>NW_026847438.1:117386762-117509687 GCF_025583915.1 Anolis sagrei ordinatus
AAAGAGATTTCCAGGTCATTTCTATTCAACTGGTACAGTGGTAAATCAGAAGAAAAATGAGGGTCACTCTCAAAACCTATTCTTGGGAAAATCAAAAGCCCATAGTTTATAAAAAAAAATTGGTTCTTCATAACATTGGGATATTTGGCCCACTCCATGATGATGGTGGTAATGGTGCATCAACATAATCCTTTACTTATAGCTTGCTTTGTCCTTAATGTCTTGAAACAACAACTCAGAACTTAGAAGAGAAGAGGGTTCTGTAGTTTCTGGCTTGTAGCAGAAGACAGGCTGGTTTCTGGCCAAATAACCTCATTGATGTCTCAGTGATGCTCTCCACTTCATCTTTATTCCATTGCTTTATTCCATCTCTTTATTCTGTCTTGGCCTGGAGTTGCCCTTTGGACCCAGACACTTATCCTAAACAAAGCCCCGCTCTATTCCATTATTAGAATGAAGACCAGAAAGGGAATGGATGTAAAGGTCAAAGCAATAGAGAGGGGGAGGGATGAGTTTAGTAGCAGGATGTCAGACAAATCTTCTCTATATAATGCCTCTTGAAGAAATCATAAAGTGAAATACATGAATATAAACAACAACCAAGTATCTCAGATGAGCATAAGGTACCCAATCTTATGAAGTCACAGTTGGGACTAGACAACTACTGAAAATGTTGACAGAATAGTCAGAAATCCAGTGTAGACAAGATAATGGTATGTAGTCAAAACAGTAGCATTTACTGACTCGAGGGAAGTAGTTAACATGTTTGGAGTAAGTCAAAATTATGTAGAGACACAACAGGGTGTAGCCCCTAAGTGAGGAGGGGAGAACCCCAAAACAGCTCAGTGGAGAATAGGCATGCTGCATGGGCACACAATGCTAGCTGGCAGTGTTGGTGGACAAACAGAAAGGAATATGGTGAATAGAATAGAATATGTTGGACAACAGGAATTTTCTATGCTGCAACATTTTGTTGCAAATCCTACTTGCATGAGCACTTAAGTTTTTTTTTTCTATTTGAGGAGAAGATGTGGGCAAAGTGTGCAGCCAAATTTAGTCAGCTTCTTTTTGTTGTTCTTGGTGTTGGTCATTCATTTGTATGTATGTGTTTTGGTGACTTTTCATTTTTTGCACATAACAAAGAGGAAGTTCTACCAATGTAGCTTTTTGGAAGGAAGGAGTAAACTAGATAACTTCAAAAGCAGACAGTGGCATGGTGGCTCCTTAAGAAACTTTGATGATATGAGCAATTATTAAACTGTAGCTGATGCTCTTTTCCTGGAAAAGGAATTTTATTAGGTAGATGTCTGCCATTTCCAAGTACTCTTAGGACGTCATCATACGAGATTCTTTTCGGCAGCATTTATTTATTTATTTACATCATTTCTACCTCGTCTTCCTTCAACCCGGAGGTGACTCAAGATGGTTTTACAACTAGGCAACCATTCAATGCCTTCAAAAATGTGCAGCAAAAAATGGCATTTAAATACAGAGTTATAAAATACATACATTAAGACATTTGAAAAACATATAAAACAATACCACTGTTAGCCTCGCTATCCAAAATCATAGTTTGAGCTGTTCCGATATTCAATTGCACATAATTCCATGTTTATATATGGCATTAGATTTCCAAAGGCTTGATCAAAAAGCCACGTTTCATGCAACAATTCACCTATACTTTTATGATGGAGTCCACTGGCTCTCATTCCATAACACAAAGCAACTTCCAGCAGGGCTCCACTGTAAAATAATAGGCAAACCAGTGCATGCCACTGCCGTGTTTCCCATGTTGAATAGAAGTCGATGGTGGGAAGCTGACATCCCCCCCCCCCCGACGTGAGATAGGGGCTTGGGTGAATCAGATATGTGGGGCATGGGGTGATGGGAATCTGAGCACAGCCAGATTCAACACAATGCATGGCAATTCCGGCAGCCCATCTAATGAGATTGTTAAATATATCTAACTGGTTACAGCGTTAAGATATGCTGGGGAGGCTCTGCTCTAGACTCCACCCCCCTCACAGGTGCGATCGGTGGGGACAAGAGACAGAGTCTTCTCAGTGGTGGCCCCTTAGCTATGGAACTCCCAAGTGACATTAGTCTGCCCCCCTCCCTCCTGATATTCAGGAAAAAGTTAAAGACTGGGCTATGGAACCAGACATTTGGGGAGTAGTGTGATATGGAATGCGAGACAAATGTAGCAGTGCTAATAATGACAATGGGTCTAGGCACTATGATTTAATCTGTTTTCATTGTATTCATTGTATTTTAATTGTATTCTCTATCTCATCCTGATTTTTAGTATTTTTAGTATTTAGTTTTTTATCTTGCACATGCGGCCCACTCATTGTTATTTTATTGTGTATAATTTTGTTTTATCGTTTTTTGTACTCATATGTTGTATATATTCTACTGTGTTGTTATTGTGTTTTGGTTTTATTTTATTGTAATATGCTGTTGGGCTTGGCCTCATGTAAGCCGCCCCAAGTCCCCATTGGGGAGATGGTGGCAGGGTATTAAATAAAGATTTATTATTATTATTATTATTATTATTATTATTATTATTATTACTATTATTATTATATGTTTTTATTGCTCAGTCTGTTTATTTGTATTTGTAATATGGCATTGAATTTTTGCCATAGCTGTAAGTCACTCTGAGTCCCCTTCAGGGTGAGAAGAGCAGGGTAGAAATATAGTAAATAAATAAATACATTTTCTCTTCTCTATTTTGGGGTTTTGGGATTGATTTGAAATGCAATTTGTGCTCATTGCTGAGACATGGACTTGGGGAAGGGATACCACTGTTGATTCTACTGGATTATTCAGCATATATTTGGCATTACCAGACAAGGTATCACTCTGGAGAGAATATGTGAATCGGTAAGAAAGGGCTTTCCATTGGTTCTTCTCATTTGTGGATTTTTTATTTTATTTCACTTACTACATGGACCTGCAGCACAGAGACCCAACTATGGATTTAATTGGGTGGCTGACTGAAATTGACTAAAATTCATTCTTTCAGTATACCATTCCATTAGAAGTCTAGCAAATATTTTCTTAGTAACTTGGCTGAGAGAATAGAAGCACCAAGACAGGATTGGATGGGGTGAGCTTTGTTGAAAGTCCCGTCAAGAATCTGAATAAATACACTGATTTAATAAATTTGTTTATGTTTATTAAGAAATTGAAAAGAATTACTCAAACTCAAATAAAATGAGCAATATTTTATTTTCATATACTGGTTCAAGCTGATCTAATGGGCAAGTAAGTGATATACTACATAAATACAGACGATCTGTAAAAATTGAATTAGAAGTCTCTCATGACGGAAAAGGAACACAATTTCTGCAAACTGCAGGTTGTGTTTTTCCTGCATGGCAGGGGGTTGGACTGGATGGCCCATCTGGTCTCTTCCAACTCTATTATTCTATGATTCTAAAGAACTCTAACAAAAGGCTTTACTGTGTATTTATATAAATTTTCTCTATGAAAATGTCACAAAGATGTAATTTTATTTAGGAATCCACATCAAAACCTGATGTCTTTGCATTCATTGGCTCGAACATACAAATGTAATTCTTAGTGAAGTGTTCATAGAAATTGCCCATAATTTACCATTACAGAGTTTGAAAATTGAAGGGGGACGATATTGCTTAAGGAAACGCATGCCTCCACCCCCACCTAAAACGGTTATAGCCATGATAGGCTTCTTTGCTTACAGTTTTAGTTTTTAAAAGCAAGAAGGAAGGGTAGGAGAGAGAAAAAAAGAAATGTGGCAGTGCCTTTAAGAGTAACATTTGTTTGAAAAAATGCATGAGCTTCTTCAAATGCACTACTGAGTGGTATTATGGCTGAAAGTATAAAGCACATTCACATAATTGCAGGAATATGGTGGAATGTAATAGGATCCAGAAAGATGCAAATCATAATCCTAGCCCTAAATTTTCAAAGGCCTGTGTAAAGTGATGCAGATTTTCAAATCTTTTCAGTGGTCAGTGACAGCAACACATCTGCGTACCAAAAGCAGATGTATTACTTTTGCACACCAAAACCAGATTTCCCTAGGTACAAAATGTTCTCCTGAGAAGATAATAATAATAATAATAATAATAATAATAATAATAATAATAATATGAACACAGATGGAGTTTGAGGGAAATAGACCTTGACATTTGGGAGTTGTAGTTACTGGGATTTATAGTTCACCTACAATCAAAGAGCATTCTGAACCCCACCAACAAAAGAATTGGGGCAAACTTCCCAACAAGTGACTAAAAACACTGAAAAACACAGCAGAAAAGACTTTAAAAACCCCCAAAACAAAAAATACATTACAATGAATGCACAAAGCCATATACATATATACACAAACACACATATACACAAATATGCACACACATATACACATATATATACACACACAAAACACATATACACAGACTGGGCCACAGCAATGCATGGCAGGGGATGGCTAGTAATAATAATAATAAACTTTATTTATACCCCGCCACCATCTCCCCGAAGGGGACTTGGGGTGGCTTACATGAGGCTAAGCCCGGTAATAAATTACAACAAAATAAATACAGAACAACAAAAGTAACATCACAATAAAATAAGCAGAAACATAAAAATACAATAAAACAGTGCAAAGTAACAAAATGAAAAATTAAACGCAATGGGCAGGCCAAATTTACAACATAAAATGATAAAACTCTTAATGAGATAAAAATAGAAAAAGTATATTTGTAAGGGAGGAGCTCGTAAGGGAGGAGACACCTTTTGTTATATGTGCAGTAGGGAATATTAGTATGTTTGTATATGTAATGAGCCATGAAGCCATTCTCTTTGTCCATGCCTCTGCTAATGGTTAGGAATTTGTTCGTGTTTTATCCATTTTTATTTCAGTTTTTCAAATACAGGCAGTTACCAAGTTACGAAAAAGATGTGTTCTGTAACTATCCCTAGCCACCTTTGGGCCAAATTGAGCTTTTGAGAATAATAATTCCCTGACCACCTTTGGTCCAAATTAAGTTTTTTTGGGATTACAATCCCCCGGTCACCTTTGGGCTAAATTGCAGGGGAGTGGAGCAACCTTAAAAAACCTGCAGCTCTTCTCCTGTCATGTGATTGCAGCTGTTGAAGCCAATTGGCCCTACCAAGTCTGGCCTTCTTTGAGGGCCTTCAAATCATAGAATCATAGAGTTGGAAGAGACCTCATGGGCCGTCCAGTCCAACCCCCTTCCAAGAAGCAGAAATATTGCATTCAAATCACCCCTGACAGATGGCCATCCAGCATCTGTTTAAAAGCTTCCAAAGAAGGAGCCTCCACCACACTCCGGGGCAGAGAGTTCCACTGCTGAACAGCTCTCACAGTCAGGAAGTTCTTCCTAATGTTCAAATGGAATCTCCTTTCTTGTAGTTTGAAGCCACTGTTCTGCGTCATAGTCTCCAGGGAAGCAAAAAACAAGCTTGCTCCCTCCTCCTCCCTGTGGCTTCCTCTCACATATTTATACATGGCTATCATATCTCCTCTCAGCCTTCTCTTCTTCAGGCTAAACATGCCCAGCTCCTTAAGCCACTCCTCATAGGGCTTGTTCTCCAGACCCTTGATCATTTTCGTCGCCCTCCTCTGGACACATTCCAGCTTGTCAATATCTCTCTTCAATTGTGGTGCCCAGAATTGGACACAATATTCCAGGTGTGGTCTAACCAAAGCAGAATAGAGGGGTAGCATGACTTCCCTAGATCTAGACACTATGCTCCTATTGATGCAGGCCAAAATCCCATTGGCTTTTTTTGCCGCCACATCACATTGTTGGCTCATGTTTAACTTGTTGTCCACGAGGACTCCAAGATCTTTTTCACACGTACCGCTCTCGAGCCAGGCATTGTCCCCCATTCTGTATCTTTGCATTTCATTTTTCTGCCTAAGTGGAGTATCTTGCATTTGTCCCTGTTGAACTACATTTTGTTAGTTTTGGCCCATCTCTCTAATCTGTCAAGATCGTTTTGAATTCTGCTCCTGTCCTCTGGAGTATTGGCTATCCCTCCCAATTTGGTGTCGTCTGCAAACTTGATGCAGGATTTTTCAGAGACACTAAGGCCCTCATCACATTAAGGTTGGGATTTGCCATGCAACATGAATCTGGCAGGGCCCAGTTTGGGGTGTAGAGAACCCCACGCCCCACATCTCCGGCCTTCCCTTTCACCTCATCCCACAGGAGGAAGTGTCACTGCCTGACTTCCACCCATTGTTTCCAATGCAATGTGGAAAGCCCCCCATTGTTGCCACTGCTGCCTCCTGAGACACTTTGACTTCACTTGATGCATGGAGCCCCACCGGAAGTGGATTGACATCATGTGATGGGAGCCAGTGGACTTTGTGCCTCAAGTGATGTCCAAGTGTCGTAAAACAGGCGATTTTGCCTGTCTGATGAGGTTATAAGGCCCCTTCTATACTGTCCTATATCCAGGATCTGATCCCAGATTATCTGATTTAAATTGGATTATATGAATATCCAATGCCAGATAATATGAGTTGTTCTGTCGCTTCCGACTCTTCATGACCTCATGGACCAGCCCATGCCAGAGCTCCCTGTTGACCGTCACCACCCCCAGCTCCTTCAGCGTCAAGCCAGTCATTTCAAGTATACCATCCATCCATCTTGCCCTTGGTCGTCCCCCTCTTCCTTTTTCCTTCAATTTCCCCAGCATTATTGTCTTCTCTAAGCTTTCCTTATGAGATAAGAAGAAAATCTGGGATCGGGTCCTGGGATATAAGGTAGTGTAGAAGAGGCCATAGTTTGCAGCCTTAATGCTACCAGAAAGTATCTCAAAGTAATCAAACAGAAAAATGAACCTGTATTTTTTTTAAAAAAAATATATCACAGAACCTGGTAGAAATAACGTCCCTTCCTCTTACGGCCCAAAATAAAAGATCAGTAAGAAGGTCTCCTCGTACTCTTTGTTGCTGCTTTAGAGACAGAACCAGGCCATGTAGCTCACAAGATCCCGGGGATGGTGCAAATTAGATGGCAGGATGCAAGGGTGAGGCACAGTTTCAGAGACACTATACTGGGTTCTCTTTTGCTCTCTTCCACAGCCATTCTGACAACTTGTAATTATCCTCAGTATGTTTATGCTATTTTCGGCCCAGTCTGTACATGGCCTTAGCAATTTTTCTGCTCAGGGATTATTTTGCAAGGGTGCCAACATTTCTCTGAATCCCAAGTGGAAGAAGAGACATGTTACAGCTTTTAAACCCTTGCTATCTCAGCAGCACCTGAAGGGAATTTCATGGCACAGAAGAAAGCCACTTCTCTAGCCTAAGGGCTTCATGCACGCACATACACATGCACTGATAACAGTCTGCTGCAAACAGAAAAGCTTTCACAAAAATCAGAAAGAAAGTCTTATTAAAAAGAAAGTGGTGTTAACTGTCTCCTGAGCCATCTTTGTAAGAAAGTTTTCTCTATCCCCTTTTTTAGCATTAGCAGAGTCAAAATAAACTATGGAGAGCCAAGTTGCAGGTAAGCTTGGGTTTTATAATGTATATTATTGCAAAATTCAGCTGTTCTTGTTATAGTCTGTAGTCACTGCACAAATGTATGACTCACTGGCTTTCCAGAAAAAAACGTATTGAACTTCATCTTTAACCAACCGAGACACTCACTGTTATCAATGGCACTGAAATTGGGAGAAAATGATGATTAAAGGACTGGCATACAAAATGTTTGAAGGTCATAATCACAAAGTACACTTACACGGATTCTCTGAGTCATGAAATAGAGGTTATAACAAATGTTATCAAGACTATTGCTCTGTCATGATAAAGGCAATGTCCTGCTTAAATCATTATGGGATATTTCAGTGCTTCTTTAAACCTTATAAGGTTTTATTGCAGTGGTTCTCAACCTTCCTAATGCTGAGACCCCTTAATCCATTTCCGCATGTTGTGGTGACCCCCAACCATAAGATTAATTTTGTTGCTACTTCATAACTGTAATTTCGCCACTGTTATGAATTGTAATGTAAATTATCTGATATGCAGGATGTATTTTCATTCACTGGACCAAATTTGGCACAAATACCCGATACATCCCAATTTGAATACTGGTGGGGTTGGGGGGGATTGATTTTTTCATTTGGGAGTTGTAGTTGCTGGGATTTATAGTTAGTTTACAAGCAAAGAGCATTCTGAACTCCACCAATGATGGAATCGAACCAATTTTGGCACACAGAACTCCTACAACCAACAGAAAATATTGAAAGGGTTTGGTGGGCATTGACCTTGAGTTTTGGAGTTGTAGTTCACCTACAGCCAGAGAACACAGTGGACTCAAACAATGATAGATCTGGACCAAATCTGGCATGAATACTCAATATGCCCAAATGTGAACACTGGTGGAATTTGGGGGAAATAGACTCTGACATTTGGTAGTTGTAGTTGCTAGGATTTATAGTAAAGATAAAGGTTTTCCCCTGACATTAAGTCCAGTCATGTCCAACTCTGGGGTATGGTGCTCATCTCCATTTCTAAGCCAAAGAGCCGGCGTTGTCCATAGGTCATGTGGCCAGCATGACTGCATGGAGCACTGTTACCTTCCTGCCAGAGCGGTACCTATTGATCTACTCATATTTGCATGTTTTCGAATTGCTAGGTTGGAAGAAGCTGGGGCTGACAGCAGAAGCTTACTCCGCTCCCCAGATTCAAACCTGTGACTTTTCAACACATTTAGCAGCTCAGTGCTTTAACCCACTATGCCACCAGGAGCTTCTGCTGGGATTTATAGTTCAACTATAATCAAAGACCATTCTGAACCCCACCAATGATAGAATTGGGCCAAGCTTCCCACACAGAACCCACATGGCCAACAGAAAATATTGTATTTTCTGATGGTCTTTGGCGAGCCCTCTAACACCCCCTCAGGACCCCCCAGGGGTCCCAACCCTCAGGTTGAGAAACACTGTTCTATTGTCTTATGTACATTAACTTGGAAATGAAGCCCGTTGACTTCACTGGAACCTACAATCAGACAGAGCTACAATTGAGTTGTCAATGCTAGGAATTTTGCTGCTTATATAGATCTGCAGTTTTTGTCATTATTATAATTAAGAAGCTTTGCTTTTAATCTACATTTAGATTATGCATTATTTATACTGCAATTTACATAGCATGCCTTGAGGAGCTTACAACTTAAAATCTGGCACAGAGAAGACAACAGAGGGAGAAGACGATGGCGGTGGCCAGGAGAAAAGAACACTATGCATTCAGTGCACTTGTACCTCCTTAGGCTTAGTTGCGGCGAGTGAAAGCTTCATAAAGGAATGTATGTTTTGAATAATTATGCAAAGAAAGAAAGAAAAATGGCATTATAACATACGTGCTTTGAGAGGGACTTGAGAGGGTGAATTTAAGGAAGCTGGAGAGATTTGACAGCTGAGGATGACACAGGAGGACAGAAACTACTTTGACTGAAATCTCTTCTTTCTTCAGGAGTAGAGGAGAAGACATATCCCTTACTGAATGTGACCAGGATCCTGTCTGATCAGGTGATTATTGACTTTTGACTTCTGTTTCCTAAGGTTGTGGACAAACTGCTTGGAGCCCCATTTCCTCTCTGGATCCTAGTCCTTCTTCACTATTAAAAGAGTTTATTCAAAGGGCAGAACTACCTATACCTTTGATGTATTTAATGCCTCTATGTGGGTGAATGTGGATCCTTCTACACTGCCATATTATGACAGCGTATACTCATATGATCCAGTATAATAATGTGGATTATTTACTCTGATAATCTGGATTATATGACAGTGTAGAAGGGGCCCATGTCTCTTTGGAGTTTCTACCATATGTGCACTGACATGAGGATAATATAAGATGCATACTAAAACCTCATTCGAACATATGGGACAGGATTAACTGAATGTGTGTGTAGAGGGAGATGGATATTCCTGACTGCCTCCAATCTTGGTTTCTTCATATAGGGAGCAATATTATGAAAAGATAAGTGTCTGCCATGTATAGAGGGTCTCCACGGCAGTTGCCACGGGATCCAAAGTTATCCTACTCCCTTTATTTGATTGATTAATCTAAACCTGAACAGTCAATCACAACTAGCATATAAACCTCATTAATGCTATGGGGAATTTATACATTATATAGTACATGTTTTTGCACTGTCTACATACATATTCAGAGGTCTGTGAAAATGCCTATATCTGTGTTCTTTCCTAATTTGTACCCAGGATGAAGAATCCACAGAACAGAGTACAGTGTGTTTTATGTATATTTGTATGAACCTGTGCATACTTAATCCAAGCACTAACATTTACTCCTCCCCATAGGTTGCACAGAGGAAAGCCTCAAGAAACTGTCACAAGGTACTTTGAGTAGGCTCTGAGGCAGGCAGTTGTAAAATTGAGATTTGAGAGAAGAAAGAAGGACAGCATTGACAAATGTATGAATAACTAGGTAAGTAAGTAAGTAAATACAAGAGAAAACAGCAGAGAAAAGAACTGCAGCAAACTAGAGTGCATCCCGATAGGAAAGGTATCCTGATGTTGATCAGGAGTTGGCTACTCCAGGTTGGCAACTTTACTAGAGACTTCTAAACCAATCCAGCAGCTGCATGACAGCGGAATGAATGAGTGCAGCAAAACTGGTTCGATGTCATTCACCTGTCACTCAGGCATTGCCAGATTAACAACGGTGCTTAGGTGTCCTTAAGCAGAGGGCCTTGTTGGGCAGGAAGGTCCATCTCCTGCCAAAAAATGTTTTTACAATAGATTTTGCTTATGTGGTGCAAATCTAAATTTGAAAGTGTTCTGTTATGGAGCGATTCCAGACATGGGACCTCTTCACATGGCCATGCCATTTTCAGGCAGTTGCCATCAAAAGGGAAGGCTTATGGAGCAGCTCGTAGCACCCTGCATGCCCTCCCTCCTTCCCCCTCATACGGTGGGAATAGGACAGGATGCGTTGGCACCTTGTCCCCATCAGATGGTGAAAGGGTGGCAACACACATCACTCCACCGCGCTTTCCCCCATCATACAGGGAAAGGAGGAGAAAAGTGTAGGTAGCTCCATCGAAGTGAACCAAATCATACTTTCCTCTCCATAGTGATGGAGGAAGCCCTCCCCTCCACTTTGAGCGGAATGTGGGTGGGGCCTGCCGTGCATTTGTGATGGCACATGACAGTCTCCTTCCAAGCCGTGAAACAATGCTGTAAAATGGGGCTAAAATGCCCCATATGAAGAGGTACCTGATAATAGTCTATGGAAGTGTGCCACAAAGCAAGCAGCGGGGGCCCATCAGGCTTACCTCCTTCAAGGTTCAAGCAAGGGGCCCCTTAACTAGCACAGGGCCTTGTTTGTCCTAAATCTGGCATTGCACCCAAACTTTGCACTCATTAACTTTAGCAGTTCCCAGTGGAAGAATCTGGGGAGACTTTTCTTGGCACATGAAATGACTATCCAGCTCACTGGGGAGATCAGAGTGGAGAGGGGAAGGAAGTCACTGGATAATCTGAAGCTTTTGGGAAACCACATATTATCCAGTGACTTCAGGTAATGCAGGCTAAGTTACCACCATATCAGCTCTGGATTAAACAGTGCGTAAGGATTTGCCGCTGGAGGTTAGAGAGGGGCAGAATGAAGGCCAGAGCAGAGTTTCAATTGAGTATTGTGTTGTGGCATATGAGTCCTAAGTGGACATCAGATTTGTTGAACTCCATCTTGTTTTATTGTTTACTTTCCTGCTTCGTATTACATGATTTTGTTAGCACTGAGTTTATGGTCATTTGCATTTTGATTCTATTTCTATAATTTCATATGTTTATTTTTGTGGAGAGGTAAAATCAAAATAATTGTATTGCAACTGAACTTTTAACTTTTGCAGAAATGCAAGCCTTTCTTTGTACTGTTCGTTAATGAGGAAACATGAACAGCAAGGTAGCTTCAGAAACTCCTATCAAAAAAACACATACATTGCATTATTTGCCGATAACTATATCAGTGTACAAATCCATGATATCAGTTTGTATTAACATTTGAATGTTTTTATTTCTCTTGATCTGTGCATTAGAAGAGACAACAGCATAGTACTGTGTTTTCATGCCTATTGGCTGGTCCCATCAAGTCAAATTTCATTTGCATCATGCCAATGGTCGTTGCACTACTATTGGCAAGTACCAAAATCATTATACCAGCTACCCACCTCATGTTAACCCACATTAAAAAGAAATTTGAACATGAAGCATATGCTTGGCTTAATCACCACCAGTTTACCGAAAGGGTTCCAAATCACTGATATATGTTTAAACAAACAAAATTGTCAGCAGCATCATGCATGTGACAAAGAGCACAAAGAACAGATGTATAGATACTGTTAGACAGTTATATGATACAGCCAAAAATGAATGACTAGGATAGTGCTTAGTTGTGGGTAAACAGAAGGAAGCTCAAATTCTTCCTTTGAGTGGGGAAAAGAGAATATGTCTGAACAAGGGATGACAAAAGGGGAGCTAGAGACCTCTTTTGAGTGTGATATCAAACAAACAGAAAGATAAGCTGTCAATGGAGACATAAGAACTGGACAATTAGTATAAAGGTAAAGGTTGTCCCCTGACATTAAGTCCACTGCACCACCGGGGGCTCCTTACTTACCTCCTCCAAATACTTACCTCCTCCAAATCTACGTGTGATTGGGCAGCATCACCAAAACTGAAGTTACTTAAACTTCTGTAGGGATCTGAAGACTTGGACATTTAAACAACACTTGAGAACGTCTAGCTGCAATGATCTGCAATCAATGACATAACATTGCACTTTCATCCCATGCCCTATCCCCTTGTCTTGTTTACAATTTGGCCATGTCTTACAGTAGTTGTCACCATAGGTAATTGGGCGTTGTTCTGAATTTTAAATTGCTGTTTTTATATACTATAGTATTTACTTTGTATTGTACTGTGTGTTTATCTTATGCTTCGTTTCAGCACTTTGTACTATATGTAAGCTGCCCCAAGTCCCTTTGGGGAGATGGTGGTGAGGTACAAAAATAAAGTTGTTATTATTATTATTAAAGTTATTATAAATGTAGCTATGAATGGTTAACAGGAAATGACAACCTGTATGTGCAGAAAAGCTGGCTATATAACTCAAGTAAAGAGGAAAACTTTGAGTCTGGAATCCAAGATTTGCCCCAATAGTAAGGAACATTTCTATAGGGTGGATCAGGGGAGAATTATTATTATTATTATTATTATTATTATTATTATTTATTAACTTTATTTGTACCCCGCTAATATCTCCCAAAGGACTCGATGCGGCTTACAAAGGCCAAGGTCCTCAATAAAACAACAACATAACAATACATTATATAACTCATAAGCAAACCAAAAAACATTAAAGCAGTAGCAATAAACAATAAAACAATATACCATGACACATTTAAAACTAGGGCCGGGCTAAATGTAATGGGGACAGTTAGAAGTGCTGGACATGACCGGTGAAATGTAGGATTCGAGGATAGGTGCAATGTGCAGACAATCTTAAATCTCTAATAAAGTGCGTCTGGGACATGATGCTGGGAGTTTCCTATTCTGGAAAGGCACACTGGAACAGCCAGGTCTTCAAGCTCTTCCTAAAGACTGCCAACGTTGGGGCTTGTCTGATGTCCTTGGGGAGGGTGTTCCAGAGTCGGGGGGCCACCACAGAGAAGGCCCTGTCTCTCGTCCCCACCAAGCGCACTTGTAACGCAGGTGGGATCGCGAGCAGGGTCTCTCCAGATGAACGGAGGTAAGGTGTGGGTTCATATACGGAGATGCAGTTACACAGGTAGGCAGGTCCCAAACCATTTAGGGCTTTGTAGGTAAGCACCTGCACCTTGAATTGGGACCGGAAAATGAACGGCAGCCAATGGAGCTCCTTGAACAGGAGGGTTGACCTCTCTCTGTAAGGAGCACCAGTCAACCTGGCCACCGCCCGCTGGACCAGCTGAAATTTCCGAGCCATTTTCAAGGGCAGCCCCATGTAGAGCGCATTACAGTAGTCCAATCTAGAGGTGACCAATGCATTGGCCCACCCCAATCAGATCAGCCTTTGCGAAGTACGGTCGCAGTTGGCGCACGAGTCTCAATTGTGCAAAAGCCCTCCCGGACACCGCTGACGCCTGCGCCTCAAGCCTAAGTGATGAATCCAAGAGAAAGACAGATATATGCTGTGTGAACCATAGACCTGTCTGGAGGGAAACTGCATGGACTGTTTCAGTGCAAGAAATATCCAGTCTATGCCTTCAGGTTAGGCACTATCATGGTTTGGGTCCAGGTTACCTACAGGATTGCCTTCTCCCTGGACACAAGTCCTCTGAGGACATTTACTTCAACCAGCCAGAGCCTGACTAGCAACTGTCACCAAGAGGACCTTTTCATCAGCTGCCGCTAGACTGTGGAATGACCTGCCAGAAGAGATTTGAAAGCTAAACGAGCTGGTCAGAATTTAAAACACAGTTAATGACCTACCTCTTCCATCAGATTTAACAAGTCAATTTTAAACCATGAATTTTAAATTTATATTTTATTACTACTGGTGTTTTAATCTTTGTTCTATGGTTTTTAAACATATGATCCTTTCTTTTATTTCTGTATTTTTCACAATGGAGTGCCCTGCCTCAAACCTGCCTCATGAGGACAGGCAAGTAACAAATACATTATTATTATTATTATTATTATTATTATTATTATTATTATTATTATTATTTGAAACACAATAAGATGAGTCCACAGCAGACAAGATCACTCTGCTGGCTGTTGTATTGGATCACACATCGGACACTTCCCTATTATTATTATTATTATTATTATTATTATTATTATTATTATTATTATCCCCCTCTCTACAAGTTCTTTGATCCAGTCTAAAAACATAGCCTTTTAAATAAGCCTTTGATCTTGAGCATATTTTAAGGGTTTGTCTGAGGACTTGGCAGCAACACTTTGTCACTGGGTTCATTATCAAATTCAATCAGTTTTATCTGCAGTTATGACTGCGTTTTATGAATTTGGAATTTTAATTTTATTATGTGATATTTTATGGATGTCTGCTTATGTTTTTTATCACTTTTATGTCTTTGTAATTGCTTTTATTGTATGTGCAGCACTTTGGAGTGCTTTGTTAGCCGCCCTGAGCCCCTTAGGGGAGATGCTGACAGGGTACAAATTATTATTATTATTATTATTATTATTATTATTATTATTATTATTATTTGAAACACAGCAAGATGAGTCCACAGCAGACACTCTGCTGGCTGTTGAATTGGATCACACATTGGACACTTCCCAAGTGTCTAGGACTGTGTGATGTATCAGCGAATAATCCCAGTAAGGTGGCCTTCTGCAGCTGGCAGATGGTAATTTTGTCAGCACCGATTGTGTTTAAGTACAGGCCAAGGTCTTTAGGCACTGCACCCAGTGTGCCAATCACCACTGGGACCACCTTTACTGGTTTGTGCCAGAGTCTTTGCAGTTCGATGTTAAATCCTCATATCATGTCAGCTTTTCCAGTTGTTTCTCTGCAATCCTGCTATCACCTGGGATTGCGACATTGACGATCCATACTTTGTTTTTTAACACGATTGTGAGGTCAGGAGTATTATGCTCCAAAACTCTGTCTGTCTGAATCCGGAAGTCCCAGAGGAGTTTGACATGTTCATTCTCTGTAACTTTTTCTGGCTTGTGACCCCACCAGTTCTTTGTCACAGGCAGATGGTATTTGTGGCACAAGTATTATTATTATTATTATTATTATTATTATTACTTGCTGTCCCCTGCCACGCGTTGCTGTGGCCCAGTCTGGTGATCTGGAAAATAAAGTAATGAGAAAGTGTTGGTTTCGAATATATGTAATTCCTTTATGCTTGTGAGTAAACAGCATTTCTTGTTGTTTTTTTGTCAGTGTTGATGTGGAGAGTGTCTGGTTTGCCTACTCTGGAATATGCAACATATCATAGTCCTTCTTTAAGGGTCTGTTTCAAATCTATGATACTATATCTGTGTGTGAGAGAGAGTATCATATCTATCTATCTATATTTATGACTGGATGGCTCTTTGTCAGGAGATTACATTTTCTTGCCCTGGTGAAGAGAGTTGGACTGGATGGCCTTAAGTATTTTCTGTTGGTCATGGGGGTTCTGTGTGGGAAGTCTGCCCATTTCTGTCGTTTGTGGGTTTCAGAATGCTCTTTAATTGTAGTGAACTATAAATCCCAGTAACTACAAATCCCAAATGTCAAGGTCTATTTCCTCCAAACTCCATCTGTGTTCATATTTAAGCATATGGGATTTTTGTGTCAAGTTTGGTCCAGATCCATCATTGTTTGAGTCCACAGTGCTCTCTGGATGTGAGTGAATGACAATTCCCAAACTCATGATCAATGCCCACCAAACCCTTCCAGTGTGTTCTGTTGGTCATGGAAGTCCTGTATGCCATGTTTGGTTCAATTCCATCATTGGTGGAGTTCAGAATGCTCTTTGATTGTAGGTAAACTATAAATCCCAGCAACGACAATTCCCAAATGACAAAATCAATTTTTTGAGTGGAGGACATACATTGGGTTGTTAGGTGTCTTGTGTCCAAATTTGGTGTCAATTCCCCCAGTGGTTTTTGAGTTCTGATGGTATCACAAACGAACATTACATTTTTATTTATATAGATGATGATGATGATGATGATTATTATTATTATTATTATTATTATTATTATTATTATTATTACTTTGCAAAGAATATTGCGTGATTGTCCAGCTGATTCTTCCTGAGTCATCCACAGGATTTTCTATTCATTTTTCCAGAGTCTGTGGAAACCAGGCATTAACTCATTCTTGCCTTTACTTGCCAATTCAGCACAGACATCTACACAAAATGGGAGATGCTTGGCAAAAGACTATCCAGTATGGAGATGGAATGATAGTGAACACTAAAGCTGCTGCCCTTTGGCAGATGTGACCTCGCACCTGACAATGGCACATTAATTTTGCTATGGTAGCCAGTTCATGAGACTACCTACTTATGCATTGTTTTGTAACTCCTTCGCTTAAAGTTTTCTTTAACTATAGCTGTGTTTTCTTTCTCACTATGTACTTAACTATAGCCTTTGTTTCATTTTCAGTATGATTAGAAGATAGGATCAACATCCACCTAACCCAGTTCAATGTCACTAATTTTCTTCTTAGCCACCCATCACAGAAGAGACATAGCTCTCCAAAGATGTGTAGAAATATGCAACTTCAGACATTTTTGCTGTTTTAATGGTTTGAACTTCCTATTCTCAACATCATTCCTGTTGAGTAGGTAAAGGTTTTCTGTGCTGGCATGGCTGTGCCAGGGGTTTGAATTCCCTTTTTCTTTCTTTGCTTGTTTGCATGAATTCCTGTAGGCTATGCACTTTGCAATTTGGTAGCTTCCTCCAGGTTGCAATTATAGGGCCAGAAACCTGTCAATCATTATTGCAGCCTTTGGATCTGCCCCTTTCCCCAGGGTTTTGGAAGGAAAAGGGAACCTTTAGCTCAGTCTTTACAGTGAAGCCTTACAGACAGGATGTGGTGAGCTTTTCTCTCTCCCACCTGTAAAAGGCTTCATTTCTCACAGCAAGCTTCACTGGGGAAATATAGCTACAGCCAGCCTTCACTGGAAAAAGGGGAATACAGCCAGCTTTGCTGGAAAGTAAAGGACTTCCTTCAACTTGGAAAATCTACAGAGACTTTGCCTGGTAAGGTCTACTTAGGTCACCATTACACATTTTGGAACCGGGAGTAGGGCCCACACCAGCAAAGTAAAGAGATTGCCCAGGGAGGTGTCAAAGGATTTCCCTTAAAGAAGAAAGGAATAGTTTATTAAGCAGTTGCCTGTCCCTCGTTGGCAGATTGAAGAAGTTACCAATTTTCCAAAGTTATAGAGTGTTTATTCTGTGTTTTGAAGATTTTATCCTTAATAAAGAACTTTGTTGGACTTATCTTAAGCCTCAGCAGAACTTTGTGTAGGGAAATCTATAGGGCCTCTCAGCCGAGGCACCCTGGTGTCCTGTTGGGCATTCAGATAGCACGTCCTGGTAACAGACATCCCCACAGGCCCAACYTGCGACTGCACATTTTCCCCCTAAGACCATCAGAAATATGTTTCCTGATGGTCTTTGGCAACCCATCTGAAACCCCCCCTTGTGACCCCCCCCCCCCGGGAACCTGACCCCCCAGGTTGAGAAACACTGGTTTAGATACAAAGCTTGTGGATATGAAGTCTGTCAAAGTCCAGTCATGTCCGAATCTGGGGTGTGGTGCTCATCTCCATTTCTAAGCCAAAGGCCAGCATGCCTGCATGGAGTGCCATTACCTTCCTGCCGGAGCAGTACCTATTGATCTACTCACATTTGCATGTTTTCGAACTGCTAGGTTGGCAGAAGCTGAGGCTGACAATGGAAGCTTACGCCGCTCCCCAGATTCAAACCTGCGACCTTTCGGTCAACAAGTTTAGCAACTCAATGGTTTAACCCACTGCACCACCGGGGGCTCCAGTTGAGTAGACTGGTGTAAAGAACAATTTTAATTTTCAGAGCAATGCATAAACACATTTTAGAGCAAAGCCAGCACACATTCAAGGCAACATGTGCATACATCCCTTCTTTATCTATTGTATAGGCTAGTTTAGAGAACCATCTTAATTTTCAGAGCAATGCATGTGTGCATTTTACAGCTACACAAGTTGAAAGTTGCTCAGATTACAGTACTGTGAATGAGTCATTGCTTGTCTGCCAGGTAGTGCTGAGAAGTCTTGCAAGGAGCGTCTCAGATCAGTGCTCTTCAGCATCTGCTTCCGTTATCCTGGCTGCAGATGGAAGCGCCCTTTCTTCCACCCTAAGAGCTGGGCAACAAGTGGTGCCTGTTTGTGAGTGCCGGTAAAGGAAGCTATAAGGTGTGCAAAAGGAATGGTAATATGAATATTGCAACAGCCCTTCCCTTTGGAACAGCACCGTCTGTTGTTTCAGTGTAAACAAGGTATTTAATATGCAGAAGTCCTCATTAGCATCTCCTGGTTTCAGCAGCACCAAGTCTGTTGCTGTGCCCCTGGGAGGTGTCACAGGAAATATCTGTACACATCTTTTAATTACAGACAAATGCATGGACAAGCTGTCATTTGCAGCTTCCTATTCACTCCTTTCCCCAGACTACTGCAAGTTTGTGCATATCCAAAGGTGAGGGGACACATGAACCCCAAATCAGCAAAGAAAAGTGACCAATAACCCAAACTTCCTAAACAATTAATTGTTGTGCAAAAGAATGGATTTGAGAGGCAGCACATTTTCTCACAATGCACTCTGACAATTGCTACCTGCCCAAATCCTTTTTATTACACAATTATAAAATCTATAGAAACCCTGTTTTTTATCATCTTTATTTTAATGCTAAACTAGCTGTCCCCTTCCACGCGTTGCTGTGGCCCAGTCTGGTGATCTGGAAAATAAAGTAACGAGAAAGTGTTGGTTTCCCAATATATGTAATGTCTTTCTGCTTGTGGGTAAACAGTATTTCTTGCTGTATCTGTGTCAGTGTTGATGTGGAGATTGTCTGGTTTTCCTACTCTGGAACATGCAGCATTTAATTGTCCTTCTTTAGGGGTCACTTTCAAATCTATGATACTACATCTCTCTCTGTGTGTGAATCATATCTATCTATATCTATGGCTGGATGGTTTTTTGTCAGGAGGGCTTTGATTATCTTTTCTTGCCCTGATGAAGGGGGTTCGACTGGATGGCCTTAAGTATTTTCTGTTGGTCATGGGGGTTCTGTGTGGGAATTTTGCCCCAAATCCGTCATTGGTGGGGTTCAGAATGCGCTTTGATTGTAGGTGAACTATAAATCCTAGTAACTACAACCTCCAATTATCAAGGTCTATTTCCCCCAAACTCCATCTGTGTTCATATTTGGGCATATGGAATACTTGTGCCAAGTTTGGTCCAGATCATCGTTTGAGTCCACAGTGCTCGCTTGATGTAGGTGAACTACAACTCCCCAACTCAAGGTCAATGCCCACCAAACCCTTCTAGTGTTTTCTGTTGGTCATGGGAGTCCTATCTGCCAAGATTGGTTCAATTCCATCATTGATGGAGTTCAGAATGCTCTTTGATTGTTAGTGAACTATAAATCCGAGCAACTACAACTCCCAAATGACAAAATAATTTTTTTATGAGTGATGGTCACTCCTTGGGTTAGTAGGCGTCTTGTGGCCAAATTTGGCGGCAATTCGTCTAGTGGTTTTTGAGTTATGTTAATCCCACAAACGAACATTACATTTTTATTTATATAGATTGTACCAAGGATAACAATGATGCTACTCCTAGTTGTACAGGAGAGAGAGAAATGGCATGGGGAGCTTTACGAAGACTATGCCAATAACTTTTTCTTGCACAACTGCTGTTATTTTATATAGTGTTGCCAAAATATAGCTGCTTTCAACAAAGAATGTACAGTTCTAAAACTACAGTATATATATGGTTTGCAGGAATGGGAGCAATGCCTGCTAAGATGAAGGGAAGGAGGGAGTGCTAGTTAACAGAGGAAAATGAGTTCTGCCTATTTTGCTTGCTTCATTTAACTAAAGAGTGATACTTCAGGCATATGAAGGTCTCAACTAACTATGTGGATATCAAAGGAAAACAGTATAAGAAGCTGGACTTCTTTTTTCTGTCATCTTCCTCAAGTTGTGTGTTGTCATTATAGACCTCAGTTTTGTCATTCTCTGTAACTAAGTGCTACAGGGGTGAGAAAAGATAAAACTAACAAGTTTATGGAGACAGAGAGAAAGTCTCAGAGTGTGACAGTCAATAATTCTTCTTTGTAGACTGCCGAAGTCACCTGTGAAGGAATTATTTTAAAGGATATACCAAAATAACGTATGCTAAAGATATTTACTTAATCTGAAATATATCAGGCAATTATCAAATGGACTGGTTTGCTAGCACCAGTTTTGCATCTTCCTTTGTTTCTAGAGATCACTGAATCAGTCATAACCATCCTCATTATAACATATACTTCTCTTTCCTTCTTCACTTTGAAAATCTCCCCATTATATTTTGGAGATCTTATGATATTATTGAGTAAATTGCTCCAGTTTGCTCCTTGTTCTCCTTTTAAAAGAACATCTGTTTTAATCTCAGCAAAAAACCTGCATAGTTAAACCTAGTTTATCATATTAGAATGTTCTAAATGTTTATAAAAATTTAATTGTCCAACTATTTTCAGTTTAGTTTGCAGTATATATATGCTGGGTGGCATACCAGTTACATATTTATCAGGTTCAGTTGTCCTGATATCCGCAGGGAAGTATCCATAGGGAAGTAGCAGCCAGTGCATCCTCTATTTCAGTGTTTCTCAACCTTCCTAATATCATGACCCCTTAATACAGGCCCTCATGTTGTGGTGACGCCCAACCATAGCATTATTTTCGTTGCTATTTCATAACTGTAATTTTGTTACTGTTATGAATCATAATGTAAATCTATATAAATAAAAATGTATTGTTCGTTTGTGGTATTCACAGAACTCAAAAACCACTGGGGCAATTGGCACCAAATTTGGACACGATACACCTAACAACCCAATGTATGTTCTCCACTCAAAAAAACCCACAAAAACAAAAAGCAGAAAGGACTTCTGAACTGCATGTCCACAAAGGAGAAACTGCATGTCTACAAAGAGACCCATGGCCACGCCCCCTCCTCCTCCTCGCGGGGAAACAGCCGGCCGTTAAAGCATGAGGAGCCAGGCACGCGTGCATGCCCCCCCCCCCCCACACACACACACATTTTTTACTTATACAAATGGTAGATAGAGTGGGCACCATGGGAGTGGAGGGGGAGGCTTGCCGCAATGAAGACCCTTCTCTTTCCCTGCTCTACCAGGAGGATGGTCTCCTCCTCCACCACTACCTTTCCCTGTTGGAAGAGGCTGGAGGGTGGGGGATGGACTTTCTGTAGACCTTTCTTTTTTAACTCTTTCCTTTTTGTCTGACCTGCTCGTCTGTCTCCGGCAACACGAGTACACATTTAACACACACACACACACAGGAGGTAGCTGCCTCTGCCACACTCCACCCGAAAGGACTCCCTTCCCTTCTTTCCTCCCTCCCTTTCTTTCCTTTTCTTCCTTCCTTCCCCTTCCTTTCCTCCCCTCCTCCTTCCTTCCTGTCCCTCCCTCCTTCCTTCTCCTACCTTTCCTTCTTTCCCTCCTTCCCTTCCTTCCTGTCCCTCCGTCCTTCCTTCTCCTTCCTTTCCTTCTTTCCCTCTCCTTTCTTCATCCTCCTCCTTCCTTTCCCTCCTTCCTTCTCCTTCCTTTCCTTCCTTATTTCCTTCCTGTCCCTCCTTTCTTTTCCTTCCCTTCTTTCCCTCCTTCCTTCCTTCTTCCTTTCCTTCTTTCTATGTAAGATATAAATACCATATTTTATATATTGTGATATAGATTATTATATAATATGTTACATATATATTACAAATTAAATGGAAGGGACACTCAAGAAGTAATGAGGGGAAGGAAGGAGGGAAAGGGGGAAGGAAGGAAGGAAGGAAGGAGACAAGGAGAGAAGGAAGGAAGGAGACAAGGAGAGAAGGAAGGAAGGAAGGAAGGAAGGAAGGAAGGAAGGAGAGAAGGAAGGAAAGAAGGAAAGAAAGAAAGATAGAGAAGCAAGGAAGGAGAGAAGGAAATAAAAAAGTGAAAGGAAAAAGAGAGGGAAAGAAGGAGAGAAGGAACAAAAGACAGGGAAGGAAGGAAGGAAGGAAGGAGAGAAGGAAGGATGCAACCAAAGAGCAAAGAAGGGGGGAAAGAAACAGGTAGAGATGGAAGAAAGAAGAGAAATAGGAAGGGAAAGAGATAGAGGGAAGGGAGGGAAGGGAGGAAAGAAAGAGGGAGGGAAGTTTGGCCACAGCAACGCGTGGTGGGTACAGCTAGTATCTAATATGCAGGATGTATTTTCATTCACTGTACCAAATTTGGCACAAATACCCGATACGCCCAAATTTGAATACTGGTGGGACCGATTTTGTCATTTGGGAGTTGTAATTGCTGGGATTTATAGTTCACCTACAATCAAAGAGCATTCTGAATTCCACCAATGATCGAATTGGGCCAAACTTCCCACACAGAACCCACATGGCCAACAGAAAATACTGTGATTTCTGATGGTCTCTGGTGAACTCTCTGACACCCCCTTGCAACCCCCCCCCCAGGGGTCCCGACCCTCAGAAACACTATTTGAATATCTGCCTGCATGCCAGTGACTTAAATCAGGAAACAGCTTCCTAAGATCTACAGAAATACTCGCAGGAACACCTCAGCAAATGAGAGTCCAAAAGTGGCAAGTTAAAACTCAGAATCTCAATCAGTGGCTGATACTGGATGAGAAACACCCTCCTGGGCACACAGAAAAAAATGGCCAACTTGGAAGGCGCTAAACAGACTGTGTTCTGGCACCAAAAGATGCAGAGCCAATCTTAATAAAGATGCAGAGCCAATCTTAAGAAAGTGGAGTCCACAACATCTGAGTATGGGGAAGAGCAAACCACGCACTACCTACTACAATGCAGTCTGAGACCTGCCACATGCACAATGGAGGACTTTCTCACAGTGACACCAGAGGCACTCCAAGTGGCCAGCCTTTGGTCAAAGGAAATTTAGCATAATGCCCAGTTCTCAATTTGCTTCTGACATGATAAATAAATAAAATACGCAGGTTCTGTTCAGAATTTACTTAAAGAACATTTAAAGATACCATCTTGATACTGTAACAGTTTTTTGTACCTTTTTTCAGCTATAAATGAACTCCAAAGTTTTACTTTTCCTATCTGTGAAAATCACTTTATCATGAACCTATTTTCAAGTCTTCATTTAACACATTTTGCACATTCATCCTGATAGGAAAGCCCTAGACTTTGTTCCTGTTCTTTCCAATTTATATTGGGTTAAAATAAAGCAACCTGGAGAGCTGGTATAAAAAGTCCCTGATTGTAACAGAAACTGACAGAAAATACTCTGGGAGCCCTTTCACACAGCCATATAACCCAGAATATCAAGGCAGAAAATCCCACAATACCTGCTCTGAACTGGGTTATGTGAGTCCACGTTGCTATATATTCCACTTTAAAGCAGAAAATTCGGGATTTTATTCAGCTGTGTGGGAGGGGCCTGGAATAAACAAAGTTTGTATGTATGTATCTCTAAAATGAAAGTGGAAGAATTGGTAACAAAATCTGGGACTGGTATTTCTAATCTGTGCTGCTGTGCCCTAACTCTATATTTTAAACAGAGGTATAATAACACCTGGGGAATATAAGTTAGATAAATTTTATCAGCAAGAATTTTGCATGTCACAATGGAGTTGCCAAGGAGAATTTTCTGTTCCAATGCTAGGCTCCATTATTTTTGTCTTTTTACATTTGCAGGTTCCTCTCTCCATGTGCACACTTATGGCCCAGTTAATATAGCACTCGAAGTTGTACCACATCACATCAAGAGCTGTCACTGAATATATTTGAGCCTGAGAATGTTCTAAGTCTGATCAGTAGCTCCTTCTCTCATGCAATTCAGCACTTGATAGTCTGAAATCATTCATATTATGTGACCCGGCAATTTATGCAAAAATCAGTTTATCAACTAACTGGTAAAATTCAGTTTGACCTCACCCTGTGCTTTTAATGGCAGCTTTATGTCAGAAAGATTTTCATGCCATAAGAAGGGACCTTATCAGACGTGCGGCCAAAATTGTGGATCGCTGCATCCCGGAGACGGTCGCACAGGGTCATAGGAACCTGTCACCCCACACCCCATTCCTTTGAGGCTTCCCCCATTTCTTCATCACACGGAGAAGCCTTTTTTGGCTGCTCAGCCCATCTTTCCTTATGGAAAGACAAGGAGCCTGCTGCTATGCACCATTGCAGTGGTGACATTTTAGCCACGAGCTGCCCCAGAAGTAATTATCCAAAATGTGGTGGGAGGCATCAGGGTCCATGGCTGAATCTCAAAAGTCCAGCTGCCAACCCCCCCCCCCCCCAAAAAAAAAGGAGCATGTGAAGAGGTTGAAGGTCTATTGCTCAAATTAAACCTCTTATTAAAGGCAGAGGAACTTGGGATTGTACAAAGTATGTATCCCTGTTGTGTCAAGTATGTTGTTTTTAACAGTAACCCACTATTTCACCCAGTGAGGAACAGAGATGTACTACTAGATCTAATTAATATATGGAAATCAAGGTGATGCACTTTTTTTTTTACTTGGGAAAAAAGAGGTGGCCATTTCCCCCCCAGGTTTAGAGTCCCAAGTTAGAAATTCAGGGTTGACATATTTATTTATTTATTTATTTATTTATTTATTTACTTACTTACTTACTTACTGTGCTTATATACCACTGTTCTCAGCCCGGGGGCGACTCACAGCGGTGTACAACATAGAGAGGACAGGGTGCAAATTACAAGACACAATCTAAAATCAATCCAGCAATAACAAAAGCATCGTCATCAACAACATCAACAATATCAATATCAATAATACAAAAAGCCATTCGCATCGTCTAATCTTTAAACCACAATCCAGTATCATATTCCGTTGTTCCATTCCTGTCGTCATTACCAATTATGGCATTTCTTGTTCGAACGCCTTCTTGAACAGCCACGTCTTTAATGTCCTGCGGAATATCATCAGGGAAGGGGCCAATCTGATGTCCACGGGAAGGGTGTTCCACAGCCGAGGCGCCACCACCGAGAAGGCCCTATCTCTCATCCCTGCCAGGCGTGCCTGTGAGGCAGGCGGGATCGAGAGCAGGGCCTCCCCGGACGATCTCAAAGTCCTCGTGGGCTCATAGGCCGAGATGCAGTCAGATAGGTATCTTGGGCCGGAACCGGACATACATGTTTTCTTGCCAGGGGGGAAGGGATGATGTGCTTTGGGCAAACCACACTCTCAGCCTCAGAGGAATTTGTTCAGAGAGCAAAACCCCTCTGTGATAACGTTGTTTGGTTGTGGGTAAACAGAAGGAAGCTCAAATTCTTCCATTGAATGGGGAAGAGAGAATGGGTCTGAACAAGGATAACAAGGGGAGCTGGAGAACTTTTTTGAGTGTGATAACCTGCCAATGGAGACATAAGAACTGTTAAAAGACCGAAGCTTCACCTCTGGAATATAGATGGGAAATCAGATATAGACTGATATTTATAGTGTTGGATATTCCCCTCTCCCCGGTGCTGTCCCCACTACCTCTCTTTAGACTTAGTTTGGATAAACTCATGGGTTGAGTTAGGTTTAATAATTACTTATATTGATTTTTAGCTTAGATTTTAACATTTGTTGAAGTTTGAAGTATATAACTCCTTGAGTTTGATGTGGATGTACAAGACTGGGTCCCCCTGTTATGATCTGGTCATTGACCGTAATAAAGTTTACTTCCTTCCTTTCTCCAAATCTAAGTGGGATTGGGCAGCATCACCAAAACTGAAGAAACTTAAATGTAGCTATGAATGGTTAACAAGATTTTTTTTCATGTTAGGGAACAACTGAAAGGCACACCTTATCAACAGCAACTAGAATACACATATTGGTAAGCATGATGACCATGAAGCCTGGTCCTATCTATTCTCACAATAAGGCTCACTGAATTCAGGGTGGCTTAATATATAAGATGCCAGCCACAGATGCAGGTGAAACATCAGGAGAGAATGCTGCTAGGACATGGTCATACCACCCGGAAATGATACAACATCCCATATCATACCTGTGTTTTCAACTACCTGATCACAGTTTCAAGAAAGGCAATCCAAATCAAAATCTCCTACTCTCATCATTCTCCAATTATGCTTATCTGACAACACACTCTGAAATCCTAGCAACTTTTTTTCTGCTAAGAAACATTTCTGACATGCAGAAAGTATAGTTTGCTACTAAATGTATGCTGAAGCCAACCATGGGTCACCGAAAACTATATTATCCATATTTATCATGATCATAATTTGACATAGAAATGACCATTAAAAACTCATTGAGAAAACAGTAGAGAGTCAACATTTCTGGAAATTTTGAACCCATGAAGACTTTAAATCCATGTGTTATTTATATCCTGATTTATCATAGCATTGCCAGAAAAATATGGCTTGGAAAAAAATGAAGAAAATGTAGTTTTGGGTTTTTTTCTGAATTGGTTGGAGTTTTTTTGTTTGTTTGCTTGCTTGCTGGCCTCCACATCTGTAGGTATGAGTATTTTAAGTGATAGATTCTCTTCTGATTCAGACTGAATTCTAAACTAGAGGGGGAAAGCCCTGCAGTATCCTCGATTTATTCCCTCATCCTCTGCCCCTGCTTCCCTTTAAGCTCCACTTACTGAGTCAGCTGAAGCAATAGCTGAGCTCTGACTGTGGGGAATAGGAAGAAAAGAATCTTTTCTTCTTTCTGGGACCTGCATTGTGCATATCAGTCTTTTAAGAGACAAGGTGTTTGTGGCTTTAGGGGAAGATATTTTCCCACAACCATATTTCCTAACTGGCGTGATTGTCTTCATCTTTAAAGTGTGACAGAAGGGAGGAGGGAAGTCTGTTTAACTCTTCCCTTCTGCCTGCAAAGCAATGGGAAAGATAACAGAGGGTGCATCTAGACTGCAGAATTGATGCAGATTGGCATCACCTTAACTGCCATGGCATTTAGCCACCATGGGACTGATCCACTTACACACCAATGTAAGTGGTCAGTGTAGATGAGCCCCCTGTCTCAATACTATTTTGAACAGGACTATGTGTCACTATTCCTTCCTGTCCTGCATGTTGACCAATATTTTGCCTTCTTCTGTTACTCCTTGCACCCTGCTCCACTTATCCTTCCTTGTCTCCCTTTCCATCTTAAATCAAGCAAATAATAATAATAATAATAATAATAATAATAATAAACAACTTTATTTATGTATTGTCGAAGGCTTTCATGGCCGGAATCACTGGGTTGTTGTAGGTTTATTCGGGCTATATGGCCATGTTCTAGATGCATTTCTCCTGACGTTTCGCCTGCGTCTATGGCAAGCATCCCTCAGAGGTAGCTCACTACCTCTGAGGATGCTTGCCATAGATGCAGGCGAAACGTCAGGAGAAATGCCTCTAGAACAGTGTTTCTCAACCTGGGGGTCACCAGGAGGTGCCAGAGGGGTCACTAAAGACCATCAAAAAACACAGCATTTTCTGTTGTTCATGAAGGTTCTGTGTGGGAGATATTGCCCAGTTCTGTCACTGGTGGGGTTCAGAACACTTTTTGATTGTAGGTGAACTATAAATCCCAGCAACTACAACTCCCAAATATCAAAGCCTATTTTCCCCACACTCCACCAGTATTCACATTTGGGCATATTGAGTATTCATGCCAAGTTTGGTCTGCATCCATCATTGTTTGAGTCCATAGTGCTCTCTGTAGGTGAACTACAACTCCCAAACTCAAGGTCAATGCCAACCAAACCCTTCCAGTGTTTTCTGTTGGTCGTGGGCATTCTGTGTGCCAAGTTTGGTGCAATTCCATCGTTTGTGGAGTTCAGAATACTCTTTGATTGTAGGTGAACCATAAATCCCAAGAACTACAACTTCCAAATTATGTTTCATAACAAGAGCAGAATTACAGATCTGAAGTAGCAACAAAAATAATGTTCTGGTTGGGGGTCACCACAACATGAGGAACTGTATTAAGGGGTCACAGCATCAACAAGGTTGAGAAACACTGCTCCAGAACATGGCCATATAGCCCGAAAAAACCTACAACAACCCAACTTTATTTATACCCCGCCACCATCTCCCCAACGGGGACTCGGAGCAGCTTACATGGGGCCAAGCCCAAACAACAAACTACAATGTAATAGTACAAATTGCAATAAAATAAACAACATAACATTAAAATGTAAAACATCAAAACATATAAAACAATATACACAGAAAATAGGAACCAAACATAATGACAGAGAGTGGGCCGCATGTACATAAGATGATTTAAAAACTCTGAGTGAGATAAGGGGCAGAACTAAGTGTAAGAGAGAACTCATAGAGAGATAGGAAAATAAACAAACCTTCGTACATTGGGGGGGGGAGGTACTCCTGGGACAAGAACGTTGAGGGAGCACTAGCATAAGGTTATGTGGCTACTCTCCGAAAGTGCAATGGCAGAGCCAGGTCTTAAGACTCTTTTCTAACATAGGGGCTTTCCTAATCTCTCCTGGTAATGAATTCCAGAGTCGGGGGGCCACAGAGGAGAAGGCTCTCTCCCACAAGGCAAGTCTGAGAGACTGGCAAGGGCGAAAGGAGGGCCTCGCCCAAAGATCGAAGGGTTCAGGCTGTTTCATGGAGAGAGATACAGTCATGAATCTTCAAAAACAAGAGACTCCATAAAACCTGAAATATATTTCTTTCAGCTTTATCTAGCTTTGTTGCATCCTCTCTCCTTTATTTTAACAACACCATAGCTTTATGTGCTGTCTTTGCAAGGAGAGCTTCCAAACATATTCAAGCTAGACTTTCTTCCAAATGGTTGATTTTCCTGCAGAGTTATGAAATTAACCCATGGAAGTGGAAATTTTTTGAAAGATAATCATTAATTTCTAGTGTGAATTACTTCTGTTCTAACTTTATTGTAAATGTCAATTATAGGTAAATGTCAATCATTGTTTAAACACATTCAAACTCAGAGGCAGAATTGTTGCTCATTAAATTGCACAAAATAGTTTTACCACACATGTTGTCCTATTCTGATTATTTTCTCCTGCCCCCTTTTCTCCATCTCCCTCTTTTTAATGAATATTTGGATTCTGGACCAGAAGATTGAGTGCCATGCCTAGAATCTGGCAACGTTTTCCCACCAATGTTATAGAACGGAAGCCAATAGTCTGATCTGCTCCTGCAGAATTCTGGGATCTGTCGTCTAGGGAAGCCGAGGATCTCTCTGGCTGAGAATTCCAAAGGCTCCACCCTGAACTATATTTCACAGAATTCTGTAGGAGCAACTCAGGTGATTGGCAGACTATAGCCTCCATTCTATAACTCTGGTTGGAGTAAAACCCAGACAACTGTGTAGTTTAGTTTAGTGAAATTGAGCAAAATCTTTTGTTTTTCCCACTCACACACAGCTGGGACTGTCTTCATGTTGATTGGTGGAGCCTGTCTCTGACATCACACCAGCTGGGAGGATTCCCTTTCCAAAGTGGAATGTGGCGCCCACCAGCCAATCAGAGAGCATTCCCTGTTTCCAATGCAGATTTCTGCTCTCCAATGGCTGACAGGGGGCAGGATGAGCAGTGGAACAAAAAAAAAAAAGACCACTTCATTTTCTGAGTGGATTACAATATTCAAACCTTGGGGCAAACAAAGAGGGGCCATTAGGTCCCATGAGGTTTATTGTCAATATAATTGTGTCATGAGTCCTCAGCAAATGAGTCTAAGACAGGGGTCCTAAAACTTTTAAAACAGAGGGCCGGGTCACAGTCTCTCAAACTGTTGGAGGGCCGGATCATAATTTGAAAAAAATTGAATGAATTCCTATGTACACTACACATTAAGTGTTTTTTTGTAGTGCAAAAAACACTTAAAAACAATACAATAATTAAAATGAAGAACAATTTTAACAAATATAAACTTATTAGTATCTCAATGGGAAGTGTGGGCCTGCTTTTGGCTGATGAGATAGGATTGTTGTTGTTGTGTGCTTTCAAGTAGTTTCAGACTTAGGTTGACCCTGAGTGAGGGCCAGATAAATGATCTTGGATGGCCGCATCCGGCCCCCTGGGCCTTGGTTTGAGGACCCCTGGTCTAAGACTTCTGGTGCTAGTGCCCATTGTGTTTAGTATTGGTATATTGTCCAAGGTGAGTGGATCATGGAGTCTCTTCCTGGAAAAGGGGAAATGGCATTCTGGAGAAACAGGGCAGGACCTCCTGGCATACTGGAGGAGTGCCAGATTATTAGTGTTACTTTTGTGTCCATGCGACCGCACAAAGGGCAGGTAGCCCAGTGTACAGATCCTGTTGTCCCATGTACAGTTGATCTTTATGGGGTGGATTGATTCCAGAGATGATGGGTGATTGTGTCAATTGTTGATGCGATGTCCAGGAAAACATGGAGGGAATTCCCAGGGTCAAGGAGTGCTAGTGAAAGGTTACCAGAATCTTGCTTCAGTAGCTTCAGGTGTCCAAAAGTTTATAAAACATAAAATATTACAAGATATTACACGGACCAAGTGGTCCGTGGATACCGGGGAATCCCAATCATGGAAGCCGCAATACCCACGGGGGCAAAGGTGGACGCAGGGTTACTTAAGGTGAAGGGAGTTTACATTCTGGGAGAAAGAAGGAAGTGAGCCCATTCTGAGGGTTATGGGGGCTATGGGGCCAAGTGGTTACCGGGGCCGTCTGCCACAAAAGGGAAGGAGAGAAAAAGACACAGGAGGCAAAGAGGATACAAAGATCATATATAAGGATAACGCACCACAGTGCACATTATTAAAAGGGTTACTTTCTAATAGAGGGGTGTCATGATTTGTACCTTTGTAGGCTGAAGCCGAAGCCTAGAAGTCAGTAAGCCGGCCTCCATGCTGGTTAATACAGTGAGGCAGACATCTTAGGAGAGGCAAGATCAGCAGAGGGGAGGAGCTCAGCTATCCCAGGATTGGCTAGGACAGATGGGAGGAGCTGGAGCTGTGAGTGTGAAAAAGGCAGGCAGCTTCGGACAGATAGATTGATTGGATTTTTGATCTGAAGGGTAGTGGGTGGATTTTGAGTGAGCTGAAGTTTTCCTGAGGGAGAGTGTTTGAAGGCAGGTGTGGCTATAGAGAGTGGCCTGGAGGGTCGATAGCCGCCTGTGAACTGGTGTGGGTGTTAACACACTAGTTGTTTTTACTCTCTAAGGGACAGGGTATTCTAGTGAAGCTAGATACTCTGGGGGGACAGACAGGATTGGCCTGTCAGAGGGAATTTGCTCATGCTGAAGAAAAGATACCCAGTTGGGGAGTCCAGCAAGCTTCTTAGGACCCAGAAACCATTTGAGAAGATTGTGCTGGGATAACCAAATACGTTTGTGTAACTCAAAGAAGAATTTAGTTGTTTGTATATAAATAAACTTTGTTCTAGTTCAACTTTCAATGGAGCCTCCACCGTGATTCATCCCATTAGATCTGTTCCAGTAAATTCTAACATCCTTTTACCTCAGACATTTTAAAGGGAGTTAAAGGAAGGGCCGGGGAACAACAAGCTTTACCTCAGGCCTAACATCAAGATAATTTTCTCAAATCCATTTGAGTGGTGGCAGTAATTCTACCAATGCACATTCACGTTTCCTCAACACACATCGAGCTTTGTGACAGGATTGTGTTGGTGTCCAGTTGGAGCCTTAGTAAATAAAATCCTTTACTCTGATCCTTCAAATTGGTGGCCAGCTGTGGGCAATATAACAGCTGAAGGAACGTGTGGGTGTGTGTGCTAGGGAATATATTAGTTAAGTATTATTCCCCTGGGCCCTGGCCACATTACTTTGGTGGCAGCGGTGGGATTGAAAGGTTCCCCCCTGTCATCCAGGTGCGATAAGAGACCCCTAGTCTCTCGTTCTGGGGAGGGTTTACAATACAAGGGGGAAGATAGAATGTATCTGGGGAGCTGGTAGCTGCTGCTGGGCTCCTCCACCCCTCCGATCATTCACACATTCAATCAGTTGGGCTCCAGCTCTCTACGGGTCTTTCTGTGGTGGTTCCAATTATATAATTTTATTTATTTGATGTTGGGGGATGGGGGAGTCGGTTCTCAACATCAATTGGCAACCTTAATGTAGATCTACAGAAGACAACATGGTTCTGCTTAACCCCCTTCAAAACATACCATTTTCAAAGACTATCTCCCCTTCCACCTCAAGCTGCTTCCCACTGGTCACAAGCACACATGATACATAACAAAGGTTCAGTAAACCCTATACATAGATTTGTGTTTCTGTTTGTTACCTGATTTACTTCTATGGCATTCTAAATTACACTTAGGATTAAACAAAATGTGGCCAAGGAGTTGTCATCTCTACTGACATTTCTTTTTAATTAACTTTTTTTCCCTCTCTTCAAAAATGCTGTGGAAATTTGCTGGGCCTGGGCCAGCAATGAGCTTGGGAAAATATATGCATCAAAGCAGAGAAAGGAAACTTGGTAGAGAAGAGATAATGCATTTTGTTAATTGTTAATCACCATTAAAAATCTGCTGTATTTACATTATACAGGAAAACTTAAATTTACATTTGATGTTAAAAAATTCCATTTCAATTTTAGTTCAATGCCAACATTTCCCAGAATGAAGCTGAAGGATGCAATCTATGATTATTATTGATTTTATTATTTCACTGCTGATTTCCAAATGTATCCCAGCAGGAGAATAAGTTTTAGAATGCAGTTTTCTGGAACTGTCTCTATAAATTGTCAGCTACAAAATACAAAAAGACCAGCATCTCCTTTCCATCTGCTCCTACTATTTATTGGTTCTAAAATAATTTAATCCTGAAATTAGCGAAACAAATAAAATGCGGGATCCTTCGCACTGTCCCTTATTTATTCATTAACAGCATGGTTAATAGCATAATATTGGAATCAAGTTAATGTTGAAATTACAATGATGGTGTGCATATCAAGGAAAGTAAAACTGAAGTGTCCCTGGAGAAAAAGCCTTGAGAAGATGGGGAAGGTGAAAAGGTCTCTAGGGAGTGTAGATTAGATCTCAGAAAGCAAGGCATGAAACAGACAGATTTGTGTTTCTCAGCACCTTCAAGATAAGGCATTAAAATCCAGGTGCCTCAGACATGACTTCATGGGAGCCTAAACGGGCTTAAATTTGGTGTTCAGTTCCATGCGTTTCAGAAGAGACAACTTTGCTAGAGGGGAAACAGTCTCCTGTTCATGGTACCAAGTTATCAAAGTCCATGGGTTATTCTATTGCCAAGATTCTTGTTTCATGTTCTTGCGTTTGTCTAAGTTCCTTGGAAGATTTTTGTCTGGAAGACGTTCCTGTGCTCATGTTCCTGGAATTATCTTGAATTATTTGAGCCAACAATGTGATGTGGCGGCAAAAAAAGCCAATGGGATTTTGGCCTGCATCAATAGGAGCATAGTGTCTAGATCTAGGGAAGTAATGCTACGCCTCTATTCCGCTTTGGTTAGACCATACCTGAAATATTGTGTCCAATTCGGGCACCACAATTCAAGAGAGATATTGACAAGCTGGAATGTGTCCAAAGGAGGGCGACTAAAATGATCAAGGGTCTGGAGAACAAGCCCTATGAGGAGCGGCTTAAGAAGCTGGGCATGTTTAGCCTGAAGAAGAGAAGGCTGAGAGGAGATATGATAGCCATGTATAAATATGTGAGAGGAAGCCACAGAGGAGGGAGCAAGCTTGTTTTCTGCTTCCTTGGAGACTAGGACGCGGAACAATGGCTTCAAACTACAAGAGAGGAGATTCATCTGAACATGAGGAAGAACTTCCTGACTGTGAGAGCCGTTCAGCAGTGGAACTCTCTGCCCCAGAGTGTGGTGGAGGCTCCTTCTTTGGAAGCTTTTAAACAGAGGCTGGATGGCCATCTGTCAGGGGTGATTTGAATGCAATATTCCTGCTTTTTGGCAGGGTTGGACTGGATGGCCTATGAGGTCTCTTCCAACTCTTTGATTCTATGATTCTGATTTCTATGTTTTATGGATTTCTAGTTCCTGTGATGTTTCCTTGGCTTTCTTGAAAGACTTTTATTGAACTCTGGAGCATTTTGTATATTGCAGGTTATATCCTGTTAGCTACATTTGGATATAACCCTTTCCCCCTTTTTATATACTTTATTCAATAAACTCTGAATTATTTGGACTACTGGTGTTTGGTGCGGTGCTGGGTAAGAGGTGCCTCAGGGCTAGGGTGCAACACTAGCTGTCCTCAGAGATTTTTCTCTGGCTCCAGTTAATATCTCAGCTAGAGAAAGTCTTTGGCTTAAATCCTGGGGTTTTTTGGAAAATCTGTTGAAAGAGCAAACACTAACTCTGTGCTAGGCTGCTTCTTGCTTAGTATCCCTGCTGAGATGAGCTTTAGCATTGACCAGCAGTTTTGCCAAGGAAGCTGTTCAAAAGTAACCTCTGAAAAAACATTCTGACCAATCATTTAGAAAGATGGTTTGTTCGAAGCATCCTGTGGGATGGTGGTAGAAGGTTAACACCACTTTCCATAAGGAAAATTGGATTTGCCTAAGCTTGGGGTCATTTTTTCTGAGCCTCAGATTGGCTCTGAAAATGAGCTGAGTCCTAGGGGAGAGGGAAAGAATTCTGATTATTTTCAAATTGTGCATTATGAAGATTTCAAAGACCCTTTTCTTTCTTTTTCTTTCCCTGGTTTGCATAAATCCTAAAGCTATAAACACAGAGCTTTAAAAGTATACTGCTGCACAGACACTCAAGCTGTATGTCAGATTAATATATTGATTCTGAAACAGCCTATAGATCATCAGCTTGTGGTCTAATGGCTGTGGATTCTCATTACTGCGCATGTAGGTTCTCACTGCACTTTTATTATTTTTTTATAGCAAAAGGGCATCTTAACCCATTATATCTGTTCATAAAGACAGATCTCACTGCTTCATTTATTAAAACAGTGATACAAGTACCTCTAAATAACAAGTGATCAAAATAAATGCTGAGGGAAAGACAAAAAAAATCTAGATAAAATGCAAACAGAAAATGTGGAGGAATTGGGTTCTTGTGAGTTCTCCAGGCTATATGGCCATGTTTCAGAAGCATTCTCTCCTGACATCTTTGTCGGGCATCTTCAGCGGAGCCCCCGATGGAGCAACGGATTAAACCAGGGGTACTCAAACTTTTTAAACAGAGGGCCAGGTCACAGTCCCTCAAACTGTTGGAGGGCCGGATTATAATTTGAAAAAAAAAATGAATTCATACGCACACTGCACATATCTTATTTGTAGTGCAAAAACCACTTAAAACAATACAAAAAGTAAAATGAAGAACAATTTTTAAAATTATTTTTATTTTATTTAAGTAAACATACATTTGCGAGTGTTTATTGCATACAGTGCAATACTAATGTTCTATAATCATTTATCTGATAATATATTTTTATTAAAGGGTCACAGTCTACTATCTAAATAATACATAAAAAGATATCATTATTAGTATTTCAATGGGAAGTGTGGGACTGCTTTTGGCTGATTAGATAGGATTGTTGTTGTTGTTGTTGTTGTTGTTGTGTGCTTTCAAGTAATTTCAAACTTAGGATGACCCTGAGCGAAGACCGGGTAAATGACCTTGGAGGGCCATATCCAGCCCCGGGGCATTAGTTTGAGGACCCCTGGGTTAAACCGTTGTGCCGACTGGACTGAAGACTTACAGGTCATAGGTTTGAATCTGGGAGAGCACCCAATTTAAGGTGCAAGTTCTTACCTACAAAGCCCTGAACGGTTTGGGACCAGCCTACCTGCGTGACCGCATCTCCGTCTACGAACCCACGCGTTCACTTCGGCCATCTGGAGAGGCCCTGCTTGTGATCCTGCCTGCGTCGCAAGCGTGCTTGGTGGGGACTCAAGACAGGGCCTTTTCTGTGGTGGCCCCCTGACTCTGGAACGCCCTCCCAAAAGATCTTAGACAGGCCCCTACATTGGCAGTCTTCAGAAAGAACTTGAAGACCTGGCTGTTCCGATGTGCCTTCTCAGATTAGGAATCTCCAATACCAAGTCCTAGAAGCACTTTAGTAGAACTAAGATTGCTGCACACCGCACACTGCACTTACTTTATAATCCTACATACCTCCTGCCACATCAGCACTTTTAATCTTGTACCCATTACTCTGGCCCGGCCCAGTTTTATAGTGTCTTGATGTATTGTTTATTGTTTGTTGTTTATACTGCTTAACTGTTTTTAATTTGCTTTAGGTATTGTATTGTTGTATTGTGTTTTGAGGCCTTGGCCTATGTAAGCCGCATCGAGTCCTTCGGGAGATGCGAGCGGGGTACAAATAAAGTAATAATAATAATAATAATAATAATAATAATAATAATAATAAGCTCCCTATGTCAGCTCTAGCTCCCCATGTGGGGACATGAGAGAAGCCTTCCACAAGGATGGTAAAACATCAAAACACCCAGGCATCCCATGGGCAATGTCCTTGCAAATGGCCAATTTTCTCACACCAGAAGTGACTTGCAGTTTCTCAAGTGGCTCCTGACACACACAAAAGCCTCAGAGGTTGTGGAGCAATTGCACATTAAATGCTGGCAGAAACAGAGAATCACAGGGAATTCTTTGAATTCCTTTCTATGTGGAAGAGAGGGGTGGTTCCCAGATTGCAGCACCCTTTTTCCTGCTCACATCATTGTCTGAACAGAAGGACTGAACAGCAACCAAGAAGTGGGAGATTTGGTCTGTATGCAGTGTGCTTTTGAATGTGCAAAGGAAGGGATCTATTTATAGAAATCTGAATAAAATAACATAATAACCTCCGTTCTTGAAAGTAATGCAGCTTTAAAAAGAGTAAGGGAAGAAAGAAACACTTGCTCCCTACTGAAACCATTGGAAAGAATGGGAGAGAAGCCTATAGCTGAGCAGCAATGCTACAGATGGTTCCAGGTTTAATCTTCAGCCCAGGAAGGACCTCACTGGAAATGCCGGAAAGCCCCATCATCCGGAGTCAATCATGCTAGTTTGGAAAGAGCAACAGCCCAATGCAAGGCACCTCCATATGCTCCTAAACCCTCCGTGACAGGCCTGTCCTCTTCCGTACCTGCCAGGAACAGAGAAATGCAAATGATTTGGCATCATAAAGATGATAGTGGCAGGCAGAAGCTCTTGTTGTGGAGCCAATTTCAAAAATGCAAAAGAGTGTGTGGTGCAGTGTAATTCACTGAGAGCTTTCTAATGTTTTAAGAAATGCTGTGAGGATGATGCGCCTTGGGAGATAGGGGTGTTATGGGTTAGACCCCTGAATGCTCTTTATTCCCATACTTCAATACACTGTATGAAGTGATTTTGTGTGTATCCCAGTAGGTAACATTTATCTCTGTCATGGAATCGATTCCAAAAAACACACTCTTTTTGTTGTATTTTCTTTCTTTCTATTCTTATTTTTCTTAAATGGAGTGATCTAGCACACAAAGTGCGAAACTCTGGTCACTGGTGAATTACAAAATGTGTTAGCACAAACACAGAAATGTCAACATGGAAAGATTTCCCTTAATGTTTGCTTTTGTTGTTCATTCGTTCAGTCGTTTCTGACTCTTCGTGACTTCATGGACCAGCCCACGCCAGAGTTCCCTGTCGGCCATCACTACCCCCAGCTCCTTCAAGGTCAATCCAGTCACTTCAAGGATGCCATCCATCCATCTTGCCCTTGGTTGGCCCCTCTTCCTTTTTCCTTCCTTTTTCCTTCCTTTTTCCTTCCTTTTTCCCCAGCATCATTGTCTTCTCTAAGCTTTCCTTTCTTCTCATGATGTGGCCAAAGTACTTCATCTTGGCCTCTACTATTCTTCCCGCCAACTTATTTCCTGAAGTATGGACTGGTTGGATCTTCTCGCAGTCCAAGGCACTCTCAGAACTTTCCTCCAACACCACAGTTCAAAAGTACCTATCTTCCTTCGCTCAGCATTCCCTATGGTCCAGCTCTCACATCCATAGGTGACTACGGGGAATACCATTGCTTTGACTATGCGGATCTTTGTTGCCAGGGTGATATCTCTACTCTTCACTATTTTATCAAGATTGGACATTGCTCTCCTCCTAAGAAGTAAGTGTCTCCTGATTTCCTGGCTGCAGTCTTCGTCTGCAGTAATCTTTGCATCTAGAAATACAAAGCCTGTCACTGCCTCCACGTTTTCTCCCTCTATTTCCCAGTTGTCAATCATTCTTATTGCCACACTCTTGGTTTTTTTTATGTTTAACGGCAACCCAGCTTTTGCGCTTTCTTCTTTTACCTTGATTAGAAGGCTCCTCAACTCCTTCTTACTTTTGGCCATCAAAGTGGTGTCATCTGCATATCTAAGGTTGCTAATGTTTCTTCCAGCAATTTTCACCCCAGCCTTGCATTCATCAAACCCCGCACATGGCATGATGTGTTCTGCATACAAGTTGAATAGGTTGGGGAGAGTATACAACCCTGCCGTACACCTTTCCTAATCTTGAACCACTCTGTTGTTCCATGGTTAGTTCTTACTGTTGCTTCTTGGTCCTTATACAGATTCCTCAGGAGAGAGATAAGGTGATTTGGTAATGTTTGCTGTAGTCCAAGATTTTCCTGCCATTGTTAACCCCATCAACTGGAAGTGAAAATGGTTAAAGATACAAACAATCAACTCCAGGGTGGAAAGCCAGGCAAATGAAATGCTTTCAGTGCATTCCAACTGAACATGGTGGAACTGACACTCAGAAATTATGTCCTTGATTTTTTATTCTACTCAAAAACTTGAAAATATCACTTTTTTTTTTTTTTGGACCATAACCCTCAGTGGCCTCCAACTTGCATAAAAATTGCTGGAATTCTGGAATTCAGTTGTGGCTATGCTATCCAGGTCATAGTTTTAAAAAGTAAAATTTAAAAAGTAATATTTCTCATTTTGATCCCTTCAAAATATTAGCAGGAAATATGAAATCTATCTTATGAAAATTTCCTATCAAATGTACAATATTTAATAATAATAATAATAATAATAATAATAATAATAATAATAAGTAACACTTCTTATTATATACTGCCCTTCTCCCCGAAGGCACTCAGAGCAGATTACAGCATATAAACAGACACAGGTAAACATTCAATGTCTTGTTACAATGAAATACAATGAGACACAAATACACAGGCAAAGGCTTCTCCTTTCATTTCCGGCTCTGGGGGAGGTGCTTGTCTCCCTTTCCAAGCTGAGGACCTTGCGTTGTTCTTAGACACCTCCTGGTTGTGTGGCCAGCATGATTGCTTGGAGCATCTTTCTGCCTTTTCCTGCCAAAGCAGTACCTATTGATCTACTCACATTTGCATGTTTTCAAACTGCTAGGTTGGCAGTAGCTAGGGTTAACAAAAGGAGCTCACCCCATCCCATGGATCTGAGCCATTGACCTTCAAGTCAGGACATCCGTAGGGATACCAAGGTGCTTGTTTATAAAGCTGTTGTCCTCCCAACCCTGCTATATGCCTGTGAGATGTGGACTGTCTACAGACATCACATGCAACTCCTAGAACGATTCCATCAGAGTTGCCTCTGAAAAATCCTGAAAATCTCTTGGGAAGAGAAGCAGACAAATGTCAGCATGCTAGAAGAACCAATGACCACCAGTATTGAAGTGATGTTCCCCCACTGGACCAGCCACGTTGTCCGGATGCCCGACCACCGTCTCCCAAAGCAGTTGCTCTACTCCAAACTCAAGAATGAAAAATGGAATGTTGGAGGACAGCAAAAGAGATTTAAAGATGGGCTCAAAGCCAACCTTAAAAACAGTGGCATAGACACCAAGAACTGGGAAGCCCTGGCCCTTGAGCACTCCAGCTGGAGGTCAGCTGTGACCAGCAGTGCTGTAGAATTTGAAGAGGCACGAATGGAGGGCAAAAGAGAGAAATGTGCCAAGAGGAAGGCGCATCAAGCCAACCCTGACTGGGACCACCTTCCTCCTGGAAACCGATGCCCTCACTGCGGGAGAACATACAGATCAAGAATAGGGCTCCACAGTCACCTACGTACCCACCACCAGTACACCGATCTTGGAAGACTATCCTACTCAGACAATGAGGGATCGCCTAAGTAAGTAAACTACAATGCAACATTTCTTCCTTCCCCCAACACACAATATAATTCCAAATGAGGCAGTTTTATGAATGATACCACTAATGCTCAGGTAGCCATTCTTCAGCACTGTCCTCATATTTTGGTTGCCTTGTTTTTATATATGGAACTGGGTGACAGTGTGTAAAAGAAGGTACCTACATTCTATATATAAAATTCCAGGACTGTTGGCAGCTGACTCTGTTCTACACCGAAAAGGATATAGCGGCTCCAAAAATTAGAGGCATATCATCAGTGGCTGTGCCTCTTCATCTGTCCATATTTTCTCATCAAAGATGCATGTGTAACAGTAATTTGTAAGATTGGAACCTGAACTCTACCAGGTGCCTGAATACAAGAAACCCACAGGAGATATGATTTGTTGTCCAGCACTAAAAGTAAAAATATTTTCTTTGAGTGGCTCCAGGCTGAAGTAGTTAAACCTTCACATTATTTTTTTTCATGCATCACATGTGTATTTTTAAAAGGCACATGTGTTGGGCATAGTTCCAAACTTCATAGCCCATTGCCCTCTCATGGCACCACAACACAAGACTTGGATTTAGTCATTAAATGCACAGTCACTGCATCACTTGCTTCCACTGCAATGAAGGCTTGTTTTTTTTCTACTTCCAGAATGCAAAGAAAATAACATTTCCTTACACACCTGTCACACAATAATTACTCACTCTAGCCTATGTTAGTACTGATCATATTCTAACTACTTCAGTGGTGTACCTAGTTTTTCTGCTTCTTTACATGCTTAGGGCAATCTCTGTGTTCCTTGTTGCACTGTTAACAAGCAACTCAGTAAAAGCAGTAAAAATATTTCTTCTAGGCTTGTATTTTATCAAACATTTTTGGAAGGACTATGCTGCCATTTCTGCGGTTGTTGGGTATCAGTATAGTCAGATGGTATCAATGGATTTCATGAAATGGTCATATTATTATTATTATTATTATTATTATTATTATTATTATTATTATTATTTATACCCCACCATCATTTCCCCAAGGGCACTCGGGCCGGCTTACATGAGGCCAAGCCCAGCAATACAACAATGCAAATGTACAACATAAGAATACAGCAATAAAATATAAAAAAAATAAAATACAAGAAACAGTATAAATAAACACATCAGACAATATAAAATCACAATATTTGAACACAGAAAGTTGATCCTTGCTTTCCAGGTCTTGACCCTTTTCATGAGTCTTTCTCTTATTGAAGTAAGTCTTTTATTATTGTTGTTGTTGTTGTTGTTGTTATTTTAAAAAATGAAAGCTCCAAATTTCCTAATTTTAGGGAGATTGGCTCAGTTCACAGTATCTTTACAATTATCTGTGACCAACCAAGCAATAAGGCCCTTTGAGTCCTCCTTACTTTAAAGCCAAGTAATGATAACCACTTCCCATCAACATATAGCTTCAAAATCCCCTCCCTTGCTGTTTCCTTAGAACTTTGTTTCATTTCTTATTAAGCAAACACTTATTTCCCTAGTTCCTATCTTTTTCCATCTCTTTTGAGAATGATTAGATCCTTCCCTCAGTATCTGTTTCTACCCAAGATCCTTCAATTTCCATATCACTCAAGTAAAAACATACAAATGTATGCTTACAGTCATGTATAATCAAATGAAAGAAGTTCATTTGAAATAAATACAGTGGCATATCACATCAGAAGACAACTCATGAGAACTGCCCACCCAGAAAAGTTGGTCTGCCGTTAAAACTTCCTCAGTTGGATGGGTTGGTGTTGGGCCATGAAGTTTAGACCTCCTACTCCATTTATTTATTTATTTATTTGCTTATTTATTTACAGTATTTATATTCTGCCCTTCTCACTTCGCAAGGGATTCAGGGTGGATTACAATGCACTTATACATGGCAAACATTCAATGCTATTTAGACATACAACATATATAGACAGACACAGAGGTAATTTAACATTCCAGCTTTTTCCGGCTTCATAAGGGTATGCTTGGTTCCGGCCACAGAGGGAGCTGCCACTTCACCGTCCACTTGTGACACCAGGTCCTTTGATGGAGTACTTCCTCATTCTTCTGCATGCTGCTGGAAGGTTTTAAGGTGTCGTAAATTAGATAAATTAGCCTCCCTGCATAAAACGATACCTACATTTCCTACTTGACAGATGCAACTGTTTTTCGGGTTGTATAGGTCAACAGCAAGCTAGACTATTAATGTGCAGGAGCTTACTCCAACCCAGGCTGGCTTCGAACTTCTGACCTCTCAGTTAGTAGTGATTTAATGCAGCTGGCTACTAACTAGATGTGCCACAGCCCAGTCTTTTCATCCATGCTCACTGTCATATCACCAGTTGTTCTGTCAAAGGATAGGTGCAGTTTCTTAAAGGCAAGATCCACCTGTTAGACATTCATGTACATATAGATAATGCCAATACTGCCAAAAACACATTATTACCATCTCATCCTGTATAGATCTATTTTCTCCTTCTATTTATTTATTTACAGTATTTATATTCCGCCCTTCTCAGGGCAGATTACAATGTACATATACATGGAAACATTTAATGCCATAGACACACAACATATATACTTGGGCAAAGTCTTGGAACGTGTGGTGGCCTCGCAACTCCGGGAATTCCTGGTGGACTATCTAGATCCGGCACAGTCTGGCTTTAGGCCGGGACATGGTACTGAGACAGCCTTGGTCGCCTTAGTTGATGATCTGCGCCGGGAACTGGACAGGGGGAGTGTGTCCCTGTTGGTTCTACTGGACCTTTCTTCGGCCTTCGATACCGTCAACCACGGTATCCTTCTGGGACGCCTCGCGGGAATGGGTCTCAGGGGTACTGCCTTGCAGTGGCTCCGGTCCTTTCTCGAGGGTCGCTCCCAGAAGGTGTCACTAGGGGACTCCTGCTCGACTCCTCGGCCATTGCACTGTGGAGTCCCGCAGGGCTCAATACTGTCCCCTATGTTGTTTAACATTTACATGAAGCCGCTGGGAGAGATCATCCGGAGTTTTGGGGTGCGATGTCATCTGTACGCAGATGATGTCCAACTCTATCACTCTTTCCACCTACCACTAAGGAGGCTGTTCAGGTCATGAACCGGTGCTTGGCCGCTGTCTCGGACTGGATGAGGGACAACAGATTGAAACTAAATCTAGACAAGACAGAGGTACTCCTGGTCAGTCGTAAGACCGAACAGGGTACGGGGTTACAGCCTGTGCTGGACGGGGTCACACTCCCCCTAAAAGCTCAGGTACGCAGTCTGGGAGTTCTCCTGGATTCATCGCTGAGCCTGGAACCCCAGGTTTCAGCGGTGGTCAGGGGAGCATTCGCACAATTAAAACTTGTGCGCCAGCTGCGTCCGTATCTTGGGAAGGCTGACTTGGCCACGGTAGTACACGCTTTGGTTACATCCCGCTTAGACTACTGCAACGCTCTCTACGTGGGGTTGCCTTTGAAGACTGCCCGGAAGCTGCAGCAAGTCCAACGCGCGGCAGCCAGATTACTAACGGGGGCTGGGTACAGGGAGCACACCACTCCACTGTTACGCCAGCTCCACTGGCTGCCAATTAGCTTCCGAGCACAATTCAAAGTGCTGGTGTTGACCTATAAAGCCCTAAACGACTCCGGCCCTGTTTACCTCTCCGAACGTATTCTCCCCTACGAACCATCAAGATTACTAAGATCATCTGGAGAGGCCCTGCTCTCGGTCCCACCAGCCTCGCAAGCGCGGCTGGTGGGGACGAGGGACAGGGCCTTCTCGGTGGTGGCCCCACGACTCTGGAACTCTCTCCCTCTGGAGGCCAGAACCGCCCCATCCATCCTAACATTTAGGAAACGGGTGAAGACGTGGCTGTGGAGTCAGGCCTTCGAGGAATGAGACAACACCATAGGACTCTGGATGGAAGTGGATATAGATCCATCTTATTAGGACGACTGACCACTGTAGTTTTATATTTAGTGTTTTTAAGTTGTTTTGTAATTTGTGATATATGATATTTTAATGAATGTATATGTTTTTATGGCTGTAAACCGGGCTGAGTCCCTCAACGAGGTTGAGAAGCTCGGTATACAAAACTGTGAAATAAATAAATAAATAAATAAATAAATAAATAAATAAATAGACAGACACAGAGGCAATTTAACATTCCAGCTTTTCTGGCCACCAGGGGAACTGTCCCTTCACCGTCCATTTGTGACACTGATGGCATACTTCCTCATTCTTTGCATGCTTCATTGCCTATTGTTCTCTGTCTCCGCTTTTTGGACTGTGTGATATGTCAGCATTCTTTCTTCACTCTAAGTATTTAATATTCTAGAGTTTCTCCTTCCTGTGAAAAGGGGGCATAGAAGGTTTTCAAAATATAAACTAGATTGGATTATTTCTTCTTCCTGAAAAGTGACTATCATATGGAAAATCAATTAAATACCTGAGCTGCATTGACTATTTTTGATGGCTTGTCCGGGCATTAACCAAAGAAAACAGTTTTCTGTAGCCTAAGGGGTTGGAGAACATTTTGATGCTCCAGGCAACTTATGTTGCCCTTGTCTCTTTCAGTGTCGAGGGAATTCACATAAGAGGAACAAGAATCAAAGTATACAACTCTGAAACTTATATGAAGTTTCATACATTCAGGATTATGAAACCAATGGTGTTCATGGCTCTTTTCAGATTAGATTCACAATTCAACAGCAAATATTCTATGGTCCGTACAGCAGCCAGACCAAGCCTTACTGTATAACTGTCCCATCTTGATGTTGAAATATTCTGGAACACTGGAGTGGAGACCTATCAAGGGGAAAATTAAAGTCCCTTCTGCAATGCCATATAATTCTCCCATCTGTCAGTTCCAGCTTCTCATTCAGGGATATGAGAGAAGCCTCCCACAGAATGGTAAAATATCCGAGCATTCCCTGGACAACATCCTTGCAGACAGCCAATTCTCTCACCCCAGAAGCAACTTTCAGTTTCTCAATTTGGTCCTGACATGAGCACATAATGTGGATTATCAAAGCAGATAATTATTTATATTATTTATTTACACCTTTTATATTCCGCCCTTCTCATCCCGCAGGGGACTCAGGGCGGATTACAGTGTACACATATGTGGGAAACATTCAATGCCAACTTTGACATACAACATATACAGACATAGACAGGGGCTATTTAACTTTTTCTGGCCGCCGGGGAGCTGTTGCTTTTATCGTCCATCTGCGACGCTGATGAAGCACTTCCACATTCCCGCATGCTTCCCTGCTGGAATGCTTTGCTGGAGTCTTCTTTATGGCCTCATAAATCAGTTAATTTAGCCTCCCCACACTTTTTAAGGTGGTACCTTGTTTTCCTACTTGACAGATGCAACTGTCTTTCGGGTTGCAAAGGTCGACAACAGGCTACACATAATTGGTTGGAAACCCGCTCCAACCTGGGCTGGCTTCGAACTCATGACCTTTTGGTCAGAGTGATCTTAATGCAGCTGACACTCAGCCTGCTGCGCCGTAATCCACATTATGTGCCTTGAACTGGATTGTATGAGTCTATACTGCTATATAATCCAGTTCAAAACAGATAATCTGGATGTTATATGGCAGTGTAGAAGGGGCATAAGACTTTAAAATAAACTGTTTTTCTTAAATTGTACGGCTGTGGCTAATAGAAGACAGAGCAGAGTTCTGCACAAAAGGTAGAAGAGGATGATGGGGTGAAATAGGGTTTGCATGATAAAATATGTGATAATATGGGCCGTGTATGCAAATACTTGCAAAAGAGTGTATATAGTAAGTGAAGTCTGAGTTTTTGAAAGTAGAACTTCCAGGAACTTTAAAAATTTCTTCACAGAACTGGTAGCAATGTCCACGAATAGGTGTCTTTTCCGATGTAATCAATGTTACCAAGTTGTTTATTTTTTCAGATATTTCTGTAGTGCCTCCCAACACACCAGGGCTCCTGAGGCAATCTATATAAATAAAATTGTAATGTTAGTTTGTGGGATTAATATAACTCAAAAACCAATGAAGGAATTGAAATGAAATTTGAACACTATACCCCTAACAGACCAATGAGTGACCATCACTTATAACCCCCCCCCAAAAAAAGTGGAAAGGACTTAAGAACCCCCAAAAAAGCTAAATGACAAAAAACTAAATGACAATACAGAAAAAAAGGAAAGGAAGAGGGAGGGAAGGAAAGGGAGAAAGAAAGAGAGAGAGAGAGAGAGAAATTATTTATTTATTTATTTATTTATTTATTTCGAACACTTCTATCCCGCCCTTCTCAACCCCCGAGGGGGGACTCAGGTGACCTCACTACCTCTGAGGATACTTGCCATAGATGCAGGCGAAACGTAAGGAAAGAATGCCTCTAGAAAATGGCCATATAGCCCAAAAAAACCTACAACAACCCAATACTGTTTTGGCTGACTGCCATAAGCTGAAAAGAGATGGAGCCAACCTCACTTCCTTGGGGAGGGTACTCCACAGTCAAGGATCTGCTACAGAGAAAGCCCTGTAGGTGTTTTCATGAAGTGCTGGGACACGCAGCAGAGCATACTCTGAAGATCTCAAACTTGTGTAGGCACTAGGGCTGGGCGGTTTCGTTTCGTAATTTCATAATTCGTTAAAAATTCATTATTTTTTTATAACGAAGCGATAACGAACCATTCAGGAGCAACTAAAAAACGAAACGAATTTTTAAATTCGTTTTGTAATTGTTTCGAATTTGTTTTGTATTCGTTTCGTTGTCGTTTTGAAATCGTTTCGTTATTATTTTCGCATGTCTGGGGCAAGTTTTATAGTTGTTGCTTGTTTAATCAGTGAAAAAAATTATAAATATCACACCAACAGTCAACAACAGAGGGAGAGGGAAGCTTCAGAAGTTCCCCCTGTCCCATTTGGAGGTTTTTTAGCGTATTGCACGGTCGCGTCCGCCATTAACGAATCGATTCGTAATTGTTTCGTTATTGTTTCGTATTGTTTTGTAATTTACGAAATTTCGTAAATATCGAACTTTTTAAAAGAAAAATTTCGGAATTCTTTTAAAAATCGAAACGCAAAAACCCCCAAAAAACGAATCGATTTTAGAAACAAATTTTTCCGTGGTTGCCCAGCCCTAGTAGGCACATATGAGAAGAGGCAGTCATTCATATATCCTAGCTCCAAATTGTTTAGGGCCTTATAGGCCAAAGCCAGCACCTTGAATTGATGTTGAAAGCAGTGCTGTGCTTGTAAAACCAGTCTCTAAAATGTACACCTGACACCAGTCTGGCATTTTGCACTAGCTGCAGATTCCAAGCCATTTTCAAGGGCACATAGCTCACATTACAGTAGTCTAATCGAGAAGTAACTAAGATACAAACCACTGTGGCTAGATCTGCCTTCCCCAGAAAGAATGCAGGTGACACACCAGCTAAAGCTGGGCAGATGCACTCCTCATCCAGAACAGGCTGTGATCTTAACCTCAAGACTGATTTAGTAGCAATTCTGTCTTGTCTACATTAAACCTCTGTTCACCCACATACAGTCTTTTACCATATCCAGTACTTCTGTAACCTTCTTGGCTTCCCTTGTAAAGGAGAGATAGATCTGATTATTAGCATACTGATGACACCCAACTTCAAAGCCCTGGATGAACTCTCCCACCAACTTCAAGTAGATCTTTAAAAGTATAGGGGATGTTTTTGACCCTTTTGGGGACTCATACGCTAATGGTTAAAAGGAGAAACAGACATCCCCTAGCACCACTCTCTGTGAACATTTAGCTCAGAAATATTAGAGTCACTGCATGTCAATGTCCCCCAGGTTTGTATCAGCTAAACAACCCAGAAGAATGTCATGGCTGATAGTATCAAATGCCACTGAAATATTGAGCAGGAACAACAGGGACCGTTTCTCCATTGAACTCCCAATATAGGTCATTTACAAAGGCAACGAAAGTTGTTGCTGTTTCATAACCATTCCAGAACCTGGACTGGAATGAACCCAGATGATCCATGTCATCCATGAAAGTGTGAGGTTCTTTTTCCACTACTTATGCTAAGACTTTACCAAAAAGGAGGAGAGGCTTGAGATATACAGGCATATACCTTGGACTTACAAATGACTTCTAGTTAAGAATGGGGTGAGACAAAGGAAGTGAGAGAAGTCTACTCCTGGGAAATTCACTCCTGAAAGACTTATCATGAAGAAAAGGTGTCTCCAATGGAGCTTTCTCCCCAATCATTGTTTCCACAACAATCATTTTTTTTCAAAATCCAATTATCACAGAGACTAAAAGTGAGGTAAAGTCTTCTGAAAAACTTCTTACTCATTAAGAATTGTACTATTTGATTCATAGTGCTTTTTTAACAGTGATTAACACTTAGCTGTGGGATCAGTCTTTTGAAGAATAGTGCAGTGCAATAACAGATTTGGAATACGTTTGGCTTGGACTACGATTATGGATGGTGTGATTTTAATATAGAATGTTTTTAAATGTTTAATTTGTATTAATTTAAAATTAATTTTAATATTACTGGAATTGTATGTGTTTTAAGTCATTGAATAATTGCCTATATGTAAGCCACCTTGAGTTCCCTTCAGGGTAGAGAAAGGCAGGGTATGAATAAATAACACCAAATTGATTGGAGATGAGTAAAACGATACTAGCTAACATAAACTAGAAATAATTTATTGACTGTAAGAGCTGTTTAATAGTAAACCAAACTGTTTCAGATTGTGGTGAACTCCCCTTAGGAGATTGCTCTCCTCCCAAGAAGTAAGCGTCTTCTGATTTCCTGGCCACAGTCTGCATCTGCAGTAATCTTTGCACCTAGAAATACAAAGTCTGTCACGGCCTCCACGGTTTCTCCCTCTATTTTCCAGTTGTCAATCATTCTTGTTGCCATAATCTTGGTTTTTTGACGTTTAGCTGCAACCCGGCTTTTGCGCTTTCTTCTTTCACCTTGATTAGAAGGCTCCTCAGCTCCTCCTCGCTTTCAGCCATCAGGGTGGTGTCATCTGCATATCTGAGGTTGTTAATGTTTCTTCCAGCAATTTTCACCCCAGCTTTGCATTCATCCAGCCCCGCACATCGCATGATGTGTTCTGCATACAAGTTAAAAAGGTTGGGTGAGAGTATGCAGCCTTGCCGTACGCCTTTCCCAATCTTGAACCAGTCTGTTGTTCCGTGGTCAGTTCTGACTGTTGCTACTTGGTCCTTGTACAGATTCCTCAGGAGAGAGACAAGGTGGCTTGGTATGCCCATCCCACCAAGAACTTGCCACAATTTATTATGATCCACACAGTCAAAGGCTTTAGAATAGTCAATGAAGCAGAAGTAGATGTTTTTCTGAAACTCCCTGCTTTTCTCGATTATCCAGCGGATATTGGCAATTTGGTCTCTCGTTCCTCTACCTTTTCTAAACCCAGCCTGAACATCTGGCAACTCTCGCTCCATGTATTGCTGGAGTCTTCCTTGCAGGATCTTGAGCATTACCTTACTGGCATGAGAAATAAGGGCCACTGTACGGAAGTTTGAGCAGTCTTTCGCATTTCCCTTTTTTGGTATGGGGATATAAGTTGATTTGTTCCAGTCTGATGGCCATTCTTGTGTTTTCCATATTTGCTGGCAAATGGCATGCATCACCTTGACAGCATCATCTTTTAAGATTTTAAACAGTTCAGCTGGGATCCCGTCGTCTCCTGCTGCCTTGTTGTTAGCAATGCTTCTTAAGGCCCATTCAACCTCACTCCTCAGGATGTCTGGTTCTAATTCATTCACCACACCGTCAAAACTATCCTCAATATTATTATCCTTCCTATATAGATCTTCTGTATAGTCTCGCCACCTTCTCTTGATCTCTTCAGCTTCTGTTAGGTCCCTGCCATCTTTGTTTCTTATCATACCAATTTTTGCCTGAAATTTACCTCCAATGTTTCTAATTTTCTGGAAGAGGTCTCTTGTCCTTCCTATTCTGTTGTCTTCTTCCACTTCCATGCATTGCTTGTTTAAAAATAGTTCCTTATCTCTTCTGGCTAACCTCTGGAATTGCGCATGTAACTGGGCATATCTCCCCTTATCCCTGTTTCCTTTTGCTTTCCTCCTTTCTTGGGCTACTTCCAGTGTCTCAGCAGACAACCATTTTGCCTTCTTGGTTTTCTTTTTCTTTGTGACGTACTTTGTTGCCGCCTCCTGAACAATGTCGCGGACTTCTGTCCATAGTTCTTCTGGGACTCTGTTTACTAAATCTAGTCCTTCATATCTGTTCTTCACTTCCACTGTATATTCGCTAGGAATGTTAGTGAGATCATATCTAACTGGTCTGTGTATTTTCCCTATCTCTTTAGTTTTATTCTAAATTGAGAAATAAGAAGTTCGTGATCTGAGCTACAGTCAGCCCCAGGTCTTGTTTTCACCGACTGGATGGATGTCCGCCACCTTTGGCTGCAAAGGATGTAGTCAATCTGATTTCGGTGTTGACCGTCTGGTGAGGTCCATGTGTAAAGCCGTCTTTTAGGTTGTTGGAAGAGAGTATTCGTTATACACAGCGAGTTTTCCTGGCAACATTCTATCAGCCTGCGTCCCGCTTCATTTTGTTCTCCCAGACCATGCTTGCCTGTGATCCCTGTTGTCATTTGACTTCCCACCTTGGCATTCCAGTCTCCTGTAATGAAAATAATGTCTCTTTTTGGTGTATTATCCAGTAGGTCCTGCAGATCCTCATAGAACTGATCTACTTCTGCTTCTTCAGCAGCTGTGCTTGGGGCGTATATTTGGATCACTGTAATGTTGAAAGGCTTTCCTTGCACTCGATTGAGATCATTCTGTCATTTTTTGGGTTGTATCCAAGCACCGCTTTAGCGAATTTCTTATTAATTATGAAGGCTACTCCATTTCTTCGATGTTCCTCTTGTCCGCAGTAGTAGATCTGGTGGTCATCTGATGTGAAGTGGCCCATTCCAGTCCATTTCAGTTCGCTGACCCCCAGAATGTCTATCTTTAGTCTTGCCATCTCGCCAATAACAACATCCAATTTGCCCTGGCTCATAGATCTTACATTCCAGGTTCCTATGGTGTGTTGATCTTTAGAGCATCGGATTCGTCGTTCACCTCCAGTACCGTCGGCCGCTAGCCTTCCTTTCGGCTTTGAGCTAGCTGCGTCATCACATCTGGGGCTAGTTGAACTTATCCTCTGCTCCTCCCCAGTGGCATTTTGGCCATCTTCCGACCTGGGAGTCCCATCTTCCAATGGCATACCGAAATATCTCTGGTTGTACTGGTCCATTTAGTTTTCTTGGCAAGGATACTGGAGTGGTTTGCCATTGACATATAAATAGTAAAGAGTAGAGACATCAGACTGGCAACAAAGATCCGCCTAGTCAAAGCCATGGTATTCCCTGTAGTAACCTACGGATGTGAGAGCTGGGCCTTAGGGAAGGCTGAGCAAAGGAAGATCGATGCTTTTGAGCTGTGGTGTTGGAGGAAAGTTCTGAGAGTGCCTTGGACTGCGAGAAGATCCAACCAGTCCATCCTCCAGGAAATAAAGCCCGACTGCTCACTGGAGGGAAAGATACTAGAGACAAAGTTGAAGTACTTTGGCCACATAATGAGGAGACAGGAAAGCCTAGAGAAGACAATTATGCTGGGGAAAGTGGAAGGCAAAAGGAAGAGGGGCCGACCAAGGGCAAGATGGATGGATGGCATCCTTGAAGTGACTGGACTGACCTTGAGGGAGCTGGGGGTGGTGACGGCCGACAGGGAGCTCTGGCGTGGGCTGGTCCATGAGGTCACGAAGAGTCGGAGACGACTGAACGAATGAACAACAACAACCCCTTAGGAGAATTTTAGACAAAGGCTGGGTGGCTGTCGCTCAAGAATGCTTCAGTTGTGTTTTCCTGCATGGCAAGAACTAGATCGGCCTCCCAGTCTCTTCCTTCTCTATGATTCTAATTAATTTCTGGAACAGTTATTGAACTTTCATTAGAATTATATACCTTCCATTTCGTGGACCTTTCCCTTACTGTCCTGAGATCCCCATTAAAAAAATAGTTTGAGAAATTCAAGTAAATAGACTCATTCCGAAATAACCAATTCCCAATGCCATTGACCAAGGATATGACTGGCTCAAAGGCCACTGAGTAGGATACCAGAATTCTACGGGTGCCAGGCCCGTAGCCAGGATTTCGTTTCGGGGGGGGGGGTGGTAATTTCGGGGGAGTTTCGGGGGGGCTGAGTTTCGGGGGGGGGGCTGAGTCTGAGTGAAAGAGGGTCTAGCCTAGCAAACCTTTTGTATTATTACCCCAATACCCCCATGCATATGGGATATATTGATTATGGTGATCAGATCATGATATGAATAAACATAACAGTTTAAATAATGCACCAGTAAGGCCTTTTCGCGACCCACCATGAGAATTTCGGGGGGAGCTGAAGCCCCCAAGCCCCCCCCCCCCCCCCCCCCCCGGCTACATGCCTGACGGGTGCTGGTCTTGCCTATGAAAATGAGGAAAACAACAACAACAACAACAACAACAACACTTTATTTATATTCCACCCTTCTCACCCCGGAGGGGTCTCATGGCGGATCACAGCACACATACACGGAAAACATTCAATGCCACTTTGTATAGACAATACACAGACAGACAGAACAGAAAGGAGGTGTTATCGACTCGGTGTCCAGCTGTTTTTGGTGCCAAGGAAGGTGAGTCCAGCCACTGGGGGTTCTGTTGCTCCATTCTATATGATGAAGAGCCATCAGGACTTCTTCTTTTTTGGTCGTCCAGCATTTTCTGATCTTCTTTCTTTATGGAATCATAAAACACCTCCCCCACTTTTAGCAGCACCTAATTTTTCTAATTACAGCTAAAGCTGTTTTCAAACTGCTTAGGTAAACAGTGAGCAGGGCTGACAGTCGACCACTCACGCCGACCCGGGACTTCGAACTTGCAACCTTTCAGTTGACAGATCTTATAGTTGATGGTGATTTGCCAGCTGTGCTAAACCTCCATGCTATACTAAATATAAAAAAAGTGGGGTAGTTTTGTACAAGCAGTCCCCGAGTTACAAATATCTGACTTATAAATGACTCATAGTTAAGAATGGGGGTGAGACAACAGGGAGTGAAAGAAATCTACCCTTCAGAAGGAAAATTCACTCCTGTAAGAGTTATCATGGGGAAAATGTGTCTCAATTGAAGTTGTATCCCCAATCTTTGTTCCTACAACAAGCCAACTTTTTCAAAATCCAATTTTCACAGGGACAAAAAGTGAGATGAAATCTTCTGAACAGGGGCACAGAGAGCAAAACAAACACCACAGGGGTTTTATCCTTCCCTATGTTATCCAAAACTTGTGTGTGTGTGTGTATATGGCAGAAGTTACACTTAAAATGTACCTGTTCCAACTTACGTACACATTCAACCTAAGAACAAACCTACAGAACCTAACTTGTTCATAACTTGAGGACTACTTGTAATGGCCTTTTATCTACTGAGTCACAGCTGATAAGACTAAACTAAGGTAGCAGATGCTGCCCTCACTACTGCAGGGTAGGATACAAAATGGGTCTTTCTGAGTCTTTGTCTACCATAACTATCGAAGTGCTTCTTTGCTCTGTGCTCCTCAGAAAACCAAGCAGTCCATGCTCTGCACCAAAAAGTAAAGGATGCTTGGATGTAATTGTGTCAACCCTTATTCCACAGATCAACCAGTTTGTCAACAGATTTACCAACTCTAACATGCACAATATTCCCAAGGACATTCAGGAATAATTTGGGATCCGTTAATCTCTGGGGACAGGCCTTTTTCATTGGTTTCATTGGTTTCCGCCCCTGCAGAGGTTAAGAATCCCAGCAAATAGGAGGTTAATGGGAACTGAGATTTTTATACAACAGCAGCCTTTACTTTTTAGAGTACAGTACTTGCCAATGAATGTACGAGGTGCTTATCACACTGGGTTTCTTATTAACAATTATCCTGGAAATTCCAGATAGCGTGGTCATAATAAATTGAAATATGCAATTTATTATAAGTAATAACTTTGCACTATTCGTAGGGTAGACATACAAATCTACATGGAAGTGGAATCCTCCATTTTGGATTTAGTTCCCCACTCTTTTGCCTGTGTTTTCTTTGAGAAGGGGAGAGCCACTGCCCTATTGTTTGTTTTGTTGTTTAACATTGGGATCAGTGTTTTGAAGAGAGAGGTCACCATAATCACATACTCTTGAAGATTTGATGGCACCATTTTTAACTGGCCATGGAATGCCATAGCTTCCCTGTGCCTTAAATTGCATGATTAACCACCATCAATGAACCCAAAAGAAAAAAAAACAGCACTCATATGAAAATCGCAACATGCCTGTATACTGCCATATAATACATATAATCTATACTGCATTGTATGGTCAGTATAGATTCATGTATCACTGTTCAATGCAGTTAAACTGCATTAGATGAGTCTACTCTAGGTAAAAGATTTTCCCTGATATTAAGTCTAGTCATTTCTGACTCTGGGGGTTGGTACTCATCTCCATTCCTAAGCCAAAGAGCCGGCATTGTCTATAGACACCTCCAAGGTCATATGACTGGCATGACTGCATGGAGTGGCTTTACCTTCCCACTGGAGCAGTATCTATTGATCTACTCACACTTGCATGTTTTCAAACTGCTAGGTTGGCAGAATCTGGGCCTAACAGTGGGAGCTCACTCTGCTCCCCAAATTTGAACTTTGGTCAGCAAGTTCAGCAGCTCAGCGGTCTACTCTACACTGACCATATAATGCAATTTTAAACTGTCTCTCAACAAAAGTCAACATTGATGCCAAAATACAACCCCATTTGAGCTCTGCAAGTGCAGCAGATTTTTAAAATGAAGAATGTTTGAGGATTGGGACATTTGTAGAGATACCAAGATGCATAGGGTCACCGTATGTTGATATTCAAATTGAAGGCACCTAGCCGATATTCTAACACACCTTAAACCATTCAACAATAGTGATCACAGCAAAGTTAGTATGATCCATGCTGTAAAGTAACCTGTTGCTACTTTTAAGTTATAATTTTAGTAGCATCCTACCTGTCTTACATACCCTAAAGGCACCAAATCTTTTAAGCTAAGCAAAGTTAACGCTGGTAAGTACTTGGATAAGAGCCTGCCAAGAAATACCAGCTGCTGTGAGATACATTTCAGAGGAAGGAATTGGCAAAAACTACTTCCAAATACTCCCTGCCTAAGAAAGCTGTATGAAATTCGTGGGGTCACAAAAATTGGCAGATGACTTGAAGGCACATACACATACAAGGAAAGCTATCAAGAAAGATGCCTGCGGCAACATCTCTGAAAGAGCTGACATCTCCGCTAATAACATTATGTTGGTGTGTTTTAATGGGAGCTGGGTTGATGAGAATTCAACAAGGTCTTGAATGGAGAGTCTTTAGCCGCAAACCAGGAATCCGCTAATTTAAACAAATCTGTTTGAATTAGCAGATTCTGAAAGTTTTAGAGACATAGAACTAATTTGTGGAAATTAATTTATTTTTTAGTAAAGGTAAAAGTTTCCCCTTGACATTAAGTCTAGTTGAGTCTGACTTGGGGGGCGGCGGGGGGGGGGGGMGCTCATCTCCATTTCTAAGCTGAAGAGCCGGTGTTGTCCATAGACATCTCCAAGGTCATGTGGCTGGCATGACTGCATGGAGCACTGTTACCTTTCCAGTGAAGTGGTACCTACTGATCTACTCACATTTGCATGTTTTTTAACTGCTAGGTTGGCAGAAGCTGGGGCTAATGATGGGAGCTCACCCCGCTCCCCGGATTCTAACTGCCGACCTTCAGGTCAGCAAGTTCTGCAGTTTACTGGTTTAACCCACCACCCATCTTCCTTCACTGTGTCACCCAACGCAACTCAAAACAAAGTACGTGACAAGCAACCAAAAGGATGCATGATAAGCATCAGATATAAGTAAATAAGAAACCTCATTAAAACAAAATTAAATAATTTAAAATTATTATCTCACACTATAGATTTTCCTAGAAACCTGAAAGAAAGCAGGAATCTGGTAGAATTCTCATTTTTCTGGCCTATATATATGTGTGTGTGTTTAAATACACCTTACTCTGATGTCTTTGTTTTTAATGTTTTTATATAATGGAAATGCTGTTAAGTCCCAAGTGGAATCAACAGGAAAAACCAGAGACACATCTCAATGGGCTCAAAGATTACTGTTTTATTATAGCAAAAGCCTAATGCACATCTCACTCCCTTGTTCCTGATCACCTGCTAACAGCATTTTAAAAAACCTTGAGCATAGTGCACATTTCCTTTTGTCCAGCTAATGGAATGAAATTCTCCGTCTCTGTAATTTGGTTTCAAATTGGTATGTATGGGTCCTAGATAGTATATAGAGCTTGTAATATTATGCATTTTTATCATATGATTGTGTGATCTTTTTTAATGTTTTTATACAACCCATGAAGAAAGCCACAAACACACACAAATATATAGAGAGATAGTGATAGTGATAGTGATAGTGAAAGAGATAGAGATATAAATAAAAATGTAATGTTCGTTTGTGGGATTAACATAACTCAAAAACCACTGGACGAATTGACATGAAATTTGGACACTATACCTCTAACAGACCAATGAGTGGCCATCACTCATTAAAAAAAAACCAAAATAGCAGAAAGGACTTAAAAACCCAAAACAGCTAAATGACAAAAAGCTACATGATGACACAGAAAAAAGGGGAAGGAAGAGAGAGGGAAGGAAGGAGAGAAAGAAAGAAGAAAGAAAGAAAGAAAGAAAGAAAGAAAGAAAGGAGGAAAGAAAGAAGGAAAGAGCAAAGGAAAGAGGTAGAAAAGGAAGGGAGAAGAGAAAAAGAGAAGGAAAAGAAAAGGGGGAAGGAAGGAAAAAGGTAGAGAAGGAAGGAAGGAGGGAAGGAAAGAAGGAAAGAGGGAAGGAAGGAAAGAGGGAAAGGGGAGAAAGGGAGGAAAGGTTGGCCACAGCAACGCATGGTAGGTACAGCTAGTGTGTGTGTCTGTGTGTGTGTGTATGTGTATGTGTATGTATGTATGTGCATATATATATATATATAATCTCACCAAACATGTTGGCCTTTCTCTATAATCAAGAAGCCAACAATGAAGCACTTTGAGATGTATCTCCAGTTTTTTCCTATCCATTCCTTTGGGTACTCTGTGGTTGTTATGTCTTTTGGTAAGCCTCAGGTAACCTGCTTCTGGAGAAATTTAATTTTGGGTTAATTTATTTATTTATTTATTTATTTACTTTGCTTATATACCGCTGTATCTCAAGCCCGAAGGCGACTCACAGCGGTTCACAAACAGTAAAAACAGTAGAAACAGCAGTGGTTCCATACAACATATAACAATTGACTTAACACATTATCCATAAATTACCAATAAGCAATTACAATGCACAATTATTATGAAAAACAACTGTACCCAACCTTCTCATCATCCAAGCGTAGTCCAGGTTCGTCGTCCATTGTTCCATTCCTATATTCCATTACCAGATTGCACTAAATTACTCAAACGCCTGCACAAACATGCAGGTCTTCACCTTTTTGCGGAATACCATTAGAGATGGTGCTAGTCTAATGTCCGTAGGAAGGGCGTTCCACAGCCGAGGAGCCACCACCGAGAAGGCCCTATCTCTCGTCCCCGCCAGCCGAGCTTGAGAAGCAGGCGGGATCGAGAGCAGGGTCTCCCCGGAAGATCTCAAAGTCCGGGTGGGTTCATAGGCAGAGATGCGGTCAGATAGGTAGCTTGGGCCGGAACCGTTTAGGGCTTTAAAGGCCAACGCCAGCACTTTGAATTCAGCCCGGTAGCAGATCGGTAGCCAGTGGAGTTGGCGCAACAGGGGGGTTGTATGCTCCCTGCGCTCGCTCCTGTTAAAATCATGGCTGCCGAGCGTTGGACTAGTTGGAGCTTCGAGCTGTCTTCAAAGGCAACCCCACATAGAGAGCGTTGCAGTAGTCTAAACGGGATGTAACCAGAGCGTGGACTACCGTGGCCAAGTCAGACTTCCCAAGGTACGGGCGCAGCTGGCGCACAAGCTTTAGCTGTGCAAATGCTCCCCTGGTCACCGCCGAAACCTGGGGTTCCAGGCTCAGCGATGAGTCCAGGGTCACACCCAAGCTGCGAACCTGCGTCTTCAGGGGGAGTGCGGCCCCATCCAACACAGGCTGTAACCCTATGCCCTGTTCGGCCTTGCGACTGACCAGGAGGACCTCTGTCTTGTCTGGATTCAATTTCAATTTGTTCGCCCTCATCCAGACCGTCACAGCGGCCAAGCACCGGTTCAGGACCTGGACAGCCTCCTTAATGCATCAAGCCCCTGAAAATTCAGAAGTGAAATTTAGCTGTTCAGAAGTGGCATGTACATGTGTTATCAATACAGACTGTAGCCAGCTGTGATCTTTGTGAAAACCATATTGTGTGTGAGTGTCTGCACATGTGAGCAGAACTACACATTTACACTCAATTTATAATAGCAGTGAGTGGGTTAAAGAAGAGCATAATAGATCTCATATTATTAGATCTGCATGTATCAAGCATTCGCCATTTAACTAAACTTGTGTGCATATTACCTTGGGGTAGATAGAAAGGGTGAGTGTCCTTGTGACTCCTGGACCCCTGCTCCCATGTTAAAAGGGGGATGGAAAACTACTGGCAGTATCAGATATGTGGCTACTCTTTCAAGTTGCCTCTAATGCATTTCTAATCCCTGGTTATCAATGCAGTCTGTCAGAAGCTTGTTTCACAGACTCTGTTCCTTGTCTTCTTTGGTACTCAGCCCTGCTTTTTGGGAGGCTTCCGACAACATCGCTTCTATGGTTCTTTCAAAAAAAAACCCTTACCACCAGAACTTGCCTCTTGCTGTGTCTTTCACATGCTTTTTTTGTTGTTGTTGAGATGATAAATATATTATGTGGTCTAAACAATACCATCCTGCTTATCTTCCTGTAGATCTGCATCTTTACTGCAACATTTGGTGGGGCGGCAGAGGATCTGGACTCACTTGGCCTTTTTTTTCTTTTTGATAACTCATCACCTACTGCTATACTGGTTTCCTTCAATCCTCTAATTCTGCAGGAAGTTTCTAAGGAGTCCTTCCTCTATGGACCTTATCAAACAGTTTTGGAGCTCTGTTTTCATGTGCTTTGTAAATGGATCCCCATGAGAGCCCCACAGAGACCATCAGATGACGTCAAGGCACTTCCAATGGGACTCCGTAGCACTCAATTTCCCAAGCATATGGAAGTGAAGACCAAAGACTTCTATCAGGAGTCAGGTGTCAATCAACTCCTGGTAAAGACAGAGTAAAGTGAGAAGACAGAGAAAGGTGGAGTAAGCATGTGGAATTGTTGGACATCCCTGAAGATGGGGAAAGATGGGAGGGAATGGGTTAAGATGGTTCCCTCCACTTTATCCCATTTTCCCCATACTTCTCCCCACTTAGTCTGATGAGGTCCTATGTTAGAAGCTTCAACCCTCAAATACCAGCAGAGTGTTAATCAATAGTCTGAGGTCAAGCTGATAGTCCAACAAAGATGCAAACCTTAGCAGGATGCACAACAGAGAAACCCAATGTCCATTCCAGGGCTGTAACCTGAATACAAGGTTGAATCAGAATCAGTAAACCAGAATCAGCAAGTCTGAGGTCATAACTTCTAAAATTGACATTTCAACCAGCAAAAAAGTATCATCCTTGAGCTCCTCAAATCCTAAGTTCACAAATGTTATGTGTTGCTGGCTCGCTTCTTGGCTAATCTTGAGGACCTGCGCATCTGAGACCTCTCTTTTCACAGGTCCACAAAAGCTGGAACAGTTAACTGTTCCTTAGCCTGCTCAGAGGAACTTGCTTGCACTTGTTCTACAGGCTGTGAAGTAATAACTCCTTCCATAAGTGCTACTTCAAAGCTTGGCTGAAGAAGCTGCTGGGCAGTGTTGAGCTCCAGCTCTACTGCTCTACTGCCGAGCCTTCCACCAGCATTTCCTCATAAATTTCCAAACCATCCATGGCATGCTAGCTAGTTGGGCAATTACTAATACCTCTCAACAACTAAATGAGTCTCAAAACATTACTGGAACTTAAAGGACAGGCAAGATGAAGTCAGTGACTATATTGAATCCAAGACAAGGATCACTATCTGTGACTGAAGTAAATGGCAGCAGAGATAACAAATGGTGCCATCCAGCCAAATTTGAATACATTTAACTTACATTAAATTCAATGGGAGAGAGTAAAGCTCATTGTAAATGCTTCCTTCTACACAAGTAGGACTCCAGAGGGTTTAAACTAGATCTGGATTGTGTCCAAGACAGTTAATTATAGGAGTATGTTAATGAACATTAAGTTCACACAGTGAGGAAAATTTATTTCGTGTTCCCAGCTAAACCAAAACATCTTGACTCTGAGTACAGATACACTGATTCCATAGCATTTAGCCAATGGTGATTCAATGCTATGGAATCATGTGAATTGCAGTTTTGCAAGGTCTTTATCCTTTTCTGTCAAACTGCTGATGTCTCACTTAACCACAAATCACTGGATTCCACAGTATTGAGCTGTCAGTTAAAGTGGTATCAAACTACATTAATTCTACAGTGTAGATGCACTCTCACTGGGATTTACACAGCTGTTGACTGAACAATTGATTTACTGGGAGGAATAATTGGAGTTAAAGCCATTTATTTTCAATAATTCTCGGGATATCTATATATTAATAAACTTAGGGAATGCAGAACATTAAACTTTAGAAATCCTTATCGTGAATCCAGCATGTAGTTAGGATAATTGTATTATGAATACACATCAAGATGTCCCAGGATACTCACTTTCCCACTTTATCTCTCAAGGACAAGGCAAAAATATAAGGAGATTCTGTAGTAGATCAGGTTTAAATGTGGATAAGTTTTTCCTCACTGAACATCCTGACGGCTATGTGCCTCCATATGCTTCTGAGTAGTAGTTCCTGAGGAAGAGCAATAGAAGAATTCTATTACATTTCTTGTCTAGTTGTGGGCTTTCCATGGGTACCTGGTTAGCCACCATGAATACAAAAGCTGGACTAGAAGGCATATACTCAGACCCATCATAATTTTTATGTTCTTAGGTAAAAAAAAAAAAAGAAAGTACACTGATTGTCAGGAATTTTGCTTCCCCCATGAAACAGTAGTCAAATCATATACCTATCTACATCCCAGTAAGTTCTATGAGAACTCTATGAATTTGGATCAGTCAGTTAACAACAACAGAATTTAATATGCGCTAAGGCATCCCAAGATACACTCAAGCTCTAAAATGGTGAGAAACTACAGTTAACTGCGTTGTTCATTTGAATAAACACCGGATCTATGTAATTGAAAGTCATGCAAATGAAATATTCACCTCATGTTATTGTTACAAAGAAATATTAACTAAAATCTTCAGACTTTAGGTAACGGTGTCCCCTTGATATCCATGGGAGCTTGGTTCCAGGACCCCAAAGAGATAATTTTAAAAAATGTGAATACTCAAGTCCCTATTATTGGAAGGGTATAGGACAGAAAGGAAGGTGGTAGCAAGACCTGTCCATGAGTTGTACTGTGAGATATGCCTTCTTTGGGCTTTTGCACCTTCATTCTTTATAAGCTGTCTTAAAGCATTTTAGAGATACAGGAGTTTTAAATTTTGTGAATGGGATGGGAAACAGACTAAGGACTTCTTCACACACATCGCCAGTATTGCCGCAGCTCACAACAAACCCGACAACAACTGCCCAGTAGCATGGGGACCTGTTGCCCTGCACCTTGCTCCAACCCAGCTTCCTCCTTGCCTCATCACATGATAGGAAGCCTCCAAAATCCAGTTCAACCCATTTTTCCTAACGTGCCTCCCATCATCCTCCACCAGCTTATTTTCAGTGGCATCAGGGTTTTTTTTTTTCCAGTTCAGCCATGGAGCTGCCCCAGAAGTAATTTTAATGGGTGTGATGAGAGCTGTCAGGCTCTGTGGCCAAATTCGCAAGAACCCGTTGCTGCCACCAAAAAGAAGTCCATGTGAAGAGGTCCTAGGGTAGCTGTGCCTTTCTACCAAAGCAGGCCACAACAAACACAAAGGAAGAGCTGCTGCCACTGCTGTATCCCCAGCAGTTACCCTCTTCTGCACATAGCAGTACACCATGCCCCTGGTGAAAAGAAAGATCTGAGCAAGAAGTCTCAAAGCTAACATAAGGCCCAGAATCTCAATGGCAAGTAAAGCCTCAGCCTGGAGAGAATCTTGGTTCAAATTTGCATTAAAAAGCACCTAAAGCTGTACACCCCATAATATTCTTCCCTCGCCGTAGCGAGGAATGGATGATACTGCAGAGAGAGATGGTGATCTGTGAAATGGGGGGATGCATAGATTCGTGGCAAGTATTATACTTGAATCCCCACCATTTTGTACATTTCTTGTTGGGGAGCCAACTGGCAACCATTATAGTATTAAAGAACTGAATGGACCTTCTAGCTGTCTTCTTAATTTAACTCCAAATCACATCAAACTAGTTTCGTCAGGAACAGCTTCTGTACCTGAGAGCAAACCATTTGCAGAGAAAACCTGGAGAAAACAATGTCTCTGAATGACTTACGTTTGCAAACTTTCAGGAAACTTTCAGATACTAGACTTTTGAATTGTTCTCTCCGTCCCAAAAGATTAAAACAGAAAGAAAGCTATCCTTTGAGAAAGAGTATACTGCTTAACCTACTGGGAGCTTCTTTGAATACAATATCCCCTATTGTAAAAAGTGATTTAAAAATCCAAAAGAAAGGAGATTTTTTTCACATAGTAGCAATTTACTGCACTTGATTATTCAAAATTGAAGGTATGTTTCCAGCATGTGCTTCATTCCCTGGATGGCCGTACCACTGCTTGTATCTCAAAGAGTGCAGAAAAGGAGTCCAATTCTTTTCCATTTTTGTTTTGTTTCAGCAACCAGCCCTCAATGCTATCAGATGGGGATGCCTCATGAAATGAAAGGATAGATTAGAGTTACTCACTTTCTTTGGAAAGGACAGAAACAAGTTTTCTTTCATTGCCATTCTGTTTGTCATTTATCACTGTTACTTAGTGTAGGAGGTGGAAAAGAGTACGATGGGCTCACTGTATCCACAGGCTCACGATTTGTGGATGCAACCCACCGTGGATTCAAATATACACATTCCTATGCATTTGAATTGGTGGTGGGGAATATGCCAGCCACCTGCTTCTTCTTTCAAGGCCACAGGGAAGAAACACAAGGAAAAAGCAAGCAGCTGGCAGGGCTTGCTGCCACCTCCATTGCTGCCCTATGCTATTTTTAAGTGAACACATTCTTAGTCTCACTCTGCCTCGTGAGCAAATGCATTTACTCTGTGAAGCTTGCACAGAGTCTGCAAACACATCCCCTTGAAAATGGCATAGGGCAGTAGCAGAGGCAGAATTCCTGGAATTCCTCCCCAGGCCTGTGCAAAATAGCAGGGAAGTTCTGAGTGGCCACTCTGTCTACTGACACTCTTGCACACATTATGTATGACATCTTCAGTATACAAGTTAAGCAAATAGGAAAGTAACAAATCAACCTTGTCTGACTCCCCTGCCAATTGGAAATTGTTTAATCTCTCTGTATTCAGTCTTAACAGTAGCCTCTTGTCCTGAGAACAGCGCATAGATTTTAAATTGTATTGAAATGCTTTTAATGTTAGCCACTTTGTGTCTCCTTTGTGAAGAGAAAAGTAAACATAAATATAAATAAACATAACCATCATCATGCCCAAATACTGCTACAGAATTCAGACATTCCCTTATGTTTTTCACCCTGCTTACAGCTACATTACATAGCTTACCCTCAGTTCAATTACATCAGCCTGTATGCATTGTGTTAGGTACAGCCCAACAGCAGCTTAAATAGTCTGTGTGCAACTGTCCTCAGTCAAACTTTGCATTATATCCTTTGACTGCTTTTGTTATACCTCTCCTCACTATTAATGCCACCCCATTTTGTCTTAGATTTTCATTTCCTGAGTAATCTGACTCAAAATACCTAATTCAGGAGAAAAATCATGGGACAAGATTCTGGCTTCTGAAAAAAAAAGTGATCACTAAATTATACAAAGTGTTACTAAGCTGGGCGACAGAGAAAAACCAAACAAAGACTTGTATGATAAAATGGACAGCAAACATAGGGCACACAATCAGAACTGCAGATTGGGAAAAGATATGGACTACCAAATTAAAATGGACAAATTCTTATGATTTGAGGGAGAATTAGATCAAAATAATGTACCAATGGTACATCACACCTAGCAAATTGGCTAAATGTTATAAAAATGTTTTGGACACTTGTTGGAAATGCCAAAGCAAGAAGGGAACTTTCTTCCATCAATGGTGGACATGTGAGAAATCAAGACATTTTGGGAAAAGATCCATGGAATCTCAATTAAGATATTAGACTTAAAAATAGAGATGAAACCGGAATATTACCTTCTGGGATTATTAGACTTCGAAATAGAAAAGAACAAGGACAAGTTACTCTTCCATATGGCTACGGCAGCAATAATTGTTCTAGCCAGAAAATGGAAGAGTAAAGAGATGCCAACTGTAGAAGAATGGATGCTGAAATTACTAGGCATAATGAACATGGACACCTTAACGCAATATCTGAAAACTAAACAGACAACCGATTCAGCCAAAACGGACTGGTCTCCAATTGAAATTTATCTTGACCCCAATCAGATCCAGGCTGGAGAGAAGAAAACTTAGAAGAATTCACTACTACTAATATGGCTATAAGGCAGAAAATCATTAATTTAATTCACTAATCCTCCCCACACCCTTCCCTCACAATATCACCACACCCCTTCTCATTCCATTTTTTTTCTTCTCCCTCCCCCTTCCCAAGCCCCATACTATCTTTGAATACAACATGCTGTTGATTAAATACTTTTAGATGTGCCCCATGAAAAAAAAAACCTCAATAAAAATTACTTTAAAAAATACCTCATTCCTATCTACTTTTGTATGTTGCCTTGGGCTTGGCCCCATGTGAGCCACCCCTAGTCCCCTTGGAGAGATGGAGGCAAGGTAGAAAAATAAAGTTCTTCTTCACTTTGGTTGTATAAACATTGCAATACTTGTGGTGAGTGAGCTAAAGTGGATAGGAACTAGGTATTTTGAGTCAGATAATTACACAGCATTTTATTCAGGAAATGAAAATCTAAGACAAAATGAGGTGGCATTAATAGTGAGGAGAGGTGTAACAAAAGCAGTCAAAGGATATAATGCAAAGTTTGACTGAGGATAGTTGTACGCAGACTATTTATTTCTTGTTTTATTATGTCCAGCTCAATTCAAGCTTCTTACAGTTCATGTTACTATAATATATGTTGTGCACCTTTGGATTTTCCTTTCACCTGTGAGCATGTCAAGAGCTGCATATCCTTTTAGCCAATTGCATCATTATTCACAGCACTATTAATAATTGTCCTCTGTTCTTCTCTAGTAGTTGATTGAGTGCCTTCTGACCTGGGAATCTCATCTACTTGAACTATCGCATTTTGTTTTGGATTATCTCACCATAGGGCTGTCAAAAGACATTCAAAAGGGATTACTATGCTCCTTTCTGTGCAGTGCTAACAAGTGTTAGTTATCATACCACTGCCATTGCCTCCACCATGTCACTACTCACAACTTCTGTTGCCCATTAGCAGTTTGGCACATGGAGTCTGACTCCTTAACAAAATGCTGTCTGACATGAGAAATCCTACCAGCACCACCAGCACCCTCAGCACAGCCTCGTTTCATAGGTATGCACAATTTCATCACTGCAGAAAGGTTCACTGGTAATTGAAGAGTTGGTCCGTAGGGCAATGATTCTTAGGTTATCTTATGTGGGGGAGAATAATTGTATTTTTCTAATATGCCAGAGACCAACTCTGTACTTGTCATAATTGGCTATAATTGTTTCTTTCTTTGCTTGTAATTAATGCATGGGAGGGGGTATGTAAATGTGCACAATGTGCCAAGGTTGAGGGAGAGAGAGAGCATCAAGAATCAGCTATTCTCACGAGAAAGGCTGAAGTGGACTTCAGATAGAATAATGTGGCATAAATGAACATTGTGATAAGGCCTTTAGATTTTAACAGCTTGAAGAGCCTTTTGCCACTTATAGCCTCCGTTTGACTGAGAAAGCTTTGCTATGGTGGCATATGGTGGTATAGACAGTAGTAACCTCAATATGGGATTACTGTAGTGTGCTCTATAGAAGGCTTCATCTACTACAGAATATAGCCTTTTAACTGTTGTCAAGGGGCTACCCCTTTTCATCATGTAACATCTTTGATGAGGAAACTACATTGCTTGCCTGTTTGCTGCCTGACAAGGTTTACAGTGTAGTTATTAGTGTATAAAGCCCTAAATAGCTTAGGACCAGAATAGATGAAAGCACACTGTAATGAATTGGCACTGAAAGGACAGAAATTCGTTACCAACACCAATAACTGAATTTCTTAATTAGTACAATTTATTACTAATTAACCTATTATTTAAACCAGGGGTCCTCAAACTAAGGCCTGGGGGCCGGATATGGCCCTCCAAGGTCATTTACCCGTCCCTCGCTCAGGGCCAAAGTCTGAAACCACTTGAAAGCACACAACAAGAACAACAACAACAACAACAACAATCCTATCTCATCAGGCAAAAGTAGGACCACACTATCCCATTGAAATACTAACTAGTTTATATTTGTTAAAATTGTTCTTCATTTTAATTATTGTATTGTTTTAAAGTGTTTTTTGCTCTACAAATAAGATATTTGCAGTGTGCATAGGAATCCATTCATGGGTTGTTTTTTTTTTCAAATTATAATCTGGCCCTCCAACAGTTTGAGGAACTGTGACCTGTCCCTCTGTTTAAAAGTTTGAGGACCCCTGATTTAAACCCTCAGTTTCTAGAACAGAGTATGGCATGGAAGTTGATGTTAGCAGTGCATCTTATTTTTGGCAACTTTCAATATGCTTATTTTTTGACATTTTAAATTTTTCTACTCCCTGCATCTGATATTTGATGAGGCTTCAACACTTTTGGAAATGTTCAGGTTGGAAAATGCTATCCTAAAAGTGTGGGGTTTCATATTATAACACATTCAGCTAAGTTTTGTCCCTTATTGATATCCCTTTTCTCTGCTTTCTCCCTCTTCCCCTTTCAGCCCATCAATATGTGCATTATTCACTACTCCTTCAAACAACTTGTTTATTAAAGTTTTACAAGGATTTCCCAAAATGAAATAAATCTTCCCATGTCTGTATGTCAATATTATTCTAGAATTAGCGAAGATGGCCACAGCCAACATCACAACTGTTCCCAGGGCAGCAGATTTAACAGAGATCAGCAAGGGAAAAAGAAATGCTATAATAAAAGATAGTGATCCTAATAGTTTGAGGGCTATGATACGTAGACTGTTAGTTTGTTGGAAATAGCAACCTTCTTCAAGCCTCCACTAGTAATTCGTTTGCTTGCTGTATTATATGTTACTAGTGGTCCCCTGGCATGCGTTGCTGTGGCCCAGTATGTTGATCTGGAAAATAAATTAATGAGAAAGTGTAGGTTTCTAAGTGTTGGTTTCCAATATATGTAATTTCTTTATGGTTGTGTTTTTTTGTCAGTGTTGATGTGGAGATTGTCTGGTTTGCCTACTCTGGAACATGCAACATATCATTGTCTTTCTTTAAGGGTCCATTTCAAATCTATGATACCTCAAGTATTTTCTGTTGGTCTTGGGGGTTCTAAGTGGGAAGTTTGCCCCGATTCTGTCGTTCATGCGGTTCAGAATGCTCATTGATTGTAGATGAACTGTGAATCCTAGTGACTACAACTCCCAAATGTCAAGGTCTATTTCCCCCAAACTCCATCTATGTTCATATTTGGGCATATTGAGTGCATGTGCCAAGTCTGGTTCAGATCCATCATTGTTTGAGTCCACAGTGCTCTCTGGATGCAGGTGAACTACAACTCCCAAACTCAAGGTCAATGCCCACCAAACCCTTCTAGTGTTTTCTGTTGGTCATGGGAGGCCTGCATGCCAAGTTTGGTTCAATTCCATCATTGATGGAGTTCAGAATGCTCTTTGATTGTAGGTGAACTATAAATCCCAACAACTACAACTCCCAAATAACAAAATCATAATTTTTTGAGTGATGGTAACTCCTTGTGTTGTGAGATGTTTTGTTGCCAAAGTTGGTGTGATTTCGTTCATTGGTTCTTTTGTTTTTAAGGTACTCATTATGCCCAGAGCATTTTATATATATAGATGTTTTAATATGTAACTTCCTTAACTCTACGTTGTTTGAGGTTGTGGGAGGGACTACAGACCATGTGACCAGATCTGGGACTATTCAGACTGAGTCTCCATTTTAGAATGACAGACTCCATTAGATTCTCAGAATGTAAAGATGTTGCTATTTAATTGAAAGAAAGATTCCCTGTGCTATCTGCACAGATAAACCATTCAAACCTTTCTGTAACTAGATTGATGAGCAATGTACCTGTATGGTGAATACATGAAATTTGTAAGTAAACCAACTTTTATTTTGTAATGATGAGTACTTATTTTTGTCTCTTGAGAGCATGGTTGAAAACCAAATATTTTTATAGGAGAGTAGATGTTTTGGAGCAGCTGAAATAACACTTCTAAAAATCAGCTATATATTTAGTGCATTGGCATAATCTTTGTTTCTAACAGTTCAAAGAGATAACTAAGTCTATCAGTCTAACATCTGAGATACCTAATTTGCTTTGCATAAATATAAGTGGATATTTACCACTAAAAAGATTGATTCAAACGAGGTTTTCGTTCTTCTTGGGAGGATCATAATTTACAAAAGGTTATGATTACTTCAAATTGTGTGAATGACAATCTCCAAAAGGTCACATTTCCAAAAATTATGGAGATTCTGGTTTTCCAAATGGTTATTTATTTATTTACTCTATTTATATACTGTCCTTCTCAACCCACAGGCGACTCGGGGCAGTTTATGATCTCAAAGGCCATCCTTTTCCAAAAAAAGGTTATGCCTTTTCTAAATAGTTAACCAGACCTCAAGCAACTGGAAAGTCTCAGGGAACTGGGGGAAAATCACATAATGTTGCATTCACAAAGCTGTTTATATAACACAATAAAACTGTATCACATTAAGTTTGTCTTTATTTGTCTTTATTGTTTTTAATTACTGCATTTAAACATTTAAAAAAAACAAGATTATGGCAACAAGAATGATTGACAACTGGCAAATAGAGGGAGAAAACGTGGAAGCAGTGACAGACTTTGTATTTCTAGGTGCAAAGATTACTGCAGATGCAGACTGCAGCCAGGAAATCAGGAGACGCTTACTTCTTGGGAGGAGAGCAATAATCAATCTTGATAAAATAGTGAAGAGTAGAGACATCGCACTGGCAATGAAGATCCGCATAGTTAAAGCAATGGTATTCCCCATAGTCATCTACGGATGAGAGAGATGGACCTTAGGGAAGGCTGAGTGAAGGAAGATAGATGCTTTTGAACTGTGGTGCTGGAGGAAAGTTCCGAGAGTGCCTTGGACAGCGAGAAGATCCAGCCAGTCCATACTTCAAGAAATAAAGCCCAACTGCTCATTGGAGGGAAGGATATTAGAGACAAAGTTGAAGTACTTTGGCCACATCATGAGGAGACAGGAAAGCTTAGAGAAGACAATGACGCTGTGGAAAATGGAAGGAAAAAGGAAGAGGGGCCGACCAAGGGCAAGATGAATGGATGGCATCCTTGAAGTGACTGGCTTGACTCTGAAGGAGCTGGGGGTGATGACAGCTGACAGGGAGCTCTGACGTGTGCTGATCCATGAGGTCACGAAGAGTCAGAAATGACTGAATGAATGAACAACAACAACATCAAGCCACTCCAGAGTTTATGGTTTGGTATAGCACCGTGTGGGGTATAGTATTAGACCTATTTTAATCGTCATTCTCAAGCAACCAGAAACTACATTTATCCAGCACCTACCAATCCCACCTACTGAATTGCCAAAGCATTTTAACACTCTGGACATTATTGTATCATGGTTTATTAGTGCCAGAGGGAAACTTGAAATGCCACTGATATACAATGTTATGTGATAAGCAGTATGATCGCACATTGTTAAATAACCGCAAACACGTACCAATTCTCGTGCTATAATGTTCTTTGACTGTAACTGCTGAATAATAAGTAAAACAGGCCAAAAGGAAATTCGTGAAAGCCAATGTCTGAAAGGTTGCCTGAGTTTACATGTGATTCATGATCTGGTGGAGGGGGAGGAGAGAATACACGGTTGAGGGGGGGAAATACAAGGGAGTGGGTTAGGGAATCCTGGGATGTTTCATGAAAGAGCTTGGATGCAAAGCCATGAAAATTCAGTTATAATCAAATAAAAAAGAACTGATATGTCTTGACATTTCCAGGGAATTTTCCCTTTCTGAGTTTAGTCACCCTTCAGCAGGCAGAGTCCAACTGAGGCAAAGAAATCTTTCAATTTAATTATCCAAGTGCCCAGCGTTTGGATTGAGAGCAGCAATAAGCACATTGGAGGATTACAAGGGAGTTCAATAGAATGGACTCCTATTGTGATGTTAGTTTAGGTAAGTTGCAATTCATCTCAAAAAATGTGTATTATACATATATAATCAGGAACTAGAATAAAATTAAGAGGAATTTAAACAAGAAAGTCACAAAGCACCTGCCCCACTCCAAAAAAAGACATAGATGCCGATAAGTGGAGGATAGGCAGCTTTTTGGACTTTTTGGACTTTGAGGGCCGGATATCCTGTAAGGGCCATGGCTGCTTAGAGATAAGCAAACAAATCACTCTTCCACTCCATTCCAATACAGACCAGGATTCATTTTTTCCTTTCCATTTTTCTATAATTGCTTCTTTATCCCAGCTCTTCAACTGCATCAGTTGTATGCTGGATGTTGCTGCCTAGTAAGCAAGCCATCTGATACATTTCATCCAGTCCTAATCTTCTGCTTATGCATTGCTCTCTTGCTAAAGCTACCACAAGAAGATCCATAAAATCTAATGAATCTTAACATTCTTTAAAAAAACTTTACCGAAGCATCAGATTAACTTCAGTATTAATAAGAAAGACCATGTGGTTAGAAACAATAATCTAAGGAATCCATCATTAACAAGTTAATTAGCAAATGATTTTTCACTCTGGGAGAAAGGTATCATACAAATGTAATAAGTACATAAAATAAATGTTTAAGCCCTGCTTGGGTATGTCACTTTAACTCAGCCTTCTAAAATAAAAATATTTTTCCCCATTTTACAAAAAATCCAAGGAACTCCTTTTCTTACAAGATAGCTGGCCTCATGTATTGCTCTCCTAACCTGCAATTCTGGGGGTAACTTCTAGATTACACCAAGGATTGACTCCTTTAGTCTCATATCAGAGAAAGAAAATCACGTCATTGTAAAGAAACTGAAAGCCTGTGTATTTCACCCTTTGGAGCTGAGACACATACCTGCTTTGTTCTCAATCTGCCTGGTCACTAAAGGTTAAGACACTCTATCCTGGCTATGGACCATTTCAATGGTCTCAAATTTGGATAACACAAAGATCTTTTATTCATTAACTGTAGCCTTTAGAAAAAGAAATGCTGGACCTTCAGTTAACTGATCTAAACTAGAGTAGGAAGCTTTATGGGGGCGGAGGCTAGAATTATTCTTTACTAAAACTCCATTGTACTAGGAAGTTTGCCTTGCCAGTGTGGAAATGGCCCAGAGTCCCTGAAACACTCAGTTCCCTGGCCAAAGTGCGATCTAGAGTTCTCCAAAGTAATACTTTGACCAGGGAATTGGTTTTCCTAAGCACAGTCTTTCCTTAAATGGGAAGCCCCACCATAGTGAAGCTCCTCTGAGGCCGCAACTGTAGGGATACTTCTCCAGATTCAGTTTTTACCAGTTTTGCCTTCAAAGTATATGGGTTTTCCCCAACAACTGAGCAAAGAAAGTAATAGCGTGATTGCCAGTGGATAAGGATAACCATGGGAATTCAGCTCTCTATTAGCTCTAGAGGATGTTATTTCAAAAGTGAGGAGGACTTATGAACTCATTGTTACAGCAAGTCATAGCAGGATCAAGTGTGTGTGCTAAAGAAAAACCTTATGATAATTATTATGTACAGCTGGTAATGTAGGTCAGCCAGCATGTTTGGGCCAATTCAGCAATTAGGCGATCCCTCATTGGACGAGTAAGATGGTCTTCCATGATGGGTTTCCTTGTGGATTCGTAGGTGGCTGTGGAGCCCTATTCTTGACCCTCATCTTCTCCCACAGTGAAGGCATTGGTTTCCAGGTGGAAGGCGGTCCCAGTCGGGGTTGGCTTGATGCGCCTTCCTCCTGGCACGTTTCTCTCTTTCACCCTCCACTCGTGCCTCCTCGAATTCTGCAGCACTGCTGGTCACAGCTGACCTCCAGCTGGAGCGCTCAAGGGCCAGGGCTTCCCAGTTCTCAGTGTCTATGCCAGAGATTTTAAGGTTGGCTTTGAGGCCATCTTTAAATCTCTTTTCCTGTCCACCAACGTTCCATTTTCCATTCTTAGGTTCAGAGTAGAGCAACTGCTTTGGGAGACGGTGGTCAGGCATCCGGACAACGTGGCCGGCCCAGCGGAGTTGATGGCAGAGGACCATCGCTTCAATGCTGGTGGTCTTTGCTTCTTCCAGCACGCTGACGTTTGTCCGCTTGTCTTCCCAAGAGATTTGCAGGATTTTCCGGAGGCAGCGCTGATGGAATCGTTCCAGGAGTTGCATGTGACGTCTGTAGACAGTCCACGTCTCACAGGCATATAGCAGGGTTGGGAGGACAATAGCTTTATAGATAAGCACCTTGGTATCCCTACGGATGTCCCGGTCCTCAAACACTCTCTGCTTTATTCGGAAAATGCTGCACTCGCAGAGCTCAGGCGGTGTTGTATTTCGGTGTCGATGTTGACTTTGGTGGAGAGGTGGCTGCCAAGGTAGCGAAATGGTCAACATTTTCTAATGTTACACCATTAAGCTGTACCTCTGGCATTGGAGAGGGGATGGCTGGTGACTGCTGGAACAACACCTTGGTTTTCTCGATGTCCAGTGACAGGCCAAGCTTCGTGTATGCTTCTGCAAAGATGTTGAGAGTGGCTTGTAGATCTTCTTCTGTATGCGCACAGACGACATTGTCATCAGCATACTGGAGTTCTATAACAGATGTTGTTGTAACCTTGGTTTTGGCTTTCAGTCTGCTGAGGTTAAACAGCTTGCCATCTGTCTGATAGATGACTTCCATTCCAGTGGGAAGCTTCCCGTCAACAAGGTGAAGTATCATAGCAATGAAGATGGAGAATAGAGTTGGGGCAATAACACATCCCTGTTTGACACCCGATTCCACCTTAAATGGGTCACTTTGGGAGCCATTGCTATCCAAGACTGTTTTCATCATGTCATCATGGAGGAGCCGCAGAATATTCACAAATTTGTTTGTGCACCCGATTTTTGGGAGGATGGTCCAGAGAGCACTGCGATTCACTGTGTCGAATGCCTTTGCAAGGTCGATGAATGCCATGTACAGAGGTTGATTTTGTTTCCTGCATTTTTCTTGGAGCTGTCGTGCAGTGAAGATCATGTCCATGGTTCCTCTGAAGGGGCGGAAGCCCGGTGGGGTAGAACTGTATGGATTTTAGAATACAGTTTGGAGGAGAAGCAATATGCTGCTCTGAAGGAGATGCATTATGCTGTAATGCTGCTATGCTCTAATTGTGATGCTATGGTGGAATATCTATTTACTCAAGGTTTATGTTTTGCTCTCTCATTTGAATGAAGATGAAGAAGCCTTATTCTGTGTTACTTGCAAGGACTATGCAAGTTTGTTGCACTGTTTGATTTTGTGTGCAACATTGCAAGTTTATGTTTTGCCTCTGCTGATAAGAGTAAAGCTTTTCTGCTCCTTTTTTTCCTCTTGCCTGTGTGTCTATTGCATTGCACTTGGCTAAAATCTATTCATTATAATTGGCTTCCTTTGATTTAGGAGATCCCTCATTGTCCGAGTATGATGGCCTTCCAAGTTCTTGGAAGCCACCTGTGCATGAGTGTTCTGTCACACACTGGGCCTGTAATAATTGTCTTTTGAAATAGGACGTGCACCTTGTGCCCAGCGGGAAGCCAGGGTGCCACAAAAGAGGCCCTCAAGGATTTTCCTGAAGAAATGGTCTTTAGATGGCTTGAAAGGTTAAACAAAGTCCTTTATTATTGAACAAATTAAACAGATATTTCTCAAATCTTCAATGAGTCAAACAAATGCTTCAAGGCTTTAAATCAACTGGTGGCTTCCTTAATCTTGTCCACAAGGGACAGGCAACTGTCTTTGTTAATTGTTCTTATACCTTGAGAAGAAAACCCTTTTTTAACCTCTCCCAGGCTGTCTGTTATCTAAGGTTTGTTGGTATGGGATCTACTACCGATTCCAAACTGTGTCTTGGTACCGAGTAAACCTACCAGACCAAGCTTGTAGATTCTCCAGCTGGAGTTCTTTGGGTCTGTAAAGCTGTTTTCCCTCTGGAATTTCTTTAAGACTTTAGGGCTGTTTCCCTCAGATGCTGTAAGGCTGAGAGGCTGCAAGCTCCCAGCCAGAGCTTTGGGAATTTCCCCCCGGAATGTCTTGAGAAATGAAGCTTTTCTGCAGGTGAAGCTTGTCCACATCCTCTAACTTAGCTTTCCTCACTAATACTAACTAAAAATGGCCCATCTCCCTGGGAGAAGGGGCGGATCCAAACTTAACAATGATAGACAGGTGGCTTGCCCTATGACTGCAAACCAAAGGAAGCCACCTTTTTGCAGAATCCCTGAAACTTTGGAATGCATGCAAACACTTAATAGAAAGAAAATAAAGTTGGAGCTCCTAGTACAGATGTACCAGCACAATGAGTTTTTTTAATGTGTGGAGGTCAATACGCAGCTGATCAACACACAGTCTTCACAGAGTGAGGGTCCCAACCAGTAGTGTCGTTAACACAATGACAGTGGTTTCTCAATCTGTTGCAGCCTTCTTCTGCCTTCACAGCCATTATAACATGTACCATGTTATCTTCCACCTGATCTGATCTGTGGTCTTCGGATTGTGCTTGGTCTGGAACCTCCCCTGCCCATTCCCCCCTCCTGGAGTGCATGACTCCGGTGGTTATGCCCGCAGATTGATTGGAACACACAAGCTTCTTCACCATGACAAGATGACAATCCATCGAGGAGGGTGGATTTATTTACCTAATGAATAACTGATACATTAATTTGCTTATTTTCTTCTTTCTTCCCTATTTCCTTTTGCATGGCTTCTATTGCATAATAAACTCATAAACAATAATTGTCTTTTTAAAATTCTCGTGAAATGTCTGAGAGGTGTAGGTGCTTTGCGAATAACGTCATTTATTTTAGGAAAGCCTCTCTACCATTTCCTAATGACCCTACTGGAGGAACCATGTGGTCATTGTGCTGTCACACGCTGGGCCCGTGGCAATTGTCTATTAACAGGACGTGCTCTCTAGATGCCCAGCGGGACGCCGGGGTGCCTCAGCTGACAGGCCCTATGAATTTCCTTATACAAAGTCTTTAGAAGCTTAGAAAGTTTAACAAAGTTCTTTATTGGTGCTTAAATCTTCAACAAATCAATCAAATACTTCTTAGACACACAGACTAAACACTTTAAAACTCAGGAAAATTAGTGGCTTTCTTAACTTGCCCACAATGGACAGGCAACTTGCTTCATGAACTGTTTCTTTCTTCTATAAGGGAAATCCTTTGACCCCTCCCTGGGCAATCTGCTTTTTAGGCTTTGCTGGCATGGGGACCCTACTCCGGTTCCAATTTGCTTTATGGCTAGCCCGAGTGGTCCTTACCAGGCAAAGTCTCTGTGTAGATTTTCCAAGACGAAGGAAGTCCTTTTCCTTCAGCAAGGCTGGCTGTTTTTTCTCTCTTTTCCAGTGAAGGCTGGCTGTAGAGCTGTGGAACTATTTTCGCCCAACAAGAGCTGCGAGACTGTATTCCCCAGCAAAAGCTGTAGGACTGTTTTCCCCAGAAGTTGTGAGAAACAAAGCTTTCTACAGGTGGGAGAAATTCACACGTCCTATAAGAAAGGCTTCACTGTACAAACTGAGCTAATGGTCCCTTTTTCCCTCCAAACCTGGAAGAAGGGGCGGAACTAAAGAACTTAACGATCACTGATGGGTCATTGGCCCTATGATTGCAACCTGGAGGAAACTGCCAGATTGCAAAATGCATGCCCTAAAGGAATTCATGCAAACATGAATTCTTAGGGTAAAAAAGAAAAGGGGGATTGAAGCTCCTGACACAGCTGTGCCATCACAGTCATAGCTCAGTGGTCAAGCAGATACTGTATATCAAGAAAGTCAATTAAATTGCTGATATCAGTAGTTAAAGAAGATCTCAGACACTGGTTAGGAAAAGACAGCTACCTGGACTTTTTGAGAATTGCTGTAATGATACTACACAGATACTGGGTTGCATGGAATTCAATCAGGAAAATGAGCTCTGTGACCTAATGTGCTTATATGTTCACTCTACTCTAACATGTGAAACGGCTTCATTGTTTGATATTTCCAATACTATAGAGTTTACTGTATAGAGAGCTGACAAACTAAATGTCTCTAGAATGATTTATTAGATTGTATGCATCTTCCACAGAACTAACATGATTTAACATCCTCTCCCCTAGGAACTGTGGGAATTGTATTTTTGCAGACAGGGAGAAAATCTGGAGCTCTTCGTGAGAATTATCCATATTCTCACCAAACAGCATGCCTTAGATTCTTCGGGGAATATCCTGATAGTGGAAATGGCTCCCTTGTTAAAAACAACTTCACTGGCTGCTGCTTTGTTTCGAGGCTCAGTTCCAATTACTGGTTATAACCTCTAAGGCCATTTAGAGTTTGAGGGCAGGCTATCTGAACGATTGTCTTCTCTGATGTGAGGCTGCCTGGATACTGTGGTCTTTGGACAAGGCCTTTCTTAGAATCCCGCAGACTTCAGAGATGAACTTGATAGGGATGCAAGGGAGAGTTGTTCTATTAGCAGCTGTGCCCAGGCGCTAAAACCTTTCAAAGTGAGCCTTTCTCTTCCCTCTGTGCTGACTGCAAGAGATTGTGTGCCTGTGTGTGTGTTTTCTCTCTGCTGATGGTTCATTAAAGTGGTTTTAAATAAAGGAGTGGATAAAGTACCATTCCAGGGTCCCATGGACACCCTTACAGACTTTTTTCTGGTCCTGCCACCCTAGGTGTTCCAGCGAGTGTCTCTGTAGATCTTAGAAAACTATTTCTTGATTTAAGTCGTTGGCGTGCTGGCTGATACTCAAACAAGGGATGAGCTGGAGATGTCTCTGCCTTGGTCCTTTCACTATTGGTTGCTACTTCCCAGCTGATGTCAGGTGGTGTAATACCAGCTAAACAGTGTAATTTCTCCAGTGGTGTAGGGCACAGACCTCTTGTGGCATGTCTCATTAAGAGCCACATCCACTGTTTTAGCATGTAGAGATGTGTTCCACACTGGGCATGCATACTCAGCAGCAGAGTAGCAAAGCGCGAGGGCAGATGTCTTCACTTTATCTGGACCTCAGCAAAAGTGGCAGGCTAAAACCCAGAACCTCAATCAATGGCTGATACCAAATGAGAGCCTCACTCCTGAGCACACAGAAAACTGGGTGACTTGGAAGGCGCTGAACAGACTGCCCTCTGGCATCTTATTTATTTATTTACTATATTTATATACTGTCCCTCTCAGCCCACAGGCAACTCGCGACGGTTTACAGTTGGTACCAAGACCATAAAATACAATATTAATACAATAAAACCATTAAATAATCTATATATATATAAATGCTCTGTGCATAATGAGTACCTTGAAAACAAAAGAACCAATGAACGAAATCACACCAAATTTGGCAACAAAATGTCTCACAACACAAGGAGTGACCATCACTCAAAAAATTATGATTTTGTCATTTGGGAGTTGTTGTTGCTGGGATTTATAGTTCACCTATAATCAAAGAGCATTCTAAACTCCATCTGCGATGGAATTGAACCAAACTTGGCACACAGGACTCCCATGACCAACAGAAAATACTGGAAGGGTTTGGTGGGCATTGACCTTGAGTTTTGGAGTTGTAGTTCACCTACATCCAGAGAGCACTGTGGACTCAAACAATGATGGATCTGGAACAAACTTGGCACAAGCACTCAATATGCCCAAATATGAACCCAGATGGAGTTTGGGGGAAATAGACCTTGACATTTGGGAGTTGTAATCACTAGGATTCACAGTTCATCTACAATCAAAGAGCATTCTGAACCCCATGAACGACAGAATTGGGGCAAACTTTCCACACAGAACCCTCATGACCAACAGAAAATACTTAAGGCCATCCAGTCCAACACCCTTCATCGGGGCAAGAAAACATAATCAAAGTCCTCCTGACAAAGAGCCATCCAGCCATAGATAGACAGACAGACAGATAGATAGATAGATAGATAGATAGATAGATAGATAGATAGATAGATAGATAGATAGATGATTCACACACAGATATAGTATCATAGATTTGAAAGGAACCCTTAAAGAAGGACAATGATATGTTGCAAGTTCCAGCGTGGGCAAACCAGACAATCTCTACATCAACACTGACAAAGAAACAGCAAGAAATACTGTTTACCCACAAGCATAAAGAAATATATTAGACATATATTAGAACAACACTTTCTCATTACTTTATTTTCCAGAGGAACAAGCTGGGCCACAGCAACGCGTGGCAGGGGACGGCTAGTAAGAGTATAAGAGTTTATTCGATGCTTAGACCATAGGTCTTTCACATACAAGGCAAGGCAAATAAATAAATACATGAACAGCAGATTATTAAATACAATATAAAATACGCAATAAAATCCTATAAATCATTAAAATGCTACATATATCGATGGCAAGATACACCTTTAAAATACCACATACTATATGGACTCACAATAAAACCATTGAATAATAAAAACCATAACAAAATCAGTAAAAACATGAACATTAGTCTCTTATTAAAAACATTATCCAATCATATAATCAAACCATTCAATTTTCCTATGTCTGTTACATTGTATTTGGAAATGCCTGCTCAAAGAGCCAAGTCTTGACTCTCTTTCAAAATGTTAGCAGGGAGGGGGCCGATCTAATATCCTTAGGGAAAGTGTTCCATAGCCGAGGGGCCACCACTGAGAAGGCCCTGTCTCTTCTCCCCGTCAGCCATACTTGTGACAAAGGCGGGACCGAGAGCAGGGCCTCCCCAGACAATCTTAAAATCCTGGAGGGTTCACAAGATGCAGAGCCAACCTTAAGAAATAGGGCTACAAAGCAGAATCAACAACATGCGAGTGTGGAGAAGAGCAAACCACAAACCACCTATTACAATGCAGTCTGAGCCCTGCCACATGCACGATGGAGGACCTTCTTATAGCAACACCAGAGGCACTCCAAGTGGCCAACTACTGGTCAAAGGACATTTAATAGAATACCAAGTCTGCAAACTTTTTGGGTTTTTTAAAAAGAAAAATACAATACAACTGTTTGGCTCGCTCCTGATACGATAAATAAATAAATAAATAAATGAACAAAATCTGGCTACCAGTATTAAAGAACTCTAAAATTGCAACAGCACAACAACAGAGAGGAAGCAGGCAGGGACATCTAATTACCTCTCAACAAAAGTTTGCTCCAGGCACAGTCAGCCCATTGTATGCTAATCAAGGTGGTCAGCTGAAACATTCACATAGCTCCAGCAGACAAGAGACCTTTGTCTCACCCTGGTCATTCCACAGATATATAAACCCTTTTTCCTAGTTCCAACAGACCTCACTACCTCTGAGGATGCTTGCCATAGATGCAGGCGAAATGTCAGGAGAGAATGCCTCTAGACCATGGCCATACAGGCCGAAAAAACCTACAACAACCCAGTGATTCCAGCCATGAAAGCCTTCAACAATACAAAATAAACCTCCCAACGTTTGCCACTCTGAACTTCGGTCAGCATTCCTGTATTCTTAAGAGTTAGGAGATACAGGAAGACATGGTTTATAGTTCCACCAGACAGATCTATGCAATGCCTTCTCCGTCAACCCCATCTTTCACACCCCTCTCCCCCATAGCAGTACTGTGGTGCTAGTTATAGAACACAGCCGAATGCTTCTTTAGCACCAACCTTAAACACTCTCCACTGTCCAGTAAATGGCTATGTCGGTGAAGGGAATTGCAGACTCCCCACCACCACCCTGACAGCACTCTTCACACACACACACACACACACACACACACACCAGAAAAGGATTTCCAGTCAAGCCGAAAACCTCTCAAATCCAGATTTCTTTTCTTGCAGCATCCAAAATATCTATGAGAGGCATAAAGGTAATAGTTACTAGTCAGCTTGTGTCCACATTGTCTGGAAGACTGTATTTCTCTGCATGAGCCTGCCAGAGTTCTAAGATCTTCAGGTGAGGACTTTTTTATAGTCTTGCCACTGTCACAGTTGCATTTGTTAAGGACATGGAAAAGAGATTGCTTCCAGACGGTGGAATTCCCTCCCATGGAGGGTTCAGTCTGCTCCCTCTTTCCAATCTTTTCACAAACAGGTGAAGATCTTTCTTTAGACTTTCAACTTTTAAATTGGTTGTGCTGAAGATTTTTAGGGGTGTTGTCATTACTGTGTCCCAACTTATGACAACCCTAAAGCAAACCTGCCACTGCATTTTTTTCTGTAAGATTTTTTTCAGGGGGGGGGGGGATTTACCTATGCCCGTGTGACTTGCCTTTAATATGATTGCTATTTTTTAATTATACAGTGGGCTCTTGACATCTACTTGGATTTGGGGTGGTAAAATRGTGTGCTTTGCATAAAATGGGAAAACCAAAGTTTTMGGGGGGMMTTTTGCATTGGGGAGGGGGGAGTTAGGCATTGAATTGTTGAATCTTTGAATACAGAATCCATGGATACAGAGGACCAATCGCATATTGTTTGGCTGTATATTGATTTTTTCATATGGCATATGCCACACATATCCCATTTTAGCAGAAATGTTTTAAAAACTAGATGGTGGGGAATAAACATCCACTTACCCAAGTCCCCCAGAAAACTGGTTGTGAAGCATACTGCCTCAGATATCGAGAACAATATGTAATCACCTTGACCTATCAACTCTGAATTTCTACATCCTATATTTAAAGCCATTTACTTTGGTTGTCACTATTGCATCTTACATTAGTTCTGAGTCTTCCAACATTTGGCTATATGATACTGGATCCTAGTATTTGGGCTGCGGTGTTGCAATGGGTTAAACCCTTGTACTGCTGAACTTGGCTTGACCTTGAAAGAGCTGGGGGTGGCGCCAGCCGACAGGGAGCTCTGGCATGGGCTGGTCACGAAGAGTCGGAAGTGGCTGACCAAATAACTAACAAAACTGCTGAACTGCTGTCCTGAGGGTTGGCAGTTCATATCCGGAGGACGGGGCGAGCAGTTAGCCCTAGCTTCTGCCAACCTAGCAATATGAAAAACATGCGAATGTGAGTAGATAAAGACATACTACTTTAACAGGAAAAGGCAAAAAGATGCCTTAAAGCAATCATGCCAGACACACTTCCAAGAAGTGTCTACAGACAGGCTCCTCGGCTTCGAAATGGAGAAGGAACACCTTCCCCAGAGCTGGAGATGAGCACCACCTTCGAGTCGGAAATGAAAGAAGTTTTTACCTTTGTCTGTGTATTTGTCTAATTGTATGTCATTTGTAACAAGGCATTGAATGTTTGCCTGTGTCTAATCTTCTCTGAGTCCCTTCGGGGAGAAGGGCAGAATATAAATAATGTGTTATTTACATTGTTGTTGTTGTTGTTGTTGTTTTATTAGGGAATCTTAGAATCATTGAGTTGAAAGAGACCATAAGTGCCATCCAGTCCAACCCCTTGCCATTAAGGAACACACAATCAAGTTACCCCAACAGATGACCATCCAGATACAGAAAAACATGCTGTTTGTCCTGCTTACATTTTTTCAAAGCTCCAGATGTTGCAACCTTTCTTCATAGGTGGTCGCTTGAACTCCTTCAGCAATGTTGTTATTTTCTTCTACATGTAATATTGGCTTGTACTCGAAATAAAGTCTCCAGTCATTTGTAAGCTATGGAAATCACGCCTAGGCAAAGCAGCCTGACAACTAGGGTTCTGACTGAGATAGACAATTATGGGAAATATGAGAAGTGACAAAAATCAGATTGGGCCCATGGTATTATAATTATGAGAATGGTCTACTATCAAAATTAACAGGATAAACAAAAACAGAAAGAACAATAAGTGACCCCGAAGAAGAAGATTGGGAAAATCAACACAGAATATATATATATCTTTTTCTTCTCTTTCCTTCCCTTTTTTTCCCACTCTCCCTCTCCCTATCTCTTTTCACATTCACATCTTTTTATTTTTACTTTTCAATCTTCACTGTATAAAAAATCTCAATAAAAATATATATTTTAAAATTAATAGGACTGAAAAGAACACTATTTTCCATTAACATTGTGGAATAATAAATGAGTAATAACAAGTAGTATAAAAATGTGCTTGCCAGCCATAAACGTAGAGGGCATATAACACATTGTCCTGCCACTCTTTAGATTCTGATACTTCGTAAATAAATGCTGCTGGTACTGCTGGTCCCTAAAGGATTTGATCCCCTCCAAAGTGGTGATCAGCAGTAGTGATCGCGTACAGATCTGCCATGTGGCAGTGGAAGGTGGGGGATGACAGCATGGTACAACAGGGATTAGATGCAGTTTGTTCTGGTATTAAAGCATTGTTTAGCCATTATGCGACTGCAGTAACCCTGCTCTGCTTTACTGATCTCCCCAGGATTAATACTTTGTTTCAAAGGATTATGGTGATTATGAATGAGGAGGGGGCGGTAAGATGAAGGACAGATGCTATGGCGAAGAAACAACTGCAATTGAAATCAAGCAAACAAAACCAACCAATAAATGCATCGTGTACTCTTTCTCGCTGCAAAATATAGAATATTATACTGCACAGTATAGGATATTTGGGGTTCAGCACCCGGAAAGATGGAAAGCGAAGCTCTATATTTTGATTTCCCTGAGAAAACCCATTCCTCGTGGTTGTTGACAATAGCAATCTTAGATTAGACAGGCAGACCATTAATCGTAAGCTGCAACTCAACAGTAATAACATTGCTTTACAGTAGGGATCATTCTGTGCTAACATTGCTGCAATTACCTTTCAGGAATCACTGTTTTAAAACCCAGGATTTTATTGTTTGAAGCTCTACTCCATGGCAGTTGCACTATTCCATAGATAGCAGACATATACCAGAATGAGCACCTTCAATATCACACTTCTGTTCATCTGTGCAATTGACTGATTCAGCAATCAGATGCCCCACAATCATACTTCCACATACCTTTGTAACCCCATTTCCCACACTTCCGTTGCTCTGAACTTTTTCATTTATTTACTTACTTACTTTTTTTAGAACAATTTCTCAGTTTGGGAAATGAACAAAAAAAGTCAAATATAACTGTAAAAATTATTTATTTATTTATTTACTTTATTTGTATACCGCTCTTCTCAGCCCTTGGGCGACTCAGAGCGGTTAACAGCAACAGTTTCAGTATACAAAGTACAAGGTTATTGTGTATTTAAAAGCAATCACATAACAAGTTAATTAAACAGTAAACACCAATACAACAATATATCAATACATCAATATAACAAATCCATCAGCTCTCATCACTAGAATCAGAATCCATTCTCGTTATCCATTATTCCATGTTCCGTTAATCAATCAATTGCACTGCTTAGTCAAATGCCTGTTCAAACAGCCTGGTCTTCACTTTTCTCCGGAATGTCAGTAAGGAGGAGGCTGATCTGATGTCTGCAGGAAGGGCGTTCCACAGCCAAGGGGCCACCACTGAGAAGGCCCTGTCTCTTATCCCCACCAGGCGTGCTTGTGAAGCTGGCGGGACCGAGAGCAGGGCCTCCCCAGACGATCTTAATGTCCTAACTGGTTCATAGGAGGAGATGCATTCGGACAGGTAGATCGCAAAACAGACAGCACATGACTAGCAAGAGGGGGTGAAAGAAGAGGAACCCATCCACCCCCAGCATCACTTTCTAGTTAGCACAGAAGTGGAATAGGCCCATTGCCTGCCTGATGTAATAAAGATCCCAATAACATCCTACATTGCTACTAATAGCAAATTACTGGTAATTCACCCCTTTCCAATAATGAAGATAGAAGTAGCTACAATAACAAATAATACTTCCAATCCTTTTCCAATGTAACTGTAATTTTTTGTTGATTTTATGTTTACATAAAGCTATGGAGGAAGAATATCAAGTGCTAACATGCTATGCCTTGTGCTTCTTCATTCATTTAAAGCAGTGGTTCGCAGCCTGTGCTCCGTGGACCACCAGTGGTCTGCAAGAATGAAAATATGGTCCATGGCTTCACCATTACTACGCCATTGCCTCAAAAACACATGGCAACAATAGCGACTGCTCTCGCAAAACCCTCTTATAATGCTGAGGCAACAGGGATGTCAGGAGGGGAGAGGCTGACTACCCATGAAAGATTACTACTACCACATCAGCTTTCGATTATTAAATATGGTTTTCTGTAGGTGAGCAGATGGTGACTACTGGTTGACATATGTTCTGTATCAGAACCTAGAGCTGATGTGGTCTATCCAATGCAATTTTCTGAATCAGCTCCCCAAACAACCAAACTGAATCTAAAGTTGACCAAAAACTGATTCGTAACCCTTTTGGTACTAATGTTGGAAAGTGGATCCTGGTCAAAGTGGTCCCTGATCAAGTGGTCCCTGGTCAAGTGGTCCCAGATCAAAGAGGTCCCTGGCCAAAGTGATCCCTGGTCAAAAAAGGTTAACCACTGATTTAAAGTAACTTAAAATGTTTATTTTAGTCATTTTTGAGATTATAAGTAGATCAGTGCGTTGGAACACCTGAATGGTTTTATATATATATACACACACACATATATACTTATGTGATTTTTTAAAGTAACTTCAGAAACTCAGATAGCAGCTATGCAAACAGAAGTTCGTAAAGTTTTTATCCCTTAATGTCAGATAGCTTTTCACCTGCCCAAAATGTTATTTTGTGCCCCCCCCCCCATAAGATAAATAGCTTCATTTTGATGTAAGTCCTTCTGTAAGAGAATAAATGAACTAGCTTGTGCCAAAACTAGCTTCTTGGGTTTGCATAAATCTTAACTATTTGAAAAAGAAGAGGTCAACATTTTGCCTTATTTGACTCAAGAAGAAAGCGTGTCTTTGAAACTGTTTTTGAAAGTATATCTCTGCTATTTACCCTTGCAGGTTTTCAGGGCTAATGTGCACCAGTCGTTTACACTGCTGTAATTCTGTCCTTACCCCTTGCACATCACATTTTCTTTACTTCTTCCCCAAATACTCCCAGGGCTTTCTGTTGCCTGAAGCTAAGAATTTGAGATAAATTGTTTCCCATGTTATCCCTCAGCATTTACAGTAGAACAAATTGGTCCCTCTTCATTTCGATGTTTTCTGCATTTCCACAAGGGTTAGCTTCCAAATTGTGGCTCCTGCCCTCCTTGAATGAGTGATGAACCTCCCTGGCTGCTTCATGTCTGCTCACAACAAAAAGTGGGTGGAAGCAGTAGAACAAAACATTCCACAGGAGACAGGTATCGGTATTGGGCTCCTACTTTTCTCTGCATTATTCAGTCACATCCATCTACTTTTTGAAGTGTCTAAATGCTCATTCCATCATGGTCTCTGCTTTGCTCAGGCCAAGGCTGTGCAAGTGGTTTCAGGGGATTTAATTAGCCCTTGTAGGAATCTCAGGTGTCTCTACATGAACAAGAAAAAGTGGATTCATCTAAAATCCAGCACTGGTTATCCCCATGACATAGGCTGGCTTCTGGTGCATATCCCTGGTATGCTTGCCTTAATCTGACTTTGCTCTGCTTTAGGCGAAGTGTGGGGATACTCCAGAGAATGCTGGAAATTCCAAAGTATCCAAGGGTTTTATAGTAGTCTGGGTAGCTGGATCATATCTGATTTGGTCCAAACCTCTCTTCGGATTGACACTGTGCCATCAACCTTTCCATACACCGACATTGCTTCTTTACATGTCACTACTGCCACTCATACGGGTCACATCTGATGGGGCATCTGCACAAGCAGGGAGAAGGAGCAGGATTGATCAACAGCCTTCTTGCTGTTATTTGTATGTCCCCATTACAACATCATGGACATGAAAGGCGATGATGGCCGGGTGCTCTCACAGAGCTCTCTAGCTGACAAGATTGACTGCACAACAATGTGGCATTGCAGTGGGTTTGGTCCAGTGCATCATGGTTATGCTAGAACCAGTCAAGGGCATAAAGCTCTGAAACCAATTCAGAAAGCTGGTGTTATCGAAGACCCCCAATCCCACCACTAATCAAAAGTATACAGAAATAGGAGTTAATGATTTATTATTTTACAAAATATGGAGGATTCAATGAATTAGAAATGGCCTCCATCCCCTCAATCCCCTCCCAAGGATTAGTAGCACCCTACCAACCCAACCATCAAGCTCCCCACCCCCCAATATACAAACACACACACACACACATACCCAGCCCAACCATTTGGCTCGGTTCGGTTCTCACTGGCCCAGCTGGGAAAAGATCTCCAGCTAAGTCACTAGCACTTCTGCTAATCAGGGCAAGCACCGGCATAGACCCACCTCCCAACCAATCAGAGCCAAGGAAAGCACGGGCCAGCTTCACTGAGCTGGCCAATCATGGAGGAGGGAGGGAGCTTTCAAACTGTCAGTGAATGGAAACTTATGTGTATAAAGATGCCTGCTTGTAAATACATTTTACACTTCTACCATTCAAGCATTGGATTTTGGTTGAATGGTACAAGTGTAAAATGTATTCACAAGCAGACATCTTTATACAACCAAGATCCGCATAGTTAAAGCAATGGTATTCCCCGTAGTCACCTATGGATGTGAGAGCTGGACCATAGGGAAGGCTGAGCGAAGGAAGATAGATGCCTTTGAACTGTGGTGTTGGAGGACATTTCTGAGAGTGCCTTGGACCACGAAAAGATCCAACCAGTCCATACTTCAGGAAATAAAGCCCGATTGCTCATTGGAGGGAAGGATATTAGAGACAAAGTTGAAGTACTTTGGCCACATAATGAGAAGACAAGAAAGTTTAGAGAAGACAATGATGCTGGGGAACATGGAAGAAAAAAGGAAGAGGGGCTGACCAAGGGTAAGATGGATGGATGGTATCCTTGAAGTCACTGGCTTGACCTTGAAGGAGCTGGGGGTGGTGAGGGCCAACAGGGAGCTCTGGCGTAGGCTGGTCCATGAGGTCACGAAGAGTCGGAAGCAACTGAACGAATAAACAACAACAAACCATTCAAGCACCCTTGCTGTACAAGTGTCTCTTTTGCACAAATCGAATAAAGTCTTTGTCCTTTGCCTTCATCCTGGTGAAGTCTTCGATTGCTGATTCCTGATTTGTTATCCATGTTAGCTAGCTCGCCAGGCATCCCTTGGGACTTAGGAGAACTGCACTTACCTTGAATTCTGTCCTGGTTTGTCCCATGCAACTAATCGGGCCAGATTGAGGGGAGCAAACAGGTGCTCACTCTTTCCAAGCTGCTTTGCTCAGTCACATGGGACAAATCAGGAAGTAAAAAGTATGGCACTCAAAATAAGATTTTCTTTCTTTTGAAGGTTAAATTATGGTCCTGGGATAGTATCCTGTCCCATCCCTAGATTGCTGAACCAGTTTCAGAGTTGTATGCTCTGGACTGTCCCTACATGACCATGATGCACTAGTCCAAACCCAGTGCAGTGTCACGTTGTTGTCCACCCAGTCTCGCCAACCAGAGAGCTGGACTGTAGGGCTGTTGTCCTGCTTTGGAGGCAATTGATAGCACCTCTGTGTGATCATAACGCAGCACCAACTGGAATAAAATGTGCCTGTGTAGAACCACTCTTGGACTCCAGGAAACCAGGACTTGAATTTCCACTTGGCCATGGAAATCCAGTAGGTGATCTTAGGAAAGCCCTTATCTTGACCTTAGATGAAAGCTATGGCTACCTCCTCTAAATAAATCTTGCCGAGAAAGTCATAGAACTGGATCCCCACTGATTCCAAAGTACATGACAGCAAAAATCATTTACACCCTGCTAAGTTTTATAGCATCCATATTTTCAAGAAATAATTTACACACTCCACTAATCTCAATATCCATGTTCTCAAATTAGTACAAAGTTGCAGAACACATAGGAATCATGTTTTTTTTCTTGAACTTATCTCCACATCATTAAATCTCTCTGTGTGATTCATTGTGCCCTATAGTAAAATAGAGTAGGTGTACTTCTTATTATATAATAACTCCCCCTCCCCTCGCTTTCAACATGGTACCCATAACAAGTGCTTATACAATGTAGGAACAGAAGGCTATTGAAGCAGTTTATTATTTCTGGGAGGAGACAGTATGTGCATATATATGTGTGTGTAAATGACAGCTTTGGTGCAAATGTGCACATGTAATGTCAAAAAAGAGATACTTTTAAACTTACCTGTTGTATGTAGCTCAGGAATACCATAAGACACAGTGGGACAAGTTCTATCTTCATTCATTTCTTCCTTATCACAGTGCACTACTTCTGAATAGTTGATCACAGTACGACAATTTCTCTCACCTTCCTATGCTGATGGGGATGTCCACCTCCAACAAAAACTTGTAGGCTATTCATTAAATAAATCCATTGCTGATTTTTGGAAATGCACTTTCAGAACAGCACAAGCCAACACTTGCCTAAAATGGATGTGGTGAAACACAGCCACACAGCCACAGTGCCTATAAAATCCTGATGATGAAGTTGGGCACCTACTTGCTGGTGATACTTTTGCTGAAGTTTCTGCATTGAATAGGTGGTTGGATGTGATGTTGTATGCAGCCTCTTCTTATTCTAATTTTCTAATTTACTTTGATAACCTACAACTGTCACATCAACTATTTTAGAAGGTTTGGAACTATAGTATTACTACTTTTTCAAATAATTTTCTATGTGTTCTTCAAACACATATATGTTTTGGACTTTACCCATCACTTGCTGAAAAATCACAATTACAGATGGCAAAGTTGACAAGTGCATCTTTTGGAAGGTTGTTCTTGATTGCTAGATCTCTCTTGTGTCTTTGGAATGGGGAGAATCCATTCCTTCTTCCCACTAAACAAGGATGAAATTATCTATATGTCTATGAAAGGGAGCAAAGGGCAGCTGGCAGTTTTTGTTTGTTTTTTTGTTTATTGTCTTTATAAAAGCTTTATTCAGGAGTCTGGAGGGAAGCTGCTGCCTTCCTTCTTCAGAACTTCTGGAACTGCTTCTTGGTGCTGGCAGCTTTGGTCACCTTCAGAACATTGAAGTGGACCGTATTGCTGAGCGGGCGGCACTCACCCACCTTCACAATGTCCCTGATCTGGACATCCCTGAAACAAGGGGACAGGTGCACCAACATATTCTTGTGGCGCTTCTCAAAGTGGTTGTACTTGCGGATATAGTGCAAATAGTTCCTGTGGATGATGATGGTGTGCTGCATCTTCATCTTGGTGACCACTCCTGACAGGATGCGGCCTCGGATCGAGATGTTGCCTGTGAAAGGGCATTTTTTGTCAATGTAGGTGCCTTCGATGGCGTCCTTGGGGATCTTGAAGCCCAGGCCAATGTTCTTGTAATAGCGAGGGAGCTTCTCTTTGCCAGTGTCCCTCAGAAGCACCCGCTTTTTGTTCTGGAAGATGGTGGGCTGCTTCTGGTAAGCCCTCTCCATCTGTATGTCACATGGCCCAAGATGGCAGCTGGCAGTTTTGAAATGGAATATAGAAGGAGATATATGGGATGCATTTACTTGCAATACATAGTGCTAATGGGAATTCAGGCATACCATTTAAAGCCCAGCCCCAATATCCACAGTGGTTGTTGAGATTTGGATATTCTGTAATCTAATTTTGTCCAAATACAATTTAAAGGGCTTCTGTGATTAGAAATCTTGATAAGGCACATTTCTGTTCAAAAGTCATGTTCCATATGCATGAATGAAATTACTGAGTCCTTTACAAATAATCATACTGAATGCATGGCAATCTCAATAGCAGTCTACTGTCTGCTACTGGGCCTTATTCTTCTAGGTCAGTGGTTCTCAGCCTGGGGTCCCCAGATGTTTTTGGCCTACAACTCCCAGAAATCCCAACCACTTCACCAGCTGTTAGGATTTCTGGGAGTTGGAGGCCAAAAACATCTGGGGACCCCAGGTTGAGAACCACTGTTCTAGGTGGTGTTCATACTGCCAATGGCACCAGCAGTTTGTGTGTGTCCTTTGGCATTCCTCACCAGAGATAAGCGGGGTAAACAACAGCCTAGTTGTGGTGTGCAGCCAGATCTTGCACTCTGTAAGCATCCCATTACATTCAGTAGACTAGAAGCAAAGCATGCACATGGAATAACAGTACATGCACTATAACATGCAGCGGAACAGCACTATCTTACACTCAGGTATTGATTTGTGGCTCATAGGAAGGTTGGCTGATTATTGTTTAGTGTCTAGAAGCAAGATGAAAAACCTGAGTGTGAGCAGAGATATATAAAAGAGTAAAAAGGGACGGATAGAATAACATTTCTGGAGATTGCAATGGTGGACTATATAAATATAAGTTAGAAGACCTGCTGTGATTCAGCAATGTTAACAGAAAGAAGCTTATTCATTTTTGTAGAGGAATCCTAATGAATTGACAAATCTGAATGATTTCTTCATCTATAAGAAGCCTAGACTGAATAGAGATTATGCTAAAATAAATTATACTTTATTTCTCCTCCACTTCCAAACAATGTTTTTTCTGCTGTGTTTTTTCTTCCATGAACTTCAGTAAAAAAAATGTTGTGTTTGTCATGGCCTTTAACTAGCAGAATAAACTTGAGGACGAAGATGAAAAAAACACTATTGCATCTGCTGTCCTGAAACATTCTGATGTCCTGAAGCAGGATGTTAATAGGCTATCCTTGAACAAGAAATACCTACAGTATATCGGGTAATACAAATCATACACATGTAGGTTCAAGTTTGCCGCCCCCCCCCCCCAACTCCTTTCAGGAGTGCTCTCTTGCCATACTTTCTTTGGTAAATGGCTAAATGTTTAAATGAGAAACAAAAGAATGAATCACAGCCAAAAATAGGAAGGATGAAAATAGTTCTGAGTTTTTATATTGTGCAGCAACAGCACCCACGCTGAAATAAGGAATCTTTTGAGAAGAACTCTCCCTTCTTTGCTCACCTAGAGTATAGGAGTCTGAACACCTCCCTGAATCCAAATAGAAAATAAATGATTAGAGACTATGCTCCCAAGCCAGACATGTCCCAACCACCCCCTCATCTAATTTTCCATAATGCAAACTTGATTTAGATATGAGAAAAACACACTTTTCTTTAGACTATCTAGTGTAGCGTGCTCTTGCTAGCTCTGAACTTAGGAGGCCTCAAGGATAGTATGCGTATTGGTGGAAGCTAAATAGTAAGAGGGTTTAGCTGGGGTGATGAAAAAATGCTGTGTGTGCTGTGTGTGCCTGTGGTCCCAACAAAGGAGTTACAGATGCCTGAGATTGGTCACTGACCTATAGTTTTAGTCCAGTGCCTGAGAACAGTCACTGTCGACCTCATCAGATGGCCAGACGCAGAAGGCAGAGGCACTCCACTTCTCTGTGAGGAGTGGAGAAAATAGCGCCCCATGCCTTGCCTCACATCACCCGCATTGCCTGAATCACCCGCATCACCCGCCGGGTGGACAATTACATAAGGGGAAGCATGGGTGCACAGCTTCCCCGATAGTGGAATATGGTAATCTAGCCCCAGTCACCCATGGAGCCAGCTGGCTTTCATCATACAACGTTGCAGCAGGTCCATGAGTGAAAGAGGGCAGAACTTCTTTCACCCATGGAGCCATCATGACATCATATGATGAGAGCTGACTGACTACACGGGTGACCAGGACTAATGAATAGACAGAACTGAATGATTTCTTCATCTATAAGAAGCCTAGACCAACTAGAGATTATACTAAAATAAATTATACATTATTTCTCCTCCACTTCCAAGCAATGTTTTTTCTGCTGTGTTTTTTCTGCCACCAATTCTACCTCTGTATGATGAGGTTGTAAGAAGGCTCCCTCTTATTCTCTTTACCAAACAAGCATGTGCTGGTTGCAGAACTGAGAGAAAGCAATTCCCTCTAAATGTTAGAACTGTGGAAAGTTTTTTCTGGCATATTGTCCTGGCATATAGTCACTTTCTACCTTATCACATTGAGAAATTTCCCAGTCGTGGGAGTCTTTAGCCTCTTTTCAAACATGGAGAGGCACTGAGTTCATCATATGAGTTGAACTACTTCCAGCCATCATGCATAGCCCTCCGTAGTTGAAAAAAAGCATAAGTGTCCTGAAAAGAAGGAACTCTGGCAATCTGACCTCATCAAATTGACAATTTCCCCCCTGGTAGGACACTTCAGCTTCTTTTCTAGCATGGAGAGGCACAAAGCTTATTACATGATCCAGGGTTTAAAAGACACTGAAATGTCCAGAAAGGAGGGAACTCTGAACACGGGCCAGCAATTGTGTTCAGAGCTCCTACCTCTTATCACACTTTACTCCAATGGTTCCAACTGAAAAACAGGTGGGATGGGGACCATCAAAGTTTCCCGTGCTGTTTCATTTCCCAACTGTCAGCAATCTATTGTACCTTATTGTATGGGGTTTGATGCAGAACAATAAGATCCCATGGAAAGCAATTATTTAATGTGGATCACTGTCTCTTGTATCCTATGGGATTTGGGGCAGAACAATTTTGTCCCATGGAAAGAATTGCTTTTCAACTGGTGTCAGTCTCTTTTAATGTAGGGGGCTTTGGGCAGGGCAAGGAATCTCTTGGTTTTTGATATTGTTGTTACTCCTGATTTAAAACAAAAAAGTAATACTGACCTTGTAATGAATGTAAGATTAATGTATTGCCAGCTCTTAAGTTTCCACATGTGAGTGTGATGGGAAGGAAGAACTCCTAACAGAACTGCTGATGATATAAGAGGGACGATTCTCTACTCTTAAAGAAATCCAAGCTTTCCCCAAGTCACCCATGCTTTCCCCTCTCAATGTGATGAGGTCGAGTGTCACCTTATAAAGTTTGGAGCACATGTACAACTGCACTAAGCTTTCCCTTTGCCCTGTTGAACAAATCTCAGGGGCATATGGCCATTTCCTCTTCCCTTTCCCTCTATTTATTGCTTTAACTAGTTCTTCCCTGTTGATGAGGATCAGATTCAAAAGAGTGAAGACCCTTGTCTCTTTTTCCACCCTCAGAAAAATGAAGCTGTCAACTGTCTGTTTAAAGCCAATTCTTGGTAGAATTTGAGTTTAAACAGGTGTCTTTGTAGTTAAAATACCACATTATTGTTCCTTTTAAAATGTTTAGCAATTCTATTCTAGGATCTTCAATATCACTTGGAAGTCTGTAACAGACCCCAAAATGATGTCACTGCTGTTTCCTTCTTCTGTACTGTTTACTGAAACACTTTCATCATTTACTATGCAGAGAATGTGTACATAATTATTACATATACTGTTATTGCCCCTTGCTGTTTTGAATAATTTTTATATTTCAAACATTATATACAGGAATTTTGATATTAAATCTTCAAGTTCCTTTAATATTTTAGGATGCAATTAATCTCGCCCAGGAGATCTGAATTAAAGTACATGTGCAAACATCCTTTACTTACAATACAACTAATAATAATAATAATAATAATAATAATAATAATAATAAAACTTTATTATTAGCTACCATCTCCACAAGGGACTCGGTGTGGCTTACATGAGGCCAAGCCCACAATACATCAATAAACAAAAGCAATAACAATAATCAATACAAAACAGTTAAAATAAACTCAAAAACAGAAAATACACAATAAGCAATAGACAATAACAATATCAAAACATACAGCATTTAAAAACCTATGGCCGGGCCAAATGTAACTCTCCTACTTACTGTCATGAATAGGTTAAATCCATTTTTCCCACATTGCCACATGAGTCTCATCTCACTAATGAAATCATATTTGCCTTCCTATTTTAACAGTTCAATTTCACCTTGTTTATTTCCTATACTTTGTTCATTAATACAAAAACATTTGTTTTATAGGTAATTCCTCCAGCTATTTTGTTGTGTTTTTCCCCCTCTCCAGTCTTACCAGCACTCCAGTTTCCACAGCATTATTTTTACAATTGTCTCCAATAGCTATTTTCGACAGTTCACCCTTTCATGCAGAATTCAGTTTAGGTCTTTTTGCTCAGCTTTGAAAAACTCCTAGAAGACACATTCTTACCACTGTCACAAGATTCAACCCATCTTTTGCCAGATGTCCTTCTTCATGGAAACACAGATCATGGTCCAAGAAACCAACTCTTTACCAACAATACCATCTGTGCAACCAGTTGTTTACTAGCAATATTATTCTCTGTTTCCTTGGGTATGACTTACAACAGGAAGGAGTGATGGGACAGCTGCCTATGTGCCAGTCCTTTTGATTCCATACCTAGAGTCTCATAATCACTTGAAATACACTGAAGACTGTATGTGGCAGAATCATTTCAGTTTATTCAAATCAGAAGAAAAGCTTGTTGTGTTTTGATAGCTTCTGCATTGGATCCTCATACCAGTAAAAACAGCATCTTTTTTTGAAATATCCTGCATCTCTCTTCCTCCACAAGGGAATTACGTATTGTCACATTTCACCTCCTTCTTTGGGAAATGGTAGGAGTCATGTTTTTGGAGATTCTGCCATGGTTCTCTGAGGCCTAGGGCTCCTTTCCCTATTTCTGTAATTAAGAATCATGGAAATTGTATACATCCAAAAAACATCTTGGTTTCTGGTTGTGCTGCGTCTTTGTGTTGCATTCTTCCAAATGTTTTCCTGGGTTTGGTAACCTTTCTCTTCCCTTTGGAATTATTTGCAGAAGAGTCTATTCAAAAGCTGTTCATCTACACTGTGTAGTTGAAATGTGAATAGCCAAGTCTTCTCTTCCAGCATGGCAACCGCTGTAGGTATAACCTTCTGCCTCCTCAAGCAGGAAAACAAACATCACACAGATGCTACAGATCATAATAGCAGTTCCCTCACTATCCACGTCTCTTAATCCTGTTCATCCAGAAGTGACACTGCACTCCAAGCCTTCCTACTAACTATTTGTGGGAAATGCTTGTTTACTCTCATTATTTGATGAAGAAAGAAAGCATTTTTGCCTAGGACAACATCAAAGCTTGGCTTCTATAGATTTTGTTGTGACAGTCAACTTTATGAGGGACTATATCAGACTAGCACCGTAAAGGATATTTCAAATGTTTTCATTTTTTTGTACCAGAGTTTGCTTTTAACTTACCCAAAGCTTTCTCTGTGGAATCATTGGCAATCTTTATTAAGGTTTCTAAAATGAAAAGAATTTGTGTTACATCTTCTTTGTATCACATTCTTGTTCATGACAGGTTTTTCAAGGTGATGGTTGGTTTGGTTTTTTGTTTGTTTTATGACCAGTGATCAATATTGCCTTGAAGTATTTTTCATCTCTGGGCAGATCTGGGAAAGAAAGCAGTCAGAGTATCAAAAATTTTGCTAAAGGCTATAATCCATGCTGTTTAACTATGTTCAGGGCATGACTTGCACAAGAAACAAACACAGCATGGTTGTTTATACTGTTTATGTAAACTTGCCGACCCCGAGTGGACTACACATCGTTCTTTTTATAGGTGTGCCTTCTGTATTTTTTGATGTGTATTATCTTACTTCTGAAGGCTGCTAATAACAGATTCATAAATGTTTTCTTCGCTGTGGCTGTCAGTTGGCACAGAGCAAAAAGATTACTCCTTTACTTCTCCATTCAAACAGTAACAAAAAAAAAAAACAGTAGAGGTTGGGTATCCCTTACTGGAAAATCAGAAATGCTCCAATTTCTAAATTATCCATATGAGTGGCTGAGAGAGCTTTCTGGTATCTCATTTTACAACCACTCTGTTTCATGAACAAAATTATTTAAAATGGTGTTTATAAAATTATCTTCAGGTAATTTGTATGAGGGCTGTACCAAGCATAAATAGATGTCCTGTTTAGATTTGAGTCCCATATCTAAGAGCGTGGAATGACCTGCCAGGAATGAACCAACAACTAAATCAGCTGTTGAAATTTACAACACAATTGAAGATTCATCTCATCTGGCAGGCCTACCTGGTCAATTTTAAGCCATTAATTAATTTCTGCATTTCATCAGTGCATTTTGACTTGTATTTAACATTGTATATCTTGTTGTATGTCTTTAAATTGCATTTTATCTCTTGTTTTAATGATGTATTCCACCCCACCTCGAGCTGTAAGGGGAGGCAGGTAATACATTCATTATTATTATTATTATTATTATTATTATTATTATTATTATTATTGTATTATTTGAAACACAACAAGATGACTCCACAGCAAACAAGATCACTCTGCTGGCTGTTGTATTAGATCACACGTCGGACACTTCCCAAATGTCTAGGACTGTGTGATATACTGGCAAATAATACATACAGATCCCAATAAGGTGGCCTTTTGCAGCTAGCAGATGGTAATTTTGTCAGTGTCAATTATGTTTAAGTGCCGGCCAAGGTCTTTAGGCATTGCATGCAGTGTGCTAATCACCACTGGGACCACCTTTACTGGCTTGTGCTAGAGTCTTTGCAGTTCGATCTTTCATATCGTGTCATCTTTTCCAGTTGTTTCTCTTCAATCCTCCTGGGATTGCAACATCAACAATCCATACTTATTATTATTATATTATATATTTAAAAATCTGAAATAATCCAATAATCAAAACCTGGTCTTAAACATCCCAGGACATGGGATCTGCACAGGCATGTGCAACTAGAGCCTCCCACCAGCAAACCCAAGTATGAGACACACACTGTGTTGGAATAACAAATGGTCACAACTTGTTTATTGCTTGCATAAGAGTCTCAGGGTTGGCAGCCATGCATGGGTTCTGGATCTGGGCAGCCCACTGCTGTCCGTTACCACTTAACCACTCCAGAGGGTGCTGCTGTTACTGACCGGCACAATACTGGGATCCTGAGACCGGTGCACCCCTGGAGAACCAGTGGGGTGGGGGAAAAGCAAGCCGGATCCAGGGCCCATGCTGCATGCCATAAAGTTGTGACAAAAGAACAACGCTCAACAAACTTAAGCCACATTTATAAAGGGTGGATGGACTGGGACACAGGAAAATCATGCTGCTAGGTGCAGCCTTTCTCAGCCTTTTTAAGGCTGCCTGAAGGTCATGAGGGCAGCCAGCCCAGCCAGTCAGGGAGTGAGCAGGGGCCACCTCTAATTGGCCAGCTGCCCAGCCAGCGGGAACTTCTCCCACCACCAAGATGGCTTCTGGAAGGAAGAATCCCCCTCCAATTCCATGGTGGATGGGAGGATACACTGCCGCCGCAACATCTCTGCCCGGTAAGTCAGGCAAAGCACATTCAACTTGTATATGGCTGGTGTAATATAAAATCAACATTAAGGACCTCTTCACTCACCTCAATTTTCTACTGTTTCACCAGCAATCATCGCCCACACACCCTCCCTCCTTCCCCAAATCTCATTGGTGCCCTGTCCCTGTCCCTATTGGACGGGGAGAAGGATAGTAATGCACATTGCTGCATTAGCCTTTCCCACATCACCAAAAATGTGGGTAGCTCCATCAGAACCCACTTGCCTTTCAGTCGTGGGCGAGGAAGCATCTTGCTATGCTTTCTTGCCATTTTGGGGTTGAATGGGAGTGGGGCAAGCCAACATAATCTGATGGCACTCAGCAGGCCCCGTTCCCAAAGAGGAGCCAGTGGCCAAAAACCCCCCAGTGTCATGAGATGGTAAGTCTTCATTCCCCATTAGCTCATCAGTTCATCACATGTAGTTCACAGAATGCAATTTGCCCATGTCTGCTCTAGTACGTGTCCCTTTATAATGCATATTAAGGAACAATCATGCACCCACTCTTGGAATATGCTCATCCAGGTCTGTTGTTTAATCAGTCATTTTGTGAGTAGGGAGAAAAGGGCTGGTGTTCTTAGAAGTTGTCATTAAATTCAAACAGGTGAAGCAAACTATTCTAAGAACGTTATCACACACATCTCAGAAAACAGGTTCTCCTGAGGTTAACCTATCTCTGCTGAGATGGGCGCATGCTTGCCTAGTCCCTTGTCTTACAACACAATTCCTTTTAAAACATGTTTTGAGTGCATTGACCTTACCGCACATGCAGAAACATGACTCTTCCCAATTTGTGCTGCCCCCTTCTTCATATATACCCCCTTTGTTTGTTTGTTCTTTTTAAAATATAGGAACTCTATAACTTAGAGAATTCACAGGTTTGAGGCTGCACACCCTCTGAACTCTTGTATTTTTGAAGCTCCAGGCATACACATCTTTAAAAATTAAAACTTTTGGTATTGTGTATTCAGCATTTGAATGGTGTGCTTTGAAGTCTTTTAGCTTTTGTAATGAGGCAAAATGAGGCATGAGTGGGAAGTTTTGAAAAACATTGTTGCCCTGAAAGAAAAGGAAATATTTAATTAAGAGGGGAAACAGCTTGTTGTAAGTAAGGACCATTGTGCTCGCTCTCTCTACACACACACACACACACACACATATATATATATATATATTAACAAAAGAGGTCAGAATGATTGGAGGGTCTAGTTTTTCTTTTGCAGCCACTAGAATAAGGAAGGGAAGAAAGGATAAAGTTTTTGTTTTGTAGCTGGAAAGGACAGCCACAAAAGATATCACATCCCTCAAAACTAGTGGCTAACATGCATTTTGTTCACCACACATTAAAATGCACTTAATAAAGCTGGGTGAAAGTGGGTTCAAAAGCCAAAAGGTAGAGAAAACTCATTTTCATGAAATACACATTGGAAACAACTTGAAACTTGATTTCAGAAGATATTAGAACAATGTTTTTGTTGGAAATAACAAACTTCTCAAGCCTCTACTAGAGACCTCACAACCTCTGAGGGTCCTTGCCATAGATGCAGGCAAAAATATCAGGATTGAATGCTTTTAGAACATGGCCATATAGCCCGAAAAACCTGCAACAACCTCCACTAGTTATTTGTTATGTATATAATCCAGATTGCTTACTGTATTGTGTATGTGTGTATTTGTTTGCAATTTCACCTTAACTCTTTGTTGTGGGAAGGGCTGCAGAACATGTGATCAGAACTGGGCTTGTTCAGGACTCAGATTCCATTTTTAGAAGCCAGTGTTTGTTTGCATCAGAAGCAGTGAGTCCAGTTTATATTTCAATGCAGGAACTGTATGCTTAGAGACTAGACAGAAACTCTATTAGATTCTCAGGACAGAGAAATGCTTTGGACTATGGATTAAAGGAAGATGCCCTGTGTTGCATACACAGAGAATGTACTTCAATTCTACTTGTAACTGGATAAGCAAAATACCTTTATGCTGAATACATGAAGTTTGTGAGTAAATCAACTATGCTACTTTTGAAGAAGTCTTATTTTTGTCTCTTCAGAGCATGATTTAAAGGCAAATATATTTTAAGGGAGGGTAGTTTTTTGGGGGGGCAACTAAAAAGAACACTTCTATTCTGCTGTATGTATGTATGTGTGTGTGTGTGTGTGTGTGTGTGTGTGTGTGTGGAATGCTGGTGAATGCCATTTTTCCAAAAGGTTATGACTCTAACAGGTCATGCTTTTATCAAGAGGTTATGGCATCATTTTCAAAAAAGTTTGTGACGTCTAACAAGGTCATGCCTTTCCAAAGATCATAAAATCTCCAAAAAGGTTACGGAGATTTCCATTTTCCAAAAGTTTTGTTGTAAACAGTGTTGTTATTCATATACATATAGTCTCCAGAGTGACAACATCTCGTCATACAAGGCTTAAACAGATGACATTCACCAGTTAAGTCCTAGATCATCTATGGAGCCTGTCAGCCCCCATCAGATGATCCTGGTGGAGCTCCATGAGTGATGTAGGGTGGAGCCGGAGCACAACACTGGCATGGCAACATGGGAGGCTTCCTATGTTGTCTTAGGAAGCAATGGGGAGAAGTTGAGTGATCTGTGCTTCCCCCCATGGGATCAGCTGACTAAGGAGCTGGGTGATGCTCCCCCTGACAAGGGTCACCAGATTAACCATGTTGTGTGGCAATTCCGGCGGCCGTGTGACACAGAATTGCAGGGCGTGGGGCAACGAGTTTCCCCCCTGACAAGTGTCACCAAATTAACCATGTTGTGTGGCAATTCCAGCGGCCGTGTGACAAGGCCATTACAGACTAATGTGATAAACTCCTGAAAATATTTCACAGAGACTTCATCCAATCATTTATTGTGGCAGTGGGACAGCTTTCAAGGATTTCACTGTTAGAGTACATAGCTAAAGAACAGAATTCACACATTCTGCTCTTTGTTGATACTGTGTTCATAGACTTAACATGACTGCCCTCAACCAGGCCCTCTTGATATTTTGGTCTATAGATCCCATAAATGCCAAGCAATAATCAACCTAAGTAGGGGTTGAGTTGACCTGCCTTCCTCAAAACTGTCTTTAGTACAAGCACATAAACCCAGCCATTGTGATGAGAAAGAAGGTGCATGTTCAACACATACCATGTTCTCCAGCAGAATTTACTTCCACCATTAGAAATGATGGTGTCCGGACTCCAACGAGAACTGCAAAAATGACCTGAATTATGTGTTAAAGTATGGAGCCCCCAGTGGCACAGTGGGTTAAACCACTGAGCTGCTAAACTTGCTAACCAAAAGGTCGCAGGTTCAAATCTAGGGAGCAGCATGATCTCCCGCTGTTAGCCCCAGCTTCTGCCAACCTAGCAGTTTGAAAACATGCAAATATGAGTAGATCAATAGGTACCACTTCAGTGGGAATGTAATGGCGCTCCATGCAGTCATGCTGGCCACATAGCCTTGGAGGTGTCTACGGACAACGCCGGCTCTTCGGCTTAGAAATGGGAGATGAGCAACCCCCAGAGTCGAACATGACTGGACTTAATGTCAGGGATGTATTATAGTGGCCACATTCCTTCTTTTTTGCTTATGGCAGACTGCAGTACTTACAGATTACGGTACTTATAAATTGAGGGAGTGTCTTTATGCCAATAGATATTTTGCCTTTCCCTCTTATATTGGAGTGAGATAACAGACAGCTGTCCTTTTTTAGAAAACAGGAATCACTAATGCTCACAATGCATATGCTATGCTCTTCTTTTCTTTCAACATGTTGCAGCTGGATTTTTTCTGAAAAAATACATTGTAGCCATTTTTGTTTTGGGGTTTTTTTGGGGTTTTTTTTTTGTTGTCGTTGTTGAATATTAACTATACTTTAGATTACAAACCTAAATTGTTGAGTGGGAGAGGCAGGGAAGAAACATTTTAATAAATACATGATGCCGATTCTGCAGAAAAGAAACGAGCTAATCGTGTTTATATATTTTTTTGAAAATCCAAGTGAAGCTCTACATAGTATAAAATTACATATAGACCAGAATCATGTTGGTGATCTACATTAGCAGTTGCACTTTCCTAACACTTTTCTGACAAGACAAAAATTGCTAGATGTGGGCAGCCTTTATGGCGTCTACATGGACAACTTTCTAATCTCCTTCTGTCACTGCCAATACTGGCATAGTTACCCTGGTGTAATGCACCAACATGATTTCCACCAAAATATCCTACTAATTGCTACAGAAAAGATCCAGTTGTTCTTCAGTAATCAATTACAGGAGTCTGTTCAAAACTAGCATACATAATTAAAGAGACACAGACGTACTCCTTTAATTTAGGCAAGTCACACACAACAATTATAAGTCTCAAAATCCTATTATTCATAATAGGGATGTAATTCTTCATTAAAATTCATTCCCACAGGGAAGAATGTATAATTTCTTCAATTTTCTGCCCATGGAAATACTCTCTGAGTAGGACGTAACTCTCCCCCAAGACTTACTGCGTTCCTGTGGCCTCTTGACACAGTCATGGAGGGTGGCCATCCATCTAAGATACTCTGCCTATACTCTGAGAGCCTGGGGTCTATTTTAGGATTTTCTGGGGCACTTCCTCAAATCCACCATGTGCATAGCTATCAGAACACACTTGATTAATCCTCATCAACCCCCCTCCTCCATCACCAGTTGATGGTTCTCTGGTTGGGGTGAGAAGAGAGACATGATTCTTCATCACGGTGTTTCTGAAACTGTTATCCTCCAGATGTTTTGGCCTTCAGCTCCCAGAAATCCCAGTCATCTTACCAGCTGTTAGGAATTGTGGGAGATGAAATCCAAAACAGCTGGAGGAGCACAGTTTGAGAAACTCTGCTTCATTTCCTCAATGCAGGGCTAGTGCTTCGACTGCTCTTCTACTCACTATTAAATATATTGAGTTAATAACTTGAAACCTGACATACACAATCATCTAGTGAAGTCAGTTATTTAGCCAATTTCAAATGGATCTAACCAAGAATGTAACAGGTACTAGAAATGTAAAAATGTTGAGGATTAGCACATTTGCATTTTTATTCCTACTTTTAGATCTATCTTATCTACCTATCTTATTAAACGTTGGTGAACATTACTGGTGTGGGTTGTTGAAGGTTTTTTCGCGCTATATGGCCATGTTTTTCGGGCTATATGGCCATCAGGCATTCTCTCCTGATGTTTTGCCTGTACCTGGCAAGCATCCTCGGAGGTTGTGAGGTCTGTTGGAACTAGGAAAATTGGGTTTATATATCTGTGGAATGTCCAGGGAAGGAGAAAGAGCTCTTGTCTGTTGGAGCTAGGTGTGAATGTTTCAACTGGCCGCCTTGATTAGCATTTAATGGCCTGGCAGTTATTTTGGTGTGGCCTGGGGGACTCTTTTGTTGAGTCCCCCAGGCACTAATAAGCCACTCCAAAAACCTGTGGCCCGTTCTACACTGTCATATAATCCGGATTATCAATGCAGGAAATCCATATTATCTGCTATGAACTAGATTATATGAATCTACACTGCCATATAATCCAGTTCAGTGCCGATAATACAGCTCTCATATGGCAGTGTAGATGGGGCCTCTGTGGCCCTGCATTACAAATCATGATGGAAAGCACATAACAGGTGGAATAAAAGGATAGGAAAAGGAAACTCATGCTCTGTCTCATGGTGCAGCATAGTGCATGGGAAGGAAGCTGCAGAATGGAAAAGAGAGAGAGAGAGAGACCAAATATATGGGACAATAAAACAGATGAGAGAAAAGGGATTTATTGAAGGATTGGATAAAAGAAATAGATGGGCAGAGTGGAATAAAACAAAACTATGAGAAGAAGGAGTAGTATGCCAAAACATCTGGGCACCCAGGTCTGCATGGACTACAAAAACACAAAAGTCTTTAGTGCTGGACTTGATATTTTGAGATAGTCCATATGTTCTTAACCTGGAATAGTGTCTTAAGGTGACCTCCATTATTAGGAATTTAGCTTCATAAATGAAAGGCCGTTCTGATCTGCTGAGAGTAGCACTGAAAGACCTTCATATGTGAGGACTACACCATGGATTAATCCTAATATAGATGAAATAGCGAGCATTAACCCTTGCAAGACTTGTTGTCCCTGAGGGACTGCTATAAGAGATTCTCACGAGTTGTCTATTACAGGGGTCCTCAAACTAAGGCCCGGGGCCCTCCAATGTCATTTACCCGGCCCTCGCTCAAGGTCAACCTAAGTCTGAAATGACTTGAAAACACAACAACAATCCTATCTCATCAGCCAAAAGCAGGCCCACACTTCCCATTGAAATAGTAATACATTTATATTTGGTAAAATTGTTCTTCATTTTAATTATTGTATTGTTTTAAAGTGTTTTTTGCACTACAAATATGATATGTGTAGTGTGCATAGGAATTCAGTCATGTTTTTTTCGAATTATAATCTGGCCCTCCAATGGTTTGAGGGACTGTGACCTGGCCCTCTGTTTAAAAGGTTTGAGGACCCCTGGTCTATTAGATAATTATGAGGAAGAAATGTGGATAATAGTAAGGGAATAACAAACATTACATTAAGATAGTAGAGGAGCAAACATCTGGTAGTACACATTACACAGCACTCACTTTCAGACCATACTTTTAAGTCTTATTGTTTCTTTGTCTTTTTTCCTTCCATATGAAATCAGTATTGGGCTGCCATAGTTCTCAGAGTTTTTTGCATATACTATGATTCATTTCTTTGCTTTTATAAGTATTTTTAAAAGAAATAACTCCTTTATTCAACATGATCTGGAAACTCTTTACAAATATCATGTCTTAATCAGAAAGTTTGAACAGAGCAGCAATGCAAAAGTTATAGTATTCCGTCACTTTTTTTTTCTGATCCTCAAAGACCAGAAATCCCAAATCCAAGCCTCCCAAGCCAAGGAGCTATGTACTTTTTCTAACTCTTTGAACCTTGCTCCAGCACTAGGATGCATACTCAATTAAGAGTTCTTCAGCCCTTGTAATGACACTACTGCATTGCTGGAGCATCACTGTATTGCTATATTAGCAGATGGGAATTGGGGAGTTTGCTCTGTTGCCATATGGGGGAGAGTGGTACTGCTGGTGGCTTGCAGTAGGATCCCTGTAGATGTGTTTTCTAGCACTGCTCTGATCCATGGTGATGTCAGTGATGAATAATATCAAAACCAGTATTAAAAATTCTCACAGATTTATAAGAGGCGCCAAGAAAGAGCACGTTGCCAGCATGGCATTAGGGAATATACTGATTTCAGGTATGACTGGGTTTATTAATTATTTATATTTCAGTAAATTTGTACGTCTGTATTTCTTTCCTTCTAGCTGGTGCTCTTGGGGACTCAAATACCATATCAATCCAGAATGTTGGGCTTCTGTTTCAGGGCCCTTGGCTAGCTCCAGCCTCCCCATCAAACATTATTATAATGTGCAATCAGACACATTTTGTGCTGCTGGAAAATAAAATGTGCAGCAGCAAACTGTGTAAAATGGAAAGGCAGGAAATTAGGGACTCAAGCAGCACTTGCATGAATCATTGACGTACTTTCATGGATATTAGTCCAGGAGACATACGGATAGAACTAGAAACACAGGTATAAAAGGGCCCAATCACAGAGTGGCAAGATTTTGGGGAGGGGTGCTGTCAAAGTGTAATAGGATACAGAAAGATGCAAATTGTGTCCCAGGTAATAAAGCATTGAGGGAGATGATACAGATCATACAGATCATCTATTGTCCTGAGGTGTGAAAACAGAACTTTAGATCAGACTTAAGAAAATTAATGCTTGAAATAATAATAAAGCAATGCCTAAACAATATTTAAGAAACATTACCATAATATGTAAGGAATACTTAAGGCAATGCCCAAGAAAAGTGTGACAATGCTAAAGAAAGTCAATTTCCTGGAACTGGGAATATCTTCTGGGGATAATCTCGTTGTACATAGTATGCCATTATCTCTGCTGATAGATTGGAATTTATGACTATATCCCAATCCAGCCGCTTCTCTTTCCAATCTTCCTTGAAATTTCTTTGTTCCAGAATGTCCGCTTGAAAGGCGATGGTACTATATCCAGGAAGATTAAAATGTTCCACCACTGGTTTAAAGTTATTACCACTTTTAATACCTGATCTGTGTATATTTATGTCCTTGCATGGAGACTGCGATTTGTCAAATGTAGAGAGCATCACTGTTAACAGTGTAGGATGAGCAGATGCATAAATCAGATAAAGTTGCTACCAGAATGGACGTGGATGGAGAGTTGGCATACCAATTTGTGGCAGGCCCTGCTGTGGGCGAATAGATATATGCGATTAGGAGGCTGTCTGTAAGCAAGTAAAGACCTACCACCAGAGCCTGTGTGGGTAGTAGTATTCTTCAAAATTGTTACAGCTTGTTTGAGTAGTCCCAACTGTGAGCTGTGGGTGTTTGGTTCATCATTTTCTGGTTCTGATCTGTCTTGTAGATTGTTCTTGGGTATCAGTTGTGCCTTGCTGATTTCTTTTTTCACCTCAATGGGTGGGTTTTGCAATTTGAGAAATGATTCTTGCAAATCCATGAGTTGTGAGCATCTCACTTCTGGATCTCAGTTAATGTGCTTGTACCGAAGGGCTTGGCTGAAAATCATAGATTTAATGATTTGGATATGTAGGTATGTGCAATCAGTTTGAAATAAAACATGGTCTCTTTTTAGAGAAATAAAGTGGAATATAATAATAATAATAATAATAATAATAATAATAATAATAATAATGTTGATGGATGTCCAGAATCAGCAGCATCCACTGTGGCCCTTTTTATCCTGGGCATCGACTGAGCCAGTATAGACTTCATTTTGGTTTGTTTCTCCATAATGCTAATGGGTTAGGTGCTCTTAGTTCCACTCCTCAGCTGAGACCTCTCTGGCTTGGTTGGACCTGCTGGTAGTTACACTACCACCAGCACAGTTCTCAGCATCCTTGGAGCAGTTAGGCCCCCTACCACAACAAGGTGGCACCATCAGGGCATATTACAGCTAGACAACATCAAACATGAACATGTGAAAACTGTGGTCAGCAAAGAATACATTCAAAGCGTCAGAAAAAATCTCAAAAGCAAGCTCAATGGAGGCAATACCATCAAGGCCATAAATACCTGTGCCATACCTGTCATAATATATACTGTTGGCATCATAAACTGGACACAGGCAGAACTGGACAATTTGGACAGAAAAACAAAAAAACTCATGACCATTCATAATTCACTACATCCTCGCAGTGATGTTGACCAGCTCTATCTGCCTAGAAGGTACTGGTGGCAGAGGACTCTTGCAAGTAAAACAAGCAGTTGAAAAAGAAAAACACACCCTGGCAGAATATGTCAAGAAAAGCCAAGAACCTGCCAAGACTGGATGTTGACTTGGATTTGTGATTTGGACCTGGCTTTGTTTTAAATTTTATGTATAATTTTAATATAGGTGTAACTTGTGTTTATCTATTTGTAAATTTGTAAATTTGTTGTAATGTGATTAATGTTGTTGTCGGCATCAAATGATTGCGATTGTAAGCTGCCCTGAGTCCCCTCTCAGGGTTTGAGAAGGACGGAATAGAAATGTTTGAAATAAATGAAATATTGCAATGTATTGAAACAGCTGTGGATCCAGGCGGGAGGCAGGCTGCGTTGGATAATAAAAAATGTTGGATGAGCGAAGGTTGGATAACCGAGACTCTACTGTAGTACCAAGTGAATTGAGGAGAAGGTTTTCATTGGTGCCAGTCTTCTGACTTCTTATTAAATAGGAAAACACCTACTATAAATCTGGTCCCCATCTGGATTGTGGTCTTCAACAGGTAACGTTTTAATAACTGAATGTAGTATTAAGTTCATAGCATTTCTCTGGTCGCATGCACGATTAATTCAGAATTGCCAAGTTTTAATGTTGCCTCTGTAACTCTGCATTTAATGGGGATCTAATTTGCAGCAATTAACAGGTTTTAAATATCTCTCTTCCATAAAAAGTTACACCTGCTAATTTTAGTTATGGAAGTTAGGAGCTCCCAATAAATGGGTGCCAGTTGCAAGTTGGTCACACTATATTGATTTATAAAGGACTACTATGCGGTTTTATTTTTTACGAGAGAGACTTTATCAACCTGTAAGTGGAGTGGTTATCTATTTGAAAACCAAAATCTGCTAGATTTTACATGTGACTTTTGTATGTTACAAAATATTTATCTTCCAATTTACCTGTCTGTAGGTAAATACATGAACAGCAAACAATCCTGACTAATGGACCTTGGAATGCAAATGTTTGTGTAACCTTTGTACCCAGAAAACCTTTGGGAAAAAGTACACATTGATCAATTTGTAAATACTTAAAAAGAAAAGGGAATTTCTGTTGCGGAACATGCATTTTCTAAGAAGAGATTACTATTAAACAAAGCTAGCCATCTTACTGGGAAGCATATCTTGGTTTCATGTAGATGCAATGAGCATAATATAACATTGCTCCTACACTTGAGCAGAGGAAGAGGGGTAGGTTAGATATGATAATCCCTTTTAATAACAATGAATGTTGGGCACTTAATGCCAAACACAGCTTTGTGGCATAAGCTTTTGTGGATTAGAGTCCACTTCATCAGATGCATGAAGTGTTATCTTACATGGCTGTTGACAATGACATTTCAGCTTAATGCTTAAAAAGTAACTAAGGAGTGCAGATTATAGCAAAGGTACCTTTATAATCTAATTAGTACATACAGTGTGATATTAAAATATCTGTGATCCATTTTTGTTTTGTTTATAACTGTTTGAGGACAGCCTAATCTAATTATTTGATCATTGCATTTTCTCCAAATCTGGAGGACATGTTTGAGATATACTTTAAATACACATTATGTGGCAAACAGGAAAAAAAATCGTATTGGAAAGGCCTGGGGCCAAACCATTTTTTTGTTTGTTTTAAATGTTTATCTTTCATTTATCATGTAGAACATCTTTCAAAATAATTAAATGAGTTGAGTTCAGAAACTGTAAAATTTTGACATATCACTATTTTCTGTCTCTTAGCCTGTCACGTGTAAATGGCTAGATGGATTTTCATCAAATTTGCAGTTGATGTTTGGCATAATCTGGTGTAAAATATCTATATTGCACTCCAATTATTGTTTTTGTTCAATCCAAATAGCTTGTTTGTCGTGCAATTCAAAGAAGTGTGTTTTTTCAAGCACAACTGATATGCACCATGAATAACAACTGACCATGTAAATAGATAAACACTCATCTTCCAGAACAGTTGAAACTGGACATACATTAACAAAAGCTCATAATTCTCCAAAGCAATGCTAGTTAGACTTGTGAACAGATCCTTTTTATCCACTTTACTTCAGCCAAACTGGCTTCTTCGACTCTACCAGATGGCCATAACGGCAAGGGTCCAGCCGTCACGTTTTCTAGTTCATAACGGGACCACATGGCAGCCGATCACAGCTCTTCCTCCCCTATTTGACATCACAGTTGTGTCCTGGCTTCAGTGTATTATTATTATTATTTTTTGCTTCTGGCTTGGCTTTTCATTTTAATCTTTTTTATTTTCCTTTATTTTCTTGATTATTTTTATTTAGTGTGACTGACTTGGAGTTGGGGACCTGCGGGATGGGTAGGTGGGGTGCGTGCGCTCATTTGAGGGCTTGGAGTCACCCTTTTAGCTTCTTTTTCTCCTCCCCTCCTCTCCTTAGAAAATACTTATAAAAGATAATTATTAATAATAATAGTAATCCCAGCAAACAAAAAGAAAAGCTTCATTCTCAGAAAACTACTACCACCTACTTAATTATCTCTCCTCTAGAGTAGAAAGTAGAAACAGTTTTAAGGAAGCATTACACTTGAAGCAGAATGGCACGGGGGGGTGGGGGCAGGCAGGCACCACTCTAGACAGGGCCTGAAGTGCAAGCAAGAGAAAAGAGAGGGCTTTTTTAAGGAAACCTAGGGTAGGATAGCTCCGGGTCTTCGCTCTTCCTTCCCTGGGAAGTGAGAAGCCTCCTTAAAAAGCAAAGAGAGAGCGCGCATGATTGCTGCGCTTTTGGTGCCTGTCTCCTCTAGAGTAGAAACAGCTTTAAGGAAGCATTACACCTGAAGCAGAATGGCACAAGGGGGGAAAAGACAGACACCACTCCAGACAGGGCCTGAAGTGCAATCAAGAGAAAAGAGAGGGCTTTTAAAGGAAATCCAGGGTAGGATAGCTCCGGGTCATCTCTCTTCCTTCCCTGGGAAGTGGGAAGCCTCCCTAAAATGTCTTGGAAAGTTGCATGCAGGGAAAGAGTCTGTGTGCCTGCAGCGCCTATAGCGCACCTCTCCTCTAGAATAGAAATAGCATTAAGGAAGCATTAAACCCAGACCAAAGGGAAAGGATCGCAGAAAGAGTGGTATCTCAACTCTGATGCTTTTTAATCCAAATCTTAATGACGGATATAAGGACAAATGATGCCATTGCCTAAAATGATGGGAAGGGGAGCCTGGGGAACCCCACACTCATTGCCATCAATGGACCAGATCTAGCCATATTTTTCAGCTGCGGTCTGAAAACGTCATCCAGCCTGTTTCCGGGAGGCATGCAAAAATTGATATAGGAGTCTACCAGTATCCAGCCAGCAGAAACAGATTGAGGTTCAGCCAAAATGCACAAGCCTAATGCTGGCGCTACAACTTTGTTGTTGACATATACCTTAAAATCTATTTGACTTATGGCAACTCTACCATGAAGTTTCTTAGTTATATTTGTTCTAAGTGGATTTGCCTTTTCCTTTCTTTCAGGTTGAGAGAGTGTCCAAAGTCACTGAATGGAAACAGGCTGGATGGCGTTTTCAGACCGCAGCTGAAAAATATGGCTAGATCTGGTCCATTGATGGCAATGGGTGTGGGGTTCCCCAGGCTCCCATGGCCAAGCAGGGATTCAAACCCTGGTCTTCTGCATCACAGGACCTAATGACATGTAGCCATCATAGAACACTTTGCCAACACCACAAGCACATAGCCTGCTGGATCCCATCACATGATGCACAGCTACTTCCGGTGGGGATCCATGCTGGCTGCATTGGCAAAGTGTTCTATGACGGGGAACTCTGAACATGGGGGACTACACATGTTCAGACTGTAAATACTGGGGACAGCATGAGAGCAAGCCAGAAAGGTACACTTTACAGTTTGTGATGGGCAAGTGAGTGATTCGAGTTATGCAGGACAGCGAGCAACAGATTCACCCTGTTGCCCCACGATTTGCCCCGCTGCCCTATGGATTTCCTCCTGGCCCCCGCATAAAGGTCCCTATGTGATGAGGTCTATAATCCAACATTCAAACTATGACACTATTTTGGATCTGTTCTAATATGAAATAAATAGGACCCATATGCCCTCACTTTTCTCAGTTAACAAGTATCTTTCTCCATGGGAATAGTGTATCCATACCCTGTATGCCCCCCTCCTCCCAATTTCATGTAAAGTATTTTGTATGTCTGTTTAAATTTTCTATCATTTAACACCTCTTGCCATATCACTGCTATTAATAGTTAAATAATTAAGCCTTATCACAGTACATTTTTGCAACTTCTGACAATAGGACAATCTTTGTTATTTATCTGTTGCATTAATTAGAAATTCTAACACTTCCCAGAATGTAACAACCTTCAAAGGTTCAATCCATGTGTGCAGAATGACTCCTGTCTGGCCAAAGATCTTCTAGACTACAGAGAAAATTCCTATTTATATTTGTAACAGTTTCACACCTTATGTATGCTTTAATGCATCTCTACTCATCTGGATTTAAATAGTAGCGACAGACAAATTTTATTCCACTTATACTTTGAGATGAAGACATATAAATTTAATTCCCAGACTGATTTAGAGCCCACAGGTCTTCTGTATCATCTCAAATAATCCGTTGTACAAAACAGTTGTTGGGTCCAGAGTAACATTTATTGAAAGCCATGATAATTACATAGGAAAATAAGCAGAGCCATATTCAAGGGAAGAAGACCCCAGTGTGCCAGCTTCATTCCTCTCTGACACTTGATTTAATTTTTCTAATCATGGTTTATGTATGTTACTTCTGTACAATAAGCAAGTGGCATATTCTCCTCTATGCTGAAGATTTAATGTGTCAGGGGCTTTTAAGCAGAAAACAGGGCTTTTCCTTGCTCAGTTGCTTTCTATATGTCTTCCTCTCCCTATTAATTAATTTAAAACTGCTCATATTTTTATTAGTAATTTAAAATTCCAGTAAGATGTGGCTGCTGCTTTTCAAAGAGGAAGAATCATTTCCTATTCATAGTGTGTGGAGTGAAAGAGACATTTCTAGCCCACCCCATTTCAAAGGATCATGTAACTAACGGAAGTTTGTGTCTGTATGTATATTCACTGGAGCATTTCATTAGCCATTTTTGGAATAATGGTAAATTAAGATTCTCAGCTTAATAAAGCACAATATAATCTATTTGCAGGTTGTACACACAACTTGTTTGGTTCAACTGTGTTCCTTTATTTATGAAAGGAGGTAAATGGGCCTCCTGTGATTTTAAAACATGTGCAGGCAAGGAAAAATCTGAAAACCAACAACAAACCTTAGTTTAAGTTGATTGTTTAGGTGCTAGATTCCTGTCTTGTTGTTATAAGTCAATAAGTAAGCTCCCCCGGGTCCTGTTTGGAGAGGGAGCAGGCTGTACTGGGACAATTGCAACGATTCCTGGATGACACAGCTGGCCTTGACCCTTTCTAGTCAGGTTTTCGCCCTGGTCATGGGACAGAGACAGCCCTGGTTGCCATTACGGATGAACTCCGTCGGCAGTTTGACAACGCTACTGGTACTTCTCGACCTTACCGCAGCGTTTGACACCGTCGATTGCAATCTAATGATTCACCGTCTTGCCATGTCCAGAGTTCGCGATCAGGCCCTTAATTGGTTCAGCTCATTTCTCCGGAACCGGAGTCAGTGCGTGGAGTACATGGATCAAGTCTCTGATAGATCCCCCCCTCCTATGTGGGGTCCCCCAAGGTGCAATTCTCTCCCCTCTTCTCTTTAACATCTACGTTAGACCCCTTGCTAGTTTGGCTCGGAGTTTTGGCCTGGACTGCTACCAATATGCGGAAGATACCCAACTCCTTCTGCGCTTGGAGCTGGGAGCAATGTCAATACCAGACAATTTCACCCTATGTCTGGAAGCTCTGTCGAACTGGCTACGTGCTAGCAGACTGAAGGTGAACCCGGCGAAGACTGAGATTCTCTGGCATGGCCGCCTGACAGGTCTGACTCATCTGCTACCCATCTTCAATGGTGCCGCCCTATCTCCCTCAACCACTGTTAAGAGCTTAGGTGTCGTCCTGGATTTGCAGCTGGCAATGGAAGCTCAGGTCGCTGCTGCCAGCAAACAGGCCTTTTTCCATCTATGGCAAGCAAGGCAATTGGCTCCCTACCTATCTGATGAGGCTCTGGCAACAGTCATCCATGCCATGGTCACATCTAGGCTAGATGCATGGTGGTGAATCCATGGGCTCCTGGGGGGGCATGGAGAAGCCCCACCTAGCCAGCCAGATCAGCTGAATCAACATTGGGGATCAACGGGGTGCTAGATGTCGCAGCCAGATCACCCTCACATCTGCATGGAGAAGCCATTGCTCCGCACCCTGCATCACGCGGGTTTCCCCTATTGCTGGTAAGACAACACAGGAAGGCTCCCGTGTCACTGCAACAGTGACATGCACTACTTCCTCTCCTCTTTTGGCATGGAGCCCAGCCAGAAGTCCTTGTGTGTCGTCTAATGGACGTGCTGAAAATGGAGAGGAAGCAGCGTACGACAGGCAAATCAGCCGATGTGGTAAGTTAGTAAGACAGCACTGGTCCTTTTTGTACTCTCACAGTATGACCCTCAATTCATCCAAAGGTGATATCGAAATGCAAACTTTGATCCCAAAATCTGCCCTCGGCTTATAAATGGGGTAGCTATATACATAAGTATATACGGCAACTACCTCATGTGGTTAATCATCTAATGCAGGGGTCCTCAAACTTTTTAAACATAGGGCCGGTCACAGTCCCTCAAACTGTTGGAGGGCCGGATTATAATTTGAAAAAAAAACCATGAATTAATTCCTATGCACACTGCACATAGATTTGTAGTGCAAAAACCACTTAAAACAATACAATAATTAAAATGAAGAACAATTTTAACAAATATAAATTTATTAGTATTTCAATGGGAAGTGTGGGCCTGCTTTTGGCTGACGAGATAGGATTGTTGTTGTTGTTGTTGTTGTTGTTGTGTGCTTTCAAGTCGTTACAGACAGGTTGACCCTAAGCAAGGGCCGGGTAAATGACTTTGGAGGGCCGCATTCGGCCCCCGGGACTTAGTTTGAGGACCCCTGATCTAATGGCTTTCCTCCGATTGGCCAAATATTTGGAAAGCAGATGAAAGCTTGCCATAATTCTCAGTCAGCAACTGGGCATGACTCATACTTTTCCTTGCATCCCTGCAGAAGTAAAAGCTAAAAATTTACCTACAAAAGCTGAAATTTCAGGGTAGGTGGCCTCATGGTCCCCATAGTTAAAAACCAGCAGAGACTGTAATAAAACAAGTGGGAGGATAAAGTTGCAAAAATGTACACATACCCAGTGTTCAGCCTGTATAACGAAAAGTAAACTTTTCAGCACTGTGTAGTAATGAAGAAATGTTTGGGTCAGAAATCTTAGCTAATAAAATTCTGATGTGACAAAGTCAATATCAATTTTTAGCTGTAAAATGCTGGTGGGTTTATGTAAAGTTGTTCTTTATTCCACTAAGCTCTACCATGCTGAGACTTATATACTCTCAAACTCCTTTCTCCAAATCTCAGGGCTTCTGCTAAGTCACTGTCTTGGTTGGGGGCAGAACAAACAGCCACTAGCTCTAAATAGCTGCTTCCCCAGACTCTGGAACTCAGGTTCTGAGGAGACAGGAATGGTTTTGAAGGTCATGGTTGCTTATTTGGTCACATTGTTTTGAAGTTTGTGTAGGTGTTTTTGTTTGTTTGGGGAGGTGGGGACATATACCCTCCCTGAGTTTATGAACATGTCCTGCTGAGTCAGTGACTTTATTTATTTATTTATTTATTTATTTTGGGCACTTCTACCTCGCCCTTCTCAGGGCAGCTTACAACTGGCACAATTCGATTCCAACAATTCATCAGATAAAATACATGACAGCAATAACCACAATAATTAAAACATTCAATTAATACAATAACAACTAAAAAGCCAATCTAGTGGCCAACGTTCACCGAAGTTCTAAAATCCGTAAGTCCATTCAGCATTACCATAGTCCATTCCAAATTCTGGTCGTCATTACCTTGTCAGTCTGCCAGATTACCCAAAAGAGTGGTCCCATATCCATGTTTTCAGCTTCCTTCTGAAGGAGAGGAGGGATGTTGATGACCTAATTTCCCCGGGGAGTGAATTCCACAGGCAGGGGCCACCACTGAGAAGGCCCTGTCCCTCGTCCCTACCAGCCTCACTTGTGATAGAGGCGGGGCCGAGAGCAGGGCCTCCCAGAAGATCTTAAACTCTGAGGTGGGACATAGAAGGAGATACTTTCGGACAGGTACGCTGGGCCGGAGCCATATAAGGCTTCTCCACACTAGCCAAAAAGCCCTGGATTCACCTTGGATGGTAGGTAGCCTTCCTGACTTCACAGATATTTCTGGTGAGTATCCCAGAAGTTTTTTAAAAAATTCAGGGTTGTCTAGACAGCTAGATCAGATATAATTTGACTTGATGTGGACACCAAAGGAGGTTGGTTGCAGAGATGCCACTGCAACTGCTGAACATCCACAAAGACAATTGTCTTCCTTCCTCCTGTTCGTGAAAGTACCCTATTCTGACATTGGAAGAAGCGCTCAGATATTAGGTGACCTCCTCTTCCTAGTTGCATGAGTGCCTCTGCTGATGTCAGAACAGGGCACCCATGTGATTGGTAACAAGAAAGAGAGATCGCCCCCTCATTCATGCTGGTCATGCAGGAATCCTGTTCTGATGTCAGCAGAGACATGATGGCCAGGAGCTTGGAGAAAGCTCTGTGGCCAGCTAGGAATGATGGCATCAACAGTGATACCAAGGAGGTGGGATGTGATCCATCTCCACAGAGCATCTGCATTCCTCAGTCATGTTAACAACAGCATTGGATTCAGCATGCACATCTGGGGCTGCTTTTGAAGCACATCCATAATCAGCTAAACTGCATGGTACAGATAAGCCGTTAGTCATAAACGGAGGCAAATAGCTACTCCCCAAGAATTTGGAGCTCAGCAGACAAGAAGAAAATAGGATGCTGAAGGTACACTGCCTTGAATCCCACTCATGGGAGAAAAGCGAGATATAAATAAACAAACAAACAAACAATAAATGGTGGGTGGTAATTGAGTTACTGCAATGGCCAGCAATATCTGTGGTTTATAAGACAAGCACCCAACAGTGTGCAGAAATACAACAAGAATCAGCTAGAAATATGACTTAGATGCATATTGGAGTAGAATGGATACACTAATTCTCAGAACGTGGGAAATAAACAAGATGAACCTAAACTCTTCACACAGAAAGGCAAATATAATTTAATTGAAATCGCTGAAGCTTAGTGGGATGAGTCCCATGATTGGAATTTAGTAATGAAAAAGTATTACTTATTCAAAAGAATTAAACGAAACAGAAATCAAGAAGGAGCGGTATAAAATGTCAAAGAAGTGTATACCTGTTGAGGAGAACCATAATGTGCCGAATGGAAAAAAGATTGAGAGCATTTGGGTAAGAATTTAATGGAAGACAGACAACAATGGCTTCATTGTGGGAGTCTGCTGTGGGCCCCCAGCCAGACTGAAAATTACAATGTTGCCTTCCTAAAACAAATGACCAAACATTCAAAAAGAGAGATTTAGTAGTAATGGAAAACTTTTTAAAAAAAACAATGTTTGTTGGAAATAGCACTGCCAAAACTGTAAAACCTAAAAAATTTCTCAATAGCTTTGCAGACAGTTTCATTTCCCAAAGCTGGAGATTGCAACAGGGGATTGGCTATTTTGGACGATCCTAACTAACAGAGGTGAACTGGTAAATGAGGTGGAAATACTAGTATCCTTGAGTGGGAGCAGCCATGACCTCTTGAGATTTGTTGTGCAGAGAAGAGAGGAAGCCAAATATCATCAGACACGTACTCTGGATGTCAAGAAATACTGGGCAAGATTCCATGATCAGAAATTATCAAAGGGAAGGAAATTCATGATGCATGGGAGTTTCTCAAAGGTGCGATATCGAAGGCACAACTGCAAGCAATTTCAATAAGGAAGAAAAGTGGGAACTATCTAATGAAACCAGGGTGGCTATACAAAGAAAGTTCAGATGGGATGGGATTTAAAGACATGAAAAAGAAATACAAGACAAATGCAATTTAATCGCCAGATTTTGTAGGAGGAAAGTCCAAAAAGCTAATTCTCAGAATAAACTCAAACTCACTAGAGAAGTTAAAAATAATAAACATAGGGATTTAGCATGTTCAAAACAAATGGAAAAAGAAAGAAATGATAACAGCACTGCATAGAAAAGAGAGCAAAAGGCAACAGGGTGGACAAAGCGAAGTAGCAGTGCTAAGGCAAGGAAGACTAATGACCTCATCATACATGCCAGAGCTCCCGATGGCACAGGGGGTTAAACCCCTGTGCTGGCAGGACTGAAGACCGACAGGTCGCAGGTTCGAATCCGGGGAGAGGTGGATGAGCTCCCTCTATCAGCTCCAGCTCCTCATGCGGGGACATGAGAGAAGCCTCCCACAAGGATGATAAAAACATCAAATCATCCAGGCGTCCCCTGGGCAACGTCCTTGCAGACGGCCATTTCTCTCACACCTGACACGACAAAAAAAAACATACATGCCGACGGAATTGCCACGGATCATAGCAAATCCAGCAGTGCCTGGCAAGGGGCATGGAAAACCTGTCGTTCCATACCCAGCATCACTCAGCTTTCTTCCTACCACATATCTCCATTGATCCCAATGCAACATGTGGCGGCCTACACCAGTTCCTTTGCAGTTTTGTGGTGTAGCTACGCTGGAAGCAGTTCTATGTTGTGGTATAGGAAGCGCTGGGCTCCATCACAAAACTGCAGAGGAACCAGCATTAACAGCCCCATCTGATGCGGTCGAAAGTCTGTTGGCTCCAGTGCCTTGTTTCCTGCATGGGTGCTATTCCCACAGTCTCGTTCCTGCTGGTGCTACTGTCTAATCTGGTCCAGTTACTCCAGCCAAGTGCACTTGGGATTGTAGCGCAGCTGGCTGAGTGTCAGCTGCATTAAGATCACTCTGACCAAAAAGGTCATGAGTTCGAAGCCAGTCCGGGTTGGATTGGGTTTCCAACCAATTGTGTGTAGCCTGTTGACAACCTTTGCAACCTGAAAGACAGTTGCATCTAACAAGTAGGAAAATAAGGTACCACCTTAAAGTGTGGGGAGGCTAAATTAACTGATTTATGAGGCCATAAAGAAGACTCCAGCAAAGCATTCCAGTGGGGAAGAATGCGGAAGTGCTTCATCAGCGTCGCAGATGGACAATGAAAGCGGCAGCTCCCCTGGCGGCCAGAAAAAAAAGTTAAATATCCTCTGTCTATGTCTGTATATGTTTGTATGTCAAAAATTGGCATTGAATGTTTGCCATATATGTGTACACTGTAATCCGCCCTGAGTCCCCTGCGGGGTTAGAAGGGCAGAATATAAAAGCTGTAAATAAATAAAATAAATAATAAATAGTGGGATTCCAGACTATGCTTGCAGGTCATAACTACTCTAAGCTATACAGTAATAGCATTAAAGCTGCCACCTTGAATTCAAAATTTCTGGCACATTAAGTGAATACGCTATGAATACACACAGGATGTTTTATACAGAGGAATGAAATAATTTGCCATAAGGGGAAGTGGCTAAGCATGTGAGGTATATCTTCCCAATTGAAAAGGAAGCATTTTTTTAAGTGTCTTAAGAACAGATGGCTGATGAGAACATCCTCCCCACATCGACGTGCAAGTTTTCTTTGAGAACATACAGAGTGGTGCCACTGCATGGGACACTGATTTATTTTTTTTATTAAGTGCCAAAAGAAACGTGCTTGTGGAAAAGCTACAATTTCCTGACATTTCAAGATGGGATTCCAAGTGTCACAAAGGTATGGGAGGAAATGATCGCATTATTCTCAATATCCGCTGGGACTCAGGGGGAAAAAAACAGGATTTATCAGTCTTACGTTGACAATGCCCAACACGTCCAGGTTCAAACCAATGAGGTTCATGAGACCTCCAGCTTTCCTGCTCCCTACTTTTCTAATCTCAGAAATCTTTCCTGCAGAGCCTTAGGAAACCCCTCTGGTTTTCTCATCCCCTTTAAAACGTCAGGATTATGAGTGGCAATGTAGCAGTTCCTTCTATTCTCCTTCCTTTTCCTCCCTTCCTAAGGAATCTTAGCAGCAGTGCTTCCAAGAGCTTTCTAGACTTTGTAAAAAGTCCAATTGAATGGACCCCCCGTTTGCAATTTAGGGCTTATCTTACAGATCTCAAGGTATGAAAGCAGGGAAAAGTGGAGGGAACTGTCTTCTTTGTTGTTTTTGTTGGTTCAGTTGGCACTCTCAGTAGTTTTAGACACCACTGACCATGGTATCCATCTGGTTTACTTCTTTTGAATGAAATTAGGAGGCACAGCCTTGCGGTGATCCCACTGCTTCCTGGAGGGACTGAGTATTTCTGTTTGATGCCCAGGTCTTTGGCCTATGAGATCCATCAGGACTCAGTTGTGACTCTCCTATTGCTTAACATATGTGTTCTGTCCCAAAAGTAATTAGAATAATTTATTAAAAATTATTAAACATACAAGCAATTACAATCTATTTCCTTCAAAATAGGTTCCTTGTTTTAGTGAAAACAGAGGCCATAAAGCAGATGAGGGAACAAGGATTCGGCTTGTGCTAAATGCATACTTCTTATTCTTCTTAGGTGATCCCTTGTTGTCCAAGTAGGATTGTCTTCCAAGATCGGTGTACTGGTGGTGGGTCTGTAGGTGACTATGGAGCCCAGGGCCATAGCCAGAAAAAATTTTTGGGAGGGGTTGAAAATTTTGGCGGGGGGGGGTTGAAAATTTCGGGGGGGGGGGGTTGAAACCTGCCTCCTAGCTCACGCTGAAGCAAAGAGCACAGCAGGGGCAGAGCAGCCTTCAATAGCCTGCAGCTCCGCCCCTGTCAACCACCTCCACCAAGTCTGGCCTCCTTAATGAGAGCATTCAACACACACACACCCAACTTGGTTGCTTCACTACATCGGCTATTGCTGCAAGTAATGACAGTGTGAATAAATTGTCAATATTTGCTTGAGATAGTGCTTGCAGTTCTGGAGGGACTCTTAATTTTTTGCATCTCATAGACTAAGCACGGGAATTTGGTTAACCAGTTAAAATTCATGAGTAAACCAGGTTTTTTAAAAAAATCTGAAACATTTCGGGGGAGGTTTGAACCCCTAAAACCACCCCCTCGCTACAGGCCTGATGGAGCCCTATTCTTAATCTGCATGTTCTCCTGCAGTGAGAGCATTGGTTTCCAGGTGGAAGGCGGTCCCAGTCAGAGTTGGCTTGACACACCCTCATCTTGGCACGTTTCTCTCTTTCGCCCTCCATTTGTGCCTCTTCAAATTCTACAGCACTGCTGGTCACAGCTGACCTCCAGCTGGAGCGCTCAAGGGCCAGGGCTTCCCAGTTCTCAGTGTCTATGCCAGAGTTTTTAAGGTTGGCTTTGAGCCCATCTTTAAATCTCTTTTCCTGCCCACCAACATTTCCATTCTTGAGTTCAGAGTAGAGCAACTGCTTTGGGAGATGGTGGTCAAGCATCTGGGCAATGTGGCCAGTCAAGTGGAGTTGATGGTGGAGGACCATCACTTCAATGCTGGTGGTTTTTGCTTCTCCCAGCATGCTGACATTTGTCCACTTCCCTAGAGATTTTCAGGATTTTTCAGAGGCAATACTGATGGGATCGTTCTAGTAGTTGCATGTGACATCTGTAGATAGTCCAGGTATAAAGCAGGGTTGAGAGGACAATAGCTTTATAAAAAAGCACCTTGGTCTCCCTACGGATGTCCCGGTCCTCAAACACTCTCTGCTTCATTTGGAAAAATGCTGCACTCGCAGAGCTCATCAGATGGAACCAAACTTCTGAAGGACAAAAAAATCAATTACACTATGTTGGAAAGAACACTACCAAAGCCTCCTGAATCACAGCTCCAATGTGGCCGAAGAGGTTCTCTCACAAATCCCGCAAACTCCACCCACACCCCAAATCAGTCTCTCTTGTTATACGCCTATACTCAGTCCTGAACTCTGAGTCTACTGGTTTCAGCCATAGCCAGGAATGCATTTGCGCAATTAAGTATAAAGAGCCAGCTTCAAGCATTCTTTAACCACTTAGATCTAGCTACAGTGGTACATCCTTGATTATATCCCATTTGGACGAAGTAACACACTCTACATGAAGCTGCCTTTGGAAACTGTTCAAAAACGTCAGCAGGTCCAAAGAGCCGTGGCCGGGATGCTGTGTCCAGTTACAGAAAGTATATTGCTCCCTTCTTCAAACAGCTTCACTGGCAACTGATTCTTTACTGGGCACAATTCCAAGTACTGATTATGACCTATAAAGCCCTGTATGGCTTAAATCCAGCCTGTCCAAAGATCGTATCTTCCTTTATGAACCTACTAGAGTTTTAATATCCTCTGGGGAAGGCTTTCTCTCAGTCCTTCCACCATCACAGGTCTATCTAGCAATAGCTTTCGCAGTGGCCATTAACAACCTATCTATGAAAGGCTAGGCTGTCCCCATCTGCTGTCCTTCTACAAGAAAAAATACTTTCTTATTCAAACAGGCTTTTAATGATTAATTGATGGCAGGGATGTGTGTGCCATATTTTTTAACTGTCTTAAAACATTTTGTACATTTTTAAATTGTTGGTATTTTGTGTAGTGTTTGTTTTGGCTATTAGTTTTGCTTTTATAAATGACATTGGGCCATGTAGGGGAGAGGTCAGCAAATAAATGTAAAAATAAGTAAATAAATAAAATTACCAAAGATCCCTTCCCATGGGCTGGGTGGTAAGACTGGGAAATGGTAGAAGCAGCAAGACCAGCCAGCACATCCCTGTAACCCTTTTAATGCCTCAGGAATTGGACACCTAAAAGTGTTTATCACGAATTACTACTGTTTTGAATGATGATAGAGATTCCTTTTC
>NW_026847438.1:117510976-117718074 GCF_025583915.1 Anolis sagrei ordinatus
ATTAATCCCAGAAGTCTGAGCATTGATTTAGTTGCATGGGTCTTTTGCCTCACTGCTTCCTGGACTTGACTGTGGATTATCAATGTCTCTCTTGAGATAGGAAAACTCAAGCCAGCCCAGAGCCCAGGCAAGCTCCTCTAAACTGAATTGATTGAATCAGGATCAAGACTGATTTTTGAGATTGACTGTAAAGCCTTACATCTCTTAAGAGAAATAAAGTCTTGTCTAGGTCCTTGCATGATTTCTGCCAGGGGGAAGACACCAGGGGCTAGTCAGACACATTTGGGAAGATTTTAACACCTGCAAATATAAAATAGGATGCTACCATTGCCACATATATTGAATATAGATGCAGTATGGCTAATATGTCAAGTGGGAGTAACTTATAAAACCGTGCAGCAACCTACTGCTAACCTGAGAAAGCTCCAATGTTGGAGACAGATAATTAACAGTTGGAAAATATGCATCCTTGAGGTTTAGAATAGGAATTACTCATTTTAGTATGATCAGCCGAAATGTTATTGATGAGATGAAATGATTGTCTCCCTCAAATTGGTCTTTGGGAAGATACCACCACCTGTGTTCCAAATTTTAAGCTAGAGAGAGAAGTAAACAATGAACTTGGTCTATACCCATGCCTGTTCCATGATGTCTTTCTCTGAGGTTTGGACCTCTTCTTTCAGAGCTTGAGAAAGCAGAGTTTAATAAGACACTTCTACACAGAAAAGGAGGATGAATTCTACAACATAGTTCAGGTCTATAAGGGCAAGAAAATCCAGATTCACCTTGAATTTGCTTCTGGCTGTATCCAAGATGGCTGTATCCAAAATTATCATAGACATGAACAATATAAGACTCTTGACTAAAGGAAAAAGTCAATCATTCTGTTGAGTGATTTGGGCTACCATAAGAACCACGGGTTCAGAAGCCTGGCATGCCTAGCTATTCCAGGAGGCTAAATCCAGACACAGACAAGTTTGAAGGCAAAAGCAGAGGTTTATTTTCAATGGCTAAGGAGAATATCAGCCAAGACAGCAATCCAAAGTACTGACATATTGCAGCTGTGAATACAGAGCATTTTTATTACATTTGACAGCCGTTCAAGAAACCCACACCAGTTCCCGATTGGTTAGAAAAGAGTCTGGCTAAGATCTGCACTCTGAGTGACTCAGGACTCAGTCAAACATCTTCACTTATTGGCTCTTCATATGGTAGGAAATTCAATAAACTGTCATTAGCATCCTTTGAAGTGTCAGCCCATTTAATGGTCTGCCTCTGAAAGACGTGCAATCCAAAGGCATGTGGTATGCAATATATGAAAGAGTCCTTGATGGGCTTAATGGGTTAGCCCTAGTTAGCATAATAGGGTTAGTAGTGTGTACATAATAGATACTTGGGGATGATGACCATCTCAGTGGGTGAAGCTGGCTTGAGACATGGCTGCTGGAGATAACCTCAATCTTATTAATGGGAGTAGGAAATGGACTCAGGGCACTCTAATGTACATCTATTGAGTAATTTCTCTCATCTCCCAATTCACTGTAAAAGGGCTTAAGGAAATGAAGGGCAGAGGTCTTGGGTGCAACATTCCAGGAACACTGGAATCACCCAATGAGTCCGGCCATGAAAGCCTTCAACAGTTCCAGGAACAGTTTGCACAAAAGGTAAAAGGAAGAAAATTGCAGCTCAGTGGGTTCATGGACTGTGGTTACGATTACATATAATTTTAGGTAATTCATAATTGAGAGGGTCCGATTTTTTGATATCAACTCTTTGAGGAGGAAAAAGAGTGGTAGTGCGATCACCTGAGGGATCTTTTCTGATGTATATTCCCTTTTCCATATCATCAGGACAATGTGGTTTTCGCATATGCGTCTTTCTTGCCTTAGACTTTAAAAATAATTTTGAAAAATAATAGCCTTTAAAAAAATGGGACAAGTGGCAAGACACTATATTGTTTCAGTATTTAATTAATCGATTTCTAGTCTACTGGTAAGGGAAAATGTACTTCAATGCCTATGAGTTTGGTCCACGTGAATACATGCTATACCAGTGTTTCTCAACCTGGGGGTCGGGACCCCTGGGGTCACCAAAGACCATCAGGAAACACAGTATTGGGAAGTTTGGCCCAATTCTCTCATTGGTGGGGTTCAGAATGCTTTGATTGTAGGTGAACTATAAATCCCAGCAACTACAACTCCCAAATGTCAAGGTCTATTTTCTCCAAACTCCACCAGTGTTCACATTTGGGCATATTGAGTATTTGTGCCAAGTTTGGTCCAGATCCATCATTGTTTGAGTCCACAGTGCTCTCTGGATGTAGGTGAACTACAACTCCAAACTCAAGATCAATGCCCACCAAACCCTTCCAGTATTTTCTGTTGGTCATGGGAGTTCTGTGTGCCAAGTTTGGTTCAATTCCATGGTTGATGGAGTTCAGAATGCCCTTTGACCCCCCAAACGACAAAATCATTCCCTCCCCCCCCACCCCACCAGTATTCAAATTTTGGGTTTTTGTGCCAAATTTGGTCCAGTGAATGAAAATCCATCCTGCATATCAGATATTTACATTCTGATTCATAACAGTAGCAAAACTACAGTTACAAAGTAGCAAGGGAAATAATGTTACGGTAGGGGGCCACCACAGCATGAGGAAGTGTATTAAGGGGTCGTGGCATTAGGAAGGTTGAGAACCACTGTGCTATACAAACCTAATTCCTTTTATACAAAGAAGAGGAGAGAATTTACCAGCCTTCAGTTTTATTTATTTTTATTTATTTACGACATTTATATCCAACTCTTCTCATCCCGAAGGGGACTCAAAGAGACTTACAAATTATATGTACATACAATATATTATATTATTAGCATAGTAAAATATTAGTATTATATATTATATATTATGCATACTACATATTATTACATTGTACTATACCACTAGTCGATATGTTATCAAATTGCAGCTCTCAGCATTCCTCACTATTGAGCATTCCAACATAGCGATATTGGGAGTGCAACCCATCAACAACAGAAGGGCTACATTATTCCCACTTCGGACATGGAACGTCTTCCAACTAAACCCTGGAAGTTGTCACCATCCGGTTCCAGAGACTTGCACCGATTGTGGTAAGAGCATCATAGCAATGCCTAGCCTGTAGACTTAGATAAGTTGTCTATTAGTCTCTGCTTAAGGCGCAAGCAAAATGACCAACACAGCACATCTAAAGAAAGGATTTTAAAAATTCTCAACACCAGGCTAATTTAGGTTTGCCTAGATAATAGAATTAAGAAATCCACTTCTCCAAAACTGTCCCTCCTGAATAAGAAGCACCATTATTTGATATTATTTAATTTACTGTGGATGAGCTTGGAAGCAATTGTTATAGTAGGCGATAAGTGCAGAAGTGTAAAAAAGGAAAATCTAACATTCAGTTATAGCGGAAGCATGTTTCCAATCCGGCAAAGTAGGGTGAAAAACATCCTTTTTCTATTTCAGAGGCAGACTGCCACTACTCATGTAATTAATACCTCGTATTCCTGACATATGAGAATGCTGACATATGAAATAGGGCCCCCAGGACTTCCTTTAAATTCCTTAAAAACCAGGTCAGTGTGCTTCCCAAGTTGCCTAGGCATAAGTAAGACTAACCTCCAGGCAAAAGAATTAAAGTCAGATTCTAACTGAATACATTTATTCAAGAATCAAGCAGAGAGAAATGGTCAGTGGGTTTTAAAATAAAATGGAACATACTTAGCTGAACTAAAAACTGCATTACTCATCAAAGCAGCTTGCAGTCTGACAAAGCTAGACTACTGAGTTGTAACTCTTTGCTAGCCAACCAATCTGTGGCTCCTACATGTTCAATATCTAGCCAAGATGATTTGGGGATGTTTCTGTTTCTTCCCAACTTAATGAAGAGCCCTAGAGGACTGGAAGAGCTCTAGGCAAAAGGTTTGACTAGTTGACTCTTGCACTCCCCTCTAGTGCTATGATTTTATGAAATGTTAGCTTTTTAATGATACATTATTGCTCAATAAAATACCCAACTGGCTTTTTGGATTTTGCTCTTGAACTGTTATGGTTATTTTTATTTTGCGGTGGACAATAGCTGCTCAGAACAGGATCTAATACTGGAATAAGTGGATTAATCAACTATGAAAGAGTCATTAAAGTACACTGAACTTGGGTGCATATCACAAAGAACTCAATGGTTGGGGTTGGATGAATTGATTGCTCCCAGCTTTGTCCACCTGTATATACAGTGCAGCACCAATCGAGATTGGCGGGATGATGTGAGTTGCCACCATCCATAAGAAATTTAAGAAATGTATCTACCTCACAAGGAAGTCTATTTGCCCGGGCAATAATTATGAAGTCTCCTTACCTTAGCTGACAGAGGTTGTGTTGAAGAATTCTAGGATTATGATTCTGGGGGACTACACATATGTGCCGAGTCTGTCTTCATGGGGTTGGCTGAGGATTTCAAAGCTACCCATGTGTCTATCTCAGTATGTTATTGGTCCAACATGTGGTAGGCACACCCTGGATCTGGTTCTCACAGTCAAACAGCTGGAGATGTCACTACCAAAAAATGATTTTCACTTAATGTAATGTACAGATGAAGGGCTTGACTTCCCTTTTGTTTGTGGGCCTTTCTACTGCCTTTCTGACTGGAGCAGGTGATGGAAAGTTCAACAGTCAAGGGGAAGGCAAGCTCCTTGGTCCCTTCGCCGGCCAACTGTTGAGAATGGCACAATTCTTATAAAGGGGCTGGGTTTCCCTTTGTCTGTCAGACTAAGGCAAGCAGCTGAAAAACCGACAAGTGACAGGAAACCACATCCTTCACCAGTCTTGCAGTGTTCCCAATTGGCCGCATTCATGATGCTTAGAGAACCTCCCCCTTGATTCTGAAGGCCTTTTGTATGAGGTTATAGAATCTAATGCGCACCTCATTTTTGACAATATGATTTAGCCAAAGGAGGTGCACATGACACTCAAGGAAATATGTAATTAACACAGAGAAGCAACACTGAGGGTCCCCCATGCACACAAATGCTCAACGTTTGAGTCCTATGGTGAGAGGGACATCTATGATTATGGATTGTTTACCAATTTCATCTCTGTTCTTCCATTTCGCCACCTTCTCAATTTTTGCATAAATATGTGTCAAGCAAAGTTACACTCCAAGCATATGACAAAGTGGGTAGCAATCCACAAAATAAAACTTGTTAAGTTTTAAGGTATCACAATACAGTACAGTACAGTAGGTCCTTGGTATTTGCTGGGGTTTAGGTTCCTGGATCTCCCATAAATATCAAAAAAATTATGGGTGTTCAAGTTCCATTTTATACAATAGTGTAGTAAAATGATGCCCCTTATATAAAACAGCAAACTCAAGGTTTGATTTATTTGGGTGGGGGTTGAATATTTTTAAGCCATGGATAGACGAACCCAAAAATACAGAATCTTTGGATATGGAGGGCCATCCAAATGATGCAGACTGATTTCAGGGACTACATAATATCATGGCTGGCCATTAATAAGGTTTAGCACAGCTGGTAAATCATCAGAAATTATAAGATCTATCAACCAAAAGGTTGCAAGTTTGAAACCCTGGGTTGGCATGAACTGCCAACTGTTAGCCTAGCTCATTGTTTATCTAAGCAATTCGAAAACAGCTTTAGCTGTGATTAGAGAAATTAGGTACCACTAAAAGCGGGGAAGGTGTTTTATCATGCCATAAAAAAGAAAGAAGATTAGAAAATGCTGGGCAACCAAAAGGACGGAGGAAGTCCTGACAGCTCTTCATCATAGAAGATAGAGCAACAGCACCCCCTGGACTCGAGCCAAACTTCCATGGCACCCAAAACAGCTGAAACACCCACCTCCTTCTGTTCTGTCTGTCTGTATATTGTCTATACAAAGTGGCATTGAATGTTTGCTGTATAATATGTATTGTAATCCGCCCTGAGTCCCCTTCGGGGTAAGAAGGGCAGAATATAAATAAAGTGGTGTTGTTGTTGTTGTTATTGTTATTCTTATTATTACATACTAGGATTTCTATTATTTCCTAACTAGAACCATCCTTGATAAAATAATATGCATATTTATGCCTGTATTTTAATTTTTGCAATGTAGGCATGTAGTGAATTGTCTAGCTGTTTAGGAACCAGCAGTTTCTGATTTGATTCATCCTAGATCTTAATTTTCACTCCCACCCCCCACCCCAGAATTTTTTGAAGAAACAGATTTTTTGATATCAGGTTGTAGCAGTGTGTCTGCATTAAGAAACGCAATAAAGCTTGAGCTGGCAAAGGATGATATTTCTGCTTTGGGCAATCATACAGTTGTGTGTGCTACAATAGGCAGAGTAAACAGAGTAATTCCCTCATGTGTGGACAGCTAACCAGTAAGAAACATGATGGAACAGCTAAGTGTGTATCAGCAGCAATCACTTACATATTTAGATAACATAGATCTTCTAGATACTTGGCCACCAAAATGGAAACCAAAAAAAATGGAAGCCGGTGAAATAAAAAAGGAGGATGACTTCATAAAGTCTCTTGAAGCTTCAAAATGTTTTTGTACACTTAAACAATGCTTACTTGTCTTATTTGATCCATTCCACATGTAAATATGGTTAGTTCTGGATAATAAGTATGCTAAAAAAAATTTGACTGCTGTTCATTTTTGTTATATGGGAACCTATTTGTACTCTTTCTTTGTTATTTCTGCCGCTGGTGCCAATTTTTCTGTTAAAGAAATAATGTCCAGGAAAGTATCTTCTTTATTAACTGAGGTGTGTGAAACCTTTATGTCTCTTGGTGCCAAGATTTTTTTAAGCCTTCTTATCTTTTCCTAGCCTTAAACTTCAGTTAACATTTGACTGTGATATTAACAGGGACTCCCAAAGCATCCTGCTGTTGTGGAAGACGAAGGGGCTTCTAAACCGCACACATTGGTATGAACAAAAGAACAAAAGAAAGACCAGCAAGCAAAAGAAACAGTGGGAGGAAAGAAGAAAAATGGCACTGTGGTGGGAGAGGGGATTTTGAATGCAGGTAAAGCAGAATATTTTTGCTAGGGAATAAATAAGAAATGATTTTTTAAAAATACTGATGTATCCATATGATTAAAGCATACTGAAATGATATCTGACTGGAAAAAAATGCACTTCTGGATGTTAACTAACAAAATATCAATTCTATATGCAGAATAAGAAAAGCAAAAGCACACACTATTAAAAAAAATCTCAGATAAGAGCCAATTCAGATGCTATTGTTATGGCAGAAGTTGTCAATGGGGTATCCAACAACTTGATGAGTAGGATTAGCCTGGATCAGTTTCAGATGTGAGCAAGCTGCTAGGATGACATCTTGTCTTCTTAATCCCTGTCCTTCTTGGTTGGTCATCTAGAGAGGATATGCATGCAGTTATCTTAGCTGCAGTGTATTGTTAGTGCATCTCTCAGAGAAAAAATCCATTCTGATTTTAAAAAGTGGTTGTATGACTACTTTTTTAAAAAAAATCCTCCCTAGACACACACACACACAGAGAGAGAGACTTAAATCAACAATACACCAGTATCAAATCTCTCTTTTTCTGGACAAAGTCGTTGAGAAAGGAGTTGACTCTCAACTCCAGGCCATCTTAGATGCTAAAAATAATCTAGACTCATTTCAAACTAGTTTCAGGTTTTGACATCAAGACTAATTTGGTTGCCTTGGTGGAGAGCTTTCAAAACTCTGTATCGTGGCACACCAGTGTGTCACCTGTAGTTTACAGGCACATTGCATGGTGGGGGAGCATGTTGGCTGCCTCTAGAAGAAGAGAAGGTATCAGAGGATGCAACAGCAGTGACATCGGCTACTCAGGCAATGCTAAGCTCAAGTTCTGCCATCCTCTTCCTCCTTGTCATCTTCAGCTCTACGCCATTCTGCTGGCCAAAAGGAGAACTAGGCAGTTGGCTGAAGGGAGAGCCAAGCCCTTCTGTGAATGTGAAATGAGAGTTGGGTACCCAGCTGGAGGGAGAACCAAGCCCTTCCTCTGGTGAAGGAAGAGCTAGGTTCTTCACCCAGTTGGAGGGAGAACCAAGCTGTTCTACTGCTACCTAATTGGGGGGGGGGGGATTCAGAGTTGAAAGAAACTGCCAAAGGGCATCCCGTCCAACTCCCTTCATGCAGGTAGGAAGACACAATAAAAGCACACAGCCATCCTTGCTCAGTTTCCAAACCTCCAGAGAAGGAAACTCCACTAGACTCCCAGGCAGTCTATGCTTCACTAGAGTTGGAAGATACCCCAAAGGGCATGTAGTCCCACCCTCTTCACCAGACAGAAATGCACAGTCAAAACATCCATGAATAGCCATCCAGCCTCTGTTTATAAACCTCTAGAGAGGTTTAATCACTACAGAATGTAGTGCTGGTGTTGTTCAAGGGTAGGTACTGTTATAAACTTTTATGATTTGCACAATTTGTTGATTGAGTTGCAATAATTATCACTAAAATGGATACGTTTCTAATTAGGTAAAGAAAATCTGTTGACAATGGGTCTAGGTTACCTACAAATTGCCTTCTCCCACAAAATCCGCCCTGAACGCTGAGGTTCTCTAGGGGATGCTTACTCCATACTGCCAGAACCCGACAGAGAACCACTACCTAAAGGACCTTTTCATTGGCTGCCCCAGAATTGTGGAACGACTTGCTGGTAGAGCTCCGACAGCTACATCAGCTGTCAGAATTTAAGACCCAGTGAAGATCTGTCTTTTCCAGCAGGCCTACCCAGTTTTAATGATGAATTTTAAACTTCTGGTCTATGTCGAACTTTTGTTTTGTGCATTTTAATATGCATTTTATGGAAATATGTTTTAATATGTGTATTCTATGTAGTGTTTTTAAATGATTATATGTTTTGATTATGTATTTTTGCAATGTTGTAACCCACCTCAAGCCATAAGGAGAGGTGAGTAAGAAATAAAATTATTATTATTATTATTATTATTATTATTATTATTATTATTATTACTGGTTTAACCAAACAAGAGATTGGTTTACCCTTCGGTTTGCTAGTGAATTACAATGTTGCAAAAAGATGCATGTCTAAAAGTGTGTCACCAACAAGAAAAGTTTAGAAAACTCTGCCTTAGTAGATGATCTTCACTTCAGCATTTACAGGGGACACGTATCTCTGCTGCTGCTTTTGGACCTTTCAGCAGCATTCAGTAACATCAGCCATGGTATTCTTCTATAACATCTGAGATGTTTGTGGATTAGCACTGTGTTTCAGTGGTTCCAATCCTATCTACCAGATAGATTCCAAATTACCATGCTTGGGAACTAAGCCAAAGTGCTATTATATATGGCATACTACAGTGTGATATTCTACCTGCAATGCTATTCAACTTCTACATGAAACCCTTGGGACTGATTATCCCAAAGCATGGGATAGGATGCTATCAGTAGGTTGATCACAAGTTTTGAAACTTCAATTACATCAAAACATGGCAGACAGATTACTTACTGATAATACAGAAGTGATCGTATTAAAAACACACCACTGGCTGCCAATTAGTTTCTGGGCAAAGTATACATTATTGGTTATTACCTTTAAAACCCTATATGGTTTGGATCCAGGTTACTTGCATGATCGCCCCCTCCCAAATAATCTGCCCTGTACAGTCAGGTCCTCGGGAGGATATTTACTCCAAGCTGTGAAGAATAGTTTGGCATCTATCACCCTAAGCATTTTTCTTTAGTTGCCCCTAGACTGTGGATTGACCTGTCAAAAGGGGCTAAGCAGCTAAATGTACTTCCCGAATTTAAAAGCAGCATTAGATGCCAGTCTCTTTTGCGAAACCTTTCCAATTAATTTTATATTAATAATTTTAATTTAATATGTATTGGTTTTATATGTTCTTTTAAATTCATGTTATGTGTTTTAAGTGGTTTGTGATTGTAACTGAATTTATATATTCTAACTGCTGATATGTGAGATATTTTAATCTGTTGTTGTCCCTCACCTCAATTCTTGAGGCAAAATGGATAAATTATTATTATTATCATCATCATTAATTGCTATACTTCCCTCATTTTAACTGGGTCCCTCATACCCCCCCCCCCAATCTTACCTTGACATAACCCCTGCCTCTCTGGCATTCCCTTCCATCTCCCTAGTAATTAGCAGTATTCACTACTATTCTAAGCACTCCATATCTGGCATCTCGGACAGAAGGTTCATTAAACTGACAACAAAGGGTTATATCTGAATATATGTGGGAAAAGTCTTTATTGAGTACCAGCTGGACAAATTGGGCTGGAGTTTAATCACAGTAAGCTCTCACAGGGGGAAATATATGTCTAGTTGCTAAAAGTAACTCATCAAACTCAAATATGCATACTTTTGCTTGTGTACCACAGTCAAAAATGGCATGGCTCCTCCCCAATTTTCTTCTCCTATGCTGCCAGATTTCACACCAATCCATGAAGCCATTTTCTAAGTATATCAAAGAAATCACAACATCAAAATTTGTTGTGATAGATCTAGTGCATTGTTTCTCAACCTGGAGGTCAGGACTTCTGGGGGGGGGGGGGTTGCGTGGGGGGAGGTTGCCAGAAGAGTCACTAAAGTGTTTTCTGTTGGTCATGGGAGTTCTGTGTGCCAAGTTTGGTTCAATTCCATCATTGTAGAGTTCAGAATGCTCTTTGATGATAGGTTAGCTATACATCCCAAATTTGGGAGTATTGGATATTTGTGCCAAGTTTGGTCCAGTGAATGAAAATGCATCCTTCATATCAAATATTTACATTATGATTCATAACAGTAGCAACATTACAGTTATGAAGTAGCAATTAAAATATTATGGTAGGGGGTCACCACAAGGGGTTGCAGTATTAGGAAGGTTGAGAACCACTGATGTAGTGCTATTATACTATTACATTTTCTAGCACAGGTTGCAGCTACAACAGCATACTAAGTTCCTTGCAAAGCGAACATTCCAGGTTCAGTCCTTGGTATTGCTATGGAATGTGAGTTGGTTATGATCTCTTCACATTGCCCTTTTGTGCCATGCCGTTGCACCAGTGATTGCTGGTGAAAAGGAAGGTGTGTGGGTCAGTTTGTGGCACCCTGCATGCCCTTCCTCCTTATCCCATCACATTGTGGGGATGGGACAGGGTGTATTGGCCCCCTGCCTCTATCTGATGGGAGAAAGAGCAGCAACATGTGTTGCCCCGCCACCCTTTCCCCCATCATACAGGGGAAAAGTGTGGGTAGCTCCATAATAATAATCATCATCATCATCTTTATTTATACCCCGCCACCATCTCCTCAACGGGGACTCGGAGCGGCTTACATGGGGCCAAGCCCGAACAAAAACTTCAATATAACAATACTGGGATTGTGGCACAGCTGGCTGAGTGTCAGCTGCATTAAGATCACTCTGACAAAAGGTCATGAGTTCGAAGCCAGCCCGGGTTGGAGTGGGCTTCCAACCAATTGTGTAGCCTGTTGTTGACCTTTGCAACCCGAAAGACAGTTGCATCTGTCAAGTAGGAAAATTAGGTACCACCTATGTGTGGGGAGGCTAATTAACTAATTTATGAGGCCATAAAAAAGACTCCAGCAAAACTCCAGCAAAAGCATGCGGGAATGCAGAAGTACTTCATCAGTGTCCAGATGGACGATGAAGCGACAGCTCCCCTGGTGGCCAGAAAAGTTAAATAGCCTCTGTTGTCTGTCTATATGTGTGTGTCTATGACATTGAATGTTTGCCATGTATGTGTACATTGTAATCCACCCTGAGTCCCCTGAGGGTGAGAAGGGCAGAATATAAATACTGTAAATAAATAAATAAACAACAACTACAATATAAAAATACAAATTGCAATAAAATAAACAACATAACATTAAAGTGTAAAACATCAAAACATATAAAACAATATACACAGAACATAGGAACCAAACATAATGACAGAGAGTGGGCCGCATGTACATAAAATGATTTAAAAACTCCGGGTGAGATAAGGGGGCAGAACTAATTGTAAGGGAGAACTCAGAGATAGACAGGAAAATAAACAAACCTTCATACATGGGCGGGGGGACTCCTGGGAAAAGAACGTTGAGGGAGCAATAGCATAAAATTATGTGGCTACTCTCTGGCAACGGCAGAGCTAGGTCTTGAGACTCTTTTTAAAGGTTTCTAACGTAGGGGCTTTCCTAATCTCTCCGGGCAATGAGTTCCAGAGTCAGGGCGCCACAGAGGAGAAGGCTCTCTCCCTTGTACCCACAAGGCAAGTTTAAGAGACTGGCAAGGACAAAAGGAGGGCCTCGCCCAAGGATTGAAGAGTTCGGGCTGATTCATGGAGAGAGATATAGTCACAAAGGTAGGTAGGTCCCAAACCGTTTAGGGCAGCTACCCAAAATACACTTTGCTCCCCTTAGTGGAAGCACTTGCCCTCCACTTTGGAAGGAATGTAGGTGGGGGCTGCAATGCATCATGTGATGGCACACGTTAGGCCCCATACTTGCTGCAAAACAAAGTGTCAAAACAGGACAAAATGCCCATGTCAAGAGGTCCTTAATGTAAACCATTGGCATTTTTTTCCATTTGTATTTTGTTTTCACTAAAATGAGGAGGCAAACTCTCACCACAAAAAGTATTTCAATCCGTTCCCCATTTTGCAGTGAGAAATTCAATTCTGTACTTTCTTGCGGCAAGATTTCCATGATAAGAATTTTGGGTGTGCGTGTTTATCTGAGATAATGTCTTTTAAAGTCTGACAATGGATTGTTGATAGCCTGTAATATTCAGGTAATGTGTCTCAATGGAAGCAAAAGCAGTCCAATAAGGTATAAATGATGGATGGAAATGGCTCATCTTTATTCTTTTCCAAGAGACAGGTGTGTAAGTAAGAAACTGGCACAACTGAAGTTTTGCCAAGAATCTAAAAGAGATACACACAAAGGTAATTTGCTCTCTATTAGCTCCCCTAGAAATATAACCGAGAAGCAGTGTCTATTGGAATGCGTTTTAAGCTGCAAGGGCTATCTATCCTACTTCTAAAAATAAACACTATATTACAAAATGTCACAAACCATCAGTGACCACAGGGAAAGGAAACAAAACCTCAGAGTAAAAATCCTATCATTGTAGAAGTGGAAAAGATCCACCGGTTATTGATTCTTAAATCCAGCCAAAGCAGGAAATCCACAGCTAAGGCATTCCAGACACAGCAATCCAATTTCTGTTTCTAAACTGCAAAGAAGGAGAATCCATTCCACTATTAAATGTTCATGCCATCCAAAAGTTCTTCCTATGTTTAGTAGAAATTTCCTTTCTTCTCATTTGCATCTCACAATCTAGATCTTATTCTCTACAGCAACAGAAGGCAATCTTTTTCTATCTTCTACACAACAGTCCGATAGATCACCCTTTGCAAGGTTTCTTGAAAAGCCACCAATATGTCACAGGCCATCTTTATATGTTAGTTTACCCCCTCACACACACTATTTGGCTACTCTCTACTACTATACTGCTGTTGCAATATATTTATCCTTAACCCTGCTTTGGATATCTGTGATTAATTTTTTATTTCGGTTTACAGTAACAAAAAATAATAATGCACATTAATAAATATATTAGCAGATGACAAATGGCCATGTTATATACTAAAATAACTCCCAAGATATAATGAATTATCCAGCACGGATTTCTTTTCCCCTCTTGCAGGTGAACAATCCTATATTCCAGTATCCAAAACATGAAGTAGTCAAGATATTGTATCAGATCTTTCAAATATGTATGCTTAAACACCAGCGATTCTGAAACCATGGATGCGTTGTTTACAAAATGATGGTGATGATGATGATGATGATGATTATTATTATTATTATTATTATTTGCTATATTTCAATAAACAAGCCCAATCTTCATTTTGAATCCAGCTCCCAACTCACAGCTTCCTCTACTGCAATGCTTCTCAACCTTCCTAATGCTGCGACCCCTTAATACAGTTCTTCAAGTTGTGGTGACCCCCAACCATGACATTATTTTTGTTGCTACTTCACAACTGTAATTTTGTTACTGTTATGAATTGTAATGTAAACATCTGATATGCAGGATATATTTCCATTCACTGAAAAAAAATGGCACAAATACCCGATACTCCCAAATTTGAATACTGGTGGGGTTGTGGGGATTGAGTTTGTCGTTTGGAAGTTGTTGTTACTGGGATTTATAGTTAACCTACAATCAAAGAGCATTCTGAACCCCATCAATGATAGAATTTATTTATTTATTTATTTATTTATTTGCTATATTTGTATACCGCCGTTTCTCAGCCTAGCCGGCGACTCAACGCGGTTTACAACAACTTATAACAAACAACAGTATACAGTTTAAAAGCATAAAAACATAATCCACAATACATATATCAATAAACAATCCAATTCATCTCTTGACTAAAATCGTGATCCAGTTTCGTCGTCCAGATTGCCAGTCCTTCAATCATTACACTTATTGCACTGAGTTAACCGAACGCCTGCTCGAACATCCACGTTTTTAGTCTTTTCCTGAATACCATCAATGAGGGAGCTGATCTTACCTCCATGGGAAGGGCGTTCCATAGCCGCGGGGCCACCACAGAAAAGGCCCTGTCTCTCATCCCCGCCAGCCGCACCTGTGAAGCAGGCGGGATAGAGAGGCCCCCCCAGAAGATCTTAGGGTCCTGGTGGGCTGATAGGCCGAGATACGTTCGGATAGGTAAGTTGGGCCAGAACCGTTTAGGGCTTTAAAGGCCAATGCCAGCACTTTGAATTGAGCCCGGTAGCAAATCGGCAGCCAGTGGAGCTGGTGCAGCAGAGGAGTTGTATGCTCCCTGCGCTCCGCTCCTGTTAGTATCATGGCTGCCGAGCGTTGGACTAATTGGAGCTTCTGGGCCGTCTTCAAAGGCAACCCCACGTAGAGAGCGTTGCAGTAGTCTAAACGGGATGTAACCAGAACTGTGTTTTCTGATGGCCTCTGACACCCCCCTTGTGAACCCCCCAGGAGTCTCAACCCCCAGGTTGAGAAAAGCTGCTCTTCGAAAACATGCAGATGTGAGTAGATCAATAGGTACCACTCCAGCGGGAAGGTAACAGTGTTCCATGCAGTCATGCCAGTCACATGACCTTGGAGGTATCTACGGGCAACGCCAGCTCTTCGGCTTAGAAATGGAGATGAGCAACCCCCAGAGTTGGACATGACTGGACTTAATGTCAGGAGACAACGTTTACCTTTACCTTATTGCAAGAGGGGGATATTTCCTTCCCTTAGCTACTACTATTATTGTCATTGAGAATAGGATAGATAAATTATATTAATGATCCAAATGTTCATTATTATTGGCAAAAAAGTAGATATTATTAATAGCCTTCCATCACTGTTACTAAGTTGGGATATGGTTATACGCATTAGGTTCCATATCTTTCCCCTGCAGTCTTCTCTCACTCTCTCTTGACATTAGAGCCACATACGAATCAAAGTTCCTCTCTGCTCACATCATCTCAAAAAAGAGTTTTTAAAATTAATTAACAGCATTCAAGAGGGAATGAAATGCCATATATACTGCTTTATGTGTATGTCTTTTTACAGAGGCTGAAGGAACTTTAAAAGAAGCAAACAGCCAAATTTAATTCTAATTTCCATCTGAAATGGAAGTGCTTGGAAGTTGCCCAAGCACTTCTAATTCCTTGTTGAGCTTCACACTGGTCATCAAGAAGAGCTTTATATATCTTTTTAATACTAAATGCATCATTGTATTTGTTGAAGCAACACAATAATCCTCAAGAAACAGTCCTGGTTCTGGGGGACCTTCAGAATGAGCTTAAAGTATTATCTCTGACTTTTATTTCAAGCAACATACAACGTATCTGTTCAATGATCAAAGGAATGCCTCTTTTTAAAAAGGAAACACTATTACTTTGTGTAAGCCTCTTTCAGATCAGTTTGGAAAGTTTCTGCTTCCATTTCTTTAAATATGGAGTTTACAAAGAGATAGTCAAGAAAACTCTGTTTACAGCATAAAATGAAAAGTGAGAGGAATAGAGGTATCATTGAAACTCATTTATTTTGGCATTTTTTGTGGATATCAGTCAGTAAATGTCTTCATATGATGGAGTTGGAGGTATAACACAGGAACACAGGTGGTCCCCAAATTATGAACAAGATAGGTTCTGTAGATTTGTACTTAAGCTGAATGTGTATGTAAGTCAAAACAGGTACTCCAAACACACACACACACACACGCACTATACACACACACACACACACACACACACACACATATTAGCTGTGCCCGCCATGCGTTGCTGCTGTTTGTGTGTTTTAATCTGTATTCTTGGGTTTGACCCCTTGTAAGCCCCTTGGATTTGACTGAAGTCCCTTCAGGGAGAGAGTGGCAGGGTATAAAAATAAAGTTATTATTATATTACTATATAACCTGAGATAAACAGATAATCTAGGATCGGATCCTGGGATACAGGGTAAATGTAGATTCACTCTAACTTAGACTGATTTTCATTTTCACATGAGCTGATATTGATCTAACAGGACTTCCCCACCCCTGCGCAGCTGGGGCAGGGAAGGAAATTTGCCCCCTCCCCGAGAAAAGGCTTGGAAAGCAGATCCAGCCGGATCTACCTTCCAGAGGAGGTGGATCCACCTGGGCGGCTGCCACCCCCTTTCCTTCATTCTGGATGAAGACGTCAACACACCCTCCCACCACTAATAGTATAATTTTGGTCGCCAATCAGGGCTGGGTAGGAATTCCCCCCCCCCCTAGTTTCTAGGGGGTTTTTTTTCGCCTACCCAAGGGCTGTTAATAGGTAAATTGGAATTGTCGGGTTGTTAAATAGGCAATGGCCAAAATTAGAGAAGTAAATACATTTTGACGTAGGACTGCGAGAAGATCCAACCAGTCCATCCTCCAGGAAATAAAGCCCGGCTGCTCACTGGAGGGAAGGATACTAGAGACAAAGTTGAAGTACTTTGGCCACATCATGAGAGGACAGCAAAAGACAATGATGCTGGGGAAAATGGAAGGAAAAAGGAAGAAGGGCCGACCAAGGGCAAGATGGATGGATGGCATCCTTGAAGTGACTGGATTGACCTTGAAGGAGCTGGGGGTGGTGACGGCCGACAGGGAGCTCTGGCGTGGGCTGGTCCATGAGGTCACGAAGAGTCGGAGACGACTGAACGAATGAACAACAACAAGACAACCTTTGTTTAGGTCAGGAGCTGAAACCCTCACTTGTGGTTCTTAAGCCAGGTGGGGGCATATGCAAATGACCTCGAAACAGGATATTCTGACCTCAAACTCATTGGGACAGAATGGTCGTTATGTTGATATGCAAGGTCATCCAGGATTACTTCACCCGGGGGCCTGGTGTTTCACCAAATTGCAGCCGAGGGTTAGGACAAGAAGGAACACTACCTCAGCTTTACTCCTCACCAAATTTTTAGGTCACTTTAGTTTTGGTTGAACTACAAGTTCAAGGTTTAATTAGGTAACATTCAATAAAGTTGCCCTAGTTTACCCTATATCGTTGTCTGTGCCTCTTATTTCGGGGGTTGGCTGGCAAAAGTAAATGTAGTTTGACACCACGTTAACTGCCACGGCTCAATGCTATGGCATCCCAGAATTTGTAGTATGGTGAGGCACCAGCAATCTTTGGTAGAGAAGGCTAAAGAGTTTGTAAAACTACTTCCCGTGATTCCATAGCACTGGACCATGGCAACTTAAGTTGTGTCAACTGCAGCCTAGGGCTCTTAACAGGAAGCTAGCCAATTCTCTGGACTAAATGCTTCTCACTGAAGGTCATTCTCAGTTTTCTTGGTGACTATTGCCATTGGCAGAGCCCCCGGTGGCGCAGTGGGTTAAAGCACTGAGCTGCTGAGCTTGTTGACCGAAAGGTCGCAGGTTCAATTCCGGGGAGCGGCGTGAGCTTCCGCTGTCAGCCCTAGCTTCTGCCAACCTAGCAGTTCGAAAACATGCAAATGTGAGTAGATCAATAGGTACCGCTCTGGCAGGAAGGTAATGGCACTCCATGCAGTCATGCCGGCCACATGACCTTGGAGGTGTCTACGGACAACGCTGGCTCTTCGGCTTAGAAATGGAGATGAGCACCACACCCCAGCGTCAGACATGACTGAACTTAATGTCAGGGGACTACCTTTACCTTTACCTATTGCCATTGGCGGCATTTTCTCCATTTCTTTCCCAGCCTTGTTAGAAGTATCAGTGCTGGTCCCACTGCTGATCACTTGCAGCCTTGATCCATCTTCTGTTTTGTTCTTTCTGGGCCCTTCTGTCACAGAGTCTTCTTCTCAGATCTTCCCTACTAAAACTCCAGCTGTCTTATCCCCTCTTTTGAATTTGAACACTGACTGGCTTTTGTGCATCCTAAAGGGCATGATGTTCCCAGATGGACATTCTCCACCAGTCAGCTTCCCTGGAGTGTAGCCTATTCCCCCAGTGAGTGTTGTGTAATCATATAAATATGCTGGTTAGAAGATGCTTCATAATTGCTGTCAGTTAAAAACTAATAACCAAAACAGCCACACAAAACTTCATAATGTATTTCCCTAACAGAGCTTCCCATTCAAAGTATCACCCCCCCCCCCCCGCATATTAACCCTGAGGTATCAATTATACAGTACATCAGCTAACATAAACTTCTGCACTTTCTGCCTCATACAAGAGCTGTCTCTCCACACAGCCCTTCAAATATCCAAAGATAGCTTCTTATCTCTTCTTTGTCTTCAGGCTAAACATACCCAAATCCCTCAACCATTCCTCATAGGACTTAGTTTCTAGACCTTTTACCATTTTCTTGCTTTTTTCTTAGCATGTTCCAACTGTGTCCTGATCCTTCTTAAACTGTTATGCCCAGTATAGGATACAGTACTGTATAGACCTCTTCATGCTGGTTGTTTTTTGGCGGTGGTGATAAATTGTTGGCAATTTTGTTGCAGAGTCTGGCAGCTCTCATCACACCTTGGAGATATACTTCCAGGTGGCTTCAGGGCGAAACTGGCAAAAAAAAAAAAACCCTTGCCACTTCCAAAATATAGCTGGCAGTGAAAGACGAAAGGCATGCATGCCATCTTCGGATCGAAATCATCAGGGACAGCCAGCTTTGTGATGCTTCCCCCGTGTGATGAGGTAGTGGGGGGCTTCGGGACTGTGTAGGGTAATACTCAACTATTCCAGCGGTGCATGTGAAGAGGTCCCAAGTGAGGCCTATCCTAAACAAAGTAGAATCATACAATTATTCGCCTTTATCAAGAATCAGACTAGTTGACAACAATGTAGAATTGCCTTAGTGTTTATGGGGGTGTTATGTTTTGTTGCTATTGTTGTTATTGTTGTTGTTACATAATGTTACTGACATGTGTTTAGCTTGTGCTCTGCTAACAGGTACAACCAAGTTGGATGCACCTGATGTTTCCTATCTAAATGTAGATTTTTTAAAACATTTATTAATTTACAATATTTCTATCCCACCTTTCTCAAGCCCGAAGACAACTCAAGGCGGCTTAAAATTGGCAACCATTTGGTGCCATAACAATCCACAATGTACAATTAAAACAATTAAAAACAAGATTATAAAATCAATACAAAAAGCATTAAAACCATATAATAACCAATGTCTTCCTGTTAATTTCATTTTCCAGTAGCATCATCTAAGCCGTTCCATATTTCAACTTACATAATTCCGTGTTTGTCTATTGCACTACATTTCCAAAGGCTTGTTCAAAGAGCCCAGTTTTTACTTTTTTCAGAAGGTAAGGCCAATCTAATATACCTAGGAAGGGAGTTCCACAGCCGAGGGGCCACCACTGAGAAGGCCCTGGTGATATTCATTGTGATTCAAGAACTGAACCAACACAATCTATTAAGATCTTGACTGAAATTTTGATATCCCTCTCAGATTTCTTCAAATCCGGCAAGCATTCATCCCCCTATCCTGTCACTCAAGTCATTTGTGCAGATTTTGACAAATCTGAGCACAAAACCACTAATGAGCATTCTCAGGTACGTACAAACCAGCAACCAGCTGCAAATCCACCTAAAGGCAGCAACACTTCAGTCTGAATGCTTGGGCTTAAGAATAACATAGGTGAGAATATGTATGTAACTTTGTACCTCAAAGACTCCTACATGGCTTCATAGATCTGGACCAAACCTGGTAAACATCCCATTCATGATCTAACTTACTGTAAGGGTTTAACAAATCCACCACTTTTGTTTGATGCCTTATTTTTAGAACAATCTACATTGCTGGCCCATGAGTTTCACACTACAACACTTAAATTCAACCACAAGAGCTGGACCATAGGGAAGGCTGAGCAAAGGAAGATAGATGCTTTTGAACTGTGGTGTTGGAGGAACGTTCTGAGAGTGCCTTGGACTGCGAGAAGATCCAACCAGTCCATACTTCAGGAAATAAAGCCCAACTGCTCATTGGAGGGAAGGATAGTAGAGGCCAAGATGAAGTACTTTGGCCACATCATGAGAAGACAGGAAAGCTTAGAGAAGACAATGATGCTGGGGAAAATGGAAGGAAAAAGGAAGAGGGGCCGACCAAGGGCAAGATGGATGGATGGTATCCTTGAAGTGACTGGATTGACCTTATAAGAGCTGGGGGTAGTGACGGCCAACAGGAAGCTCTGGCGTGGGCTGGTCCATGAGGTCACGAAGAGTCAGAAATGACTGAACGAATGAACAAAAACAACAAAAACATCAAAACAGTGAACAATAAAAAATTTAAAAACTATGTCGTCACGTTCAGTCCTCATACCCAGCCAATGCAGGGAACATACTCTATTTTCCCTAAAAATGTCCATTTTAAATCTCAGCTGATCAGAAAGTTCCTTATACAAACATTAGGGTTTTTTAGATGCCTTCCCACTTTTCCTTCGCATTGGACTTGTTTGGCATTATGTTCATCATCTCCCATACACTTTGAGACTGGGAAAAGCTGTCTTGAAGCAATCACAAGTCTGAGCATGAAGTCCTGGGCAACATGGACTCAATACAAAGAAAAGTTATACAAAGGAGATACTGCCGGGGATATATGTGTGTAGGTGGCTTAATATATTTCATAGGGATTTTCTTAGACAAAGAAAACTCAGAGGTGGTTTTCAGTTTCTTCCTCTGAAATAAAGTCCACAGCACCTGATATTTATTAATAGTCCACCATCCAAGTGCTAACCAAGTTTCACCCCACTTAGCTTCCAAAATCAGATAAGATCTGGTACCTTTAGGGGATGTAAGCCCTACTACTGGGAATAATGGGGTGGCAATTGTTCCAACTGTAACCTCAGTAATAAAGCAAATATTTTTCCATTCTGAAAAACTTTCCACCAAACTCACGTGGCAGGTCGGACAAGGTGATGGGGAAGATGGTGCTGTAATGGCAGCAGTCAGCAGAGTTTTATTTTTATTTTAAGGAATATTCAGAAACTGAAAACTGCAAGGATCAGCATTTGTTGAGCATTATTAGAAGCTTCATGATAGAAGCAGTCCCTTTATTCTGCCTGAGCAGCCATTCCAAAGCTCTTTGAGGTGACTACATATTTGCACATCAAAAGGAGGAAGCTGAAAACATTTTGCTGGAGAATGCTATGGAAGATCTGCCTCTGCACTGTGCTTTCTTCCCAAGTGATCATTCGTGCTCTTAGAGACATCGCAGCCAGTTTGCACTCTTTATGTGCTAAACCTAAAACGAACAAGGCACAGAAGCCTGTTTTTCACAGAATTCATGGAGGTACCACCAAAAAGTCTGTGGGGTGAGGCCCATAAGAAGATGGTAACATTTGTAGGCGGATGTATCTATAGCTGGATGTAGTTACCTTAGATCCCATCCTAGGAGAAACTTTAGCTTAGCTTAGGCGATCCCTCGTTGGCCGAGTAGGATAGTCTTCCAGGATCAGTGTTCTGGTGGGTCCGTAGGTGACTGTGGAGCCCTATTCTTGATCTGCATCTTCTCCTGCAGTGAGGGCATTGGTTTCCAGGTGGAAGGCAGTCTTGGTTGAGGTTGGCTTGACGCGTCTTCCTCTTGGCACATTTCTCTCTTTGGCCCTCCATTCGTGCCTCTTCAAATTCTGCAGCACTGCTGATCACAGCTGACCTCCAGCTGGAGCACTCAAGGGTCAAGGCTTCCCAGTTCTCAGTGTCTATGCCAGAGTTTTTAAGGTTGGCTTTGAGCCCGTCTTTAAATCTCTTTTCCTGCCCACCAACATTCCATTTTCTGTTCTTGAGTTCAGAGTAGAGCAACTGCTTTGGGAGACGGTGGTCAGGCATGTGGACAACTTGGCAGGTCCAGCAGAGTTGATGGTGGAGGACCATCGCTTCAGTGCTAGTGGTCTTTGCTTCTTCCAGCACGCTGACGTTTGTCCGCCTGTCTTTCCAAGAGACTTGCAGGATTTTCCGGAGGCAGCGCTGATGGAATCATTCCAGGAGTTGCATGTGATGTCTGTAGACAGTCCACATTTCACAGGAATATAGCAGGGTTGGGAGGACAATAGCTTTATAAACAAGCACCTTGGTATCCCTACGAATGTCCCGGTCCTCAAACACTCTCTGCTTCATTTGGAAAAATGGTGCACTCACAGAGCTCAGGCGGTCTTGTATTTCGGTGTCGATATTGACCTAGGAGAAAAGGGAGATATAAATTCAATAAATTAACAAATCAAATTTCCACCTTATCTGGGTGGATCACATAAAATGCTTGCTTGTCAAGAGCAGCAACACTTTTTTTCGCTGCCCTAAAAGGTATGGCATTGATGTAAGAGGTATTGAGATTCTTACATGCACATGGTATTACTGTAGCATGATTCTCTATTATTAACCAATTACTTCATCACAGTAGTTAAATTCCTCTGAGTCCTACACTTAAAATCCAGTAGCCCACTGTGTTCATCATATTAGTTTTGGTTAAAGTGTAGAGTACAGCATTATTTGAGTTTTTTAAACAAAGGGGGCAGCATTCTTTGCAAATGTATTAGAAGAAAGTTTGGAAATGGATTTTTCTCAATACTCCGGATGTTTTTGCCAGATCTGTAATGTGATTGCATTAATTGCTCTCAGGTTTAGGGTTATCCAATTTGTGGGAGGAGAAATTGTGGGAGGAGCCAAAATACCCTTGTTAGGGCAATCTATGTCATTACCTTTAGTGCACTGAGTTTTTACTTTGCTAGAACAATTTCTTTTTTAAAAAAAATAGCCTTTCTGGGTCCTTCCCTTTCCTTCTCTTCTCTTCCTTCTGTAATATGCCTGTGTCTTGTGTTGCATGAGAAAGCTGAGAAAGAGAGAGACAGAAGGATCAGGACTTTCCCTCCTTCCTTGCTTCCTTTACTGGTGAGGCAGCTGAGGAGGTGGGAGTACAGTTGAGAGGCAGGTGAGCGAAGGATGGCTGCATTGCTACTTTCCCTCCCTCCCTCCTCCCTGAGAAAATAGGAAAGCCAGGAAAGAAGGATTATTATTATTATTATTATTATTATTATTATTATTATTATTATTATTATTATGCCAAATCTCCATGCTGTGCAGTCCTGGGAGTTATAGTTTCCCAAGCTCCATAACTTTCTCTGTGGAGCAGGGGAGAGTGAGAGGGAAGGAGAGGGGTAGGGAGGGTGTGAGAGAGAGAAAACATCGCCCCTTCCCCTCCCTCCCTTCCTGCTTCCAGAACTGAAGACACACAATAACTGACATTACAAAGAAAGGTTTTTTCCCCCCACAATGAAGACAATGGGGGAGGGATAGTGGACGAGGCCAACATTCTGCAATATGATGAGAACTGTACTGAAAGAATACTGAGTAACACAGATAGATTTAATAGTGTGATGAAGATAGGGAAATCATATGTTTGATTTCAAAACTGAGTCAGACTGAGCTTTTCTGTACTAAACACTTCCTAGCTTCAATGTGATGAAGTGGCAAGTATATTATAATGCCATGCATGCCACATTGCTAAGTGAGAATCCAGTTTCTCACTTGGTAACTTAGCAGATCTGGGTTGTTTGTTTGTTTAATATTGATTATATATCATGCAGAAGGAGCATGACAGCAAAGATGTTCATTCCCATGAAACACATTATTGCAACAAAAAAGAGTCAAAGTTTTACTCATAGAATGATAGCGTTGGAAGAGACTTTGAGGGCCATCCAGTCCCCTTTTAAAACGAATGTATGTATATATGTTTATATTTTAGAGTTTCGTGTAGCTAAGACATAGGTTATAGGAATCTTAGCTACATGATCATCCACAGCTAACAATACAGAAAGTGTACATTTGAGGAAGAATGGAACAACTTTCCAGTAAACTAAAGGCTCTTCCAGACAGACCCGAAACCTGCAACCAGGGGCGGCTCAACCCATTACGCAAAGTAAGCATTTGCAGTATAGTTGATTTTGCCCAGGGGCGCTCTTGAGGCGCTCTTGGGGGAAAATAAACCTTGACATATGCAAGTTGTAGTTACTGGGATGTATAGTTCACCTACAATCAAAGAACATTCTGAACTCCACCAATGATGGAATTGAACCAAATATGGCAGACAGAACTCCCACGACGAACAGAAAGTACTTATCAGTGATTGGTTGGGGGGGGGGGGCAAAATACTGTTTGCTTACCGTTGAAAATTACCTAGGGCCACCTCTGCCTGCAACCCATCACAGGTTAACCTGAGGAATCCAAAAGACGCCTGTGATTAACCCAAATTAATCCAGAGTGAAATGGGATTTCCCAGTTTAGTCTGGACTAGTAAAACACTTCAACACCTCATCTTACTTAAAGGTCTGGATTTGTTGAGGTTCTGGGCCTGTGAGGATTGACTCTCAGTACCTTGTTCCATGATCCCAGAGGTCAATCCCCATTGCCATTCTGGTTCTTCAGGCTCTAAGAGCCTGAAGGAATGGGATAGCATCCCTCCCCTCCCCTCCCAGCTCCCCAGGGCATAGGGTTACAGCCTGTGCTGGACGGGGTTACACTCCCCCTGAAGACTCAGGTTCGCAGCTTGGGAGTGATCCTGGACTCATCACTGAGCCTGGAACCCCAGGTCTCAGCGGTGGCCGGGAGAGCTTTTGCGCAATTAAAACTTGTGCACCAGTTGCGCCTGTACCTTGGGAAGTCTGATCTGGCCACAGTGGTCCACGCTCTTGATACATCCCGTATAGACTACTGCAACGCACTCTACGTGGGGTTGCCCTTGAAGACTGTTCGGAAACTTCAACTGGTCCAGCGAGCGGCAGCCAGATTGCTTACCGGAGCGACATACAGGGAGCATACCACCCCCCTGCTGTGTCAGCTCCACTGGCTGCCGGTTCAATTCCGAGCACAATTCAAGGTGCTGCTTCTGACCTACAAAACCCTTTACGGTTCCGGTCCAGCGTATCTGTCCGAACGTATCTCCCTCTACATCCCACCCCGGAATTTGAGATCATCTGGGGAGGCCATGCACTCGACCCCACCGCTATCACAAGTGAGACTGGTGGGGACGAGGAGCAGGGCCTTCTCAGTGGTGGCCCCTCACCTGTTGAACTCACTACCAGGGGAAATTAGAGCACCAACATCCCTCCTCTCCTTCAGGAGGAAGGTAAAGACATGGTTGTGGGACCAGGCCTTTGGGCAATCTGACAATTAGACATGGACAGCCAGATGGATAGGACTAAAAGGACTGACAATTGTAGAATGGGAATTTGAACAATGAGATTGTGAAATGCTGACCGTCAATGAGATTTGTATTGGTTTTTATTGCTTTTATTGGTTTTATGGTTGTTTTTGCCTATACTAATTATTGTTTTCTGTTAACTGTTGTGATTGCCAGAATGCTGTTTTGTTAACTGATGTTATTGTCTTTTGCTGTATGTGATGCGGGCATCGAATTGTGCCTTGCTTTTGTAAGCTGCCCTGAGTCGTCGCCCCCCCCCCCCCCCCGAGGTGAGAAGGGCGGGGTAGAAGCAACCGAAATAAATAAATAAATAAATAAATAAATAAATAAATAAATTTGCCCCCTAAACTTCTCAGAGGGGCCTGGCTGCATGTTCAGGCCCCTCATAGTAAGTTCCTGTTGTGTAAAAAGAACATGTTGGGAGCTTTGGTGAGTAGAGGGGAGAAATCCATGAGCTTTCAGCCAGACCGCTCCAGTAAATTTAGGGGACAAATTGGAGGCTGGGTTCTGGCTAAATGTATGGGGGCTGTCTAGATGCATATAGCCACCACCCCTTTCAAAAGCATGGGGTTTGGGGCTGGTGTGTGGCCTCAATCATTAGAGGAAGTAAAATATAAAATCCCAGTTCCTCTAAGAATTTGGGTCTGGCTGGAAGGGTCCTACAATGAATGCAAATTAGATCTCTGTCTCACTACACTTTACCCACCATGGCACCACTTCTTTATGGTGCTGGAAGACATGCTCATGTGGGGGAATAAGCTCTGACGATTGCAGTAGTGCTGCCACTAGGGTCTCCCACATTAGTCAGGCTTTTGCTGAGGAGCTAGACTAAATGTGTCAAAGAGCTACCAGGCAGCAGCAGTAGCGTGTGGGAGGAGTGACAAAGCAATGGCACCATAGCTAACATTTGTTAGTACTATACAGAAGGAGGCAACAGTAAACCATTTTTGAATGCATTTTAATATAGAAACCCAATGATTAGCAAATTCAATGAAACAAGAGGTACTGCTAGAAGATGAGATTCCCAAGTCTGATGACACTCAACCAAATATTGGAGAAGAGTGGAGAAATAATATGAGTTGCCCTAAGTCTAACTGGGCTCAAGCCAAAAGAATGTTTAGCTGCTAACATGCACAAAGATCAAAGGAAGCTATACAATAAATGTATTAGGAACATGAGGTGTAAGACTTATGACTCAGGGGATGCTAGACATTTTAAAACAAGAAATTGAATGTATAAATGTTGCAATACTTGGGGTGAGTCAGTGAGAGTGGACAAGAATGAAACATTTTCAGTTAGATAATTACACGGTGGTTGATTCAGAAAATAAAAATGGAGTGGCATTCATATTGAGAAGGGGCTTAGCAAAAGCAGTCGGGGTAAATAATGTGAAATCAAGGAAGCTATAGTCCTGAATATGCAAGACCTGTTCATGATAGGATGACTTAGACATGGGGTCACCAAAAGTAAAAGTCAACAGCAGTTAACATCAACAGCAAATGACTGAATAGTATCAGGCTCCAGGGAAATGCCATCAATGCAACCACCCATGATCCAAATGTATGCTTCAACTACAGAAGCAGAAGAAAAAAGTGATACTATGATGTTCAGGAGGAAAATGATCATATACTAAAACAGGATGTGTTGATAATTGTAAGTAATTGGGTCATCAAAGCAGAAAACAGAGTAGAACCAAAGATTGTCAGTGAATTGGACTTAAGCTCAAGCTATGAAGCAGGAGAATGAAGCCAACAGTTTCTTCATTGCAAGCACATACTTCAGGCAACCAAAGAGATGGTTGTCTGCATGGATGTTACTTGATGGCCAATATAGGTAAAGGTAGTCCCCTGACATTAAGTCTAGTCATGTCTGACTCTGGGGTGTGCTGCTCATCTCCATTTCTAAGCCGAAGAGTCAGCATTGTCCGTAGACACCTCCAAGGTCATGTGGCCGGCATGACTGCATGGAGCGCCGTTACTTTCCCGCCGGAGCGGTACCTATTGATTTACTCACATTTGCATGTTTTTGAACTGCTAGGTTGGCAGAAACTAGAGCTGACAGCGGAAGCTCACGCCGCTCCCCGGAATCGAACCTGCGACCTTTCGATCAACAAGCTCAGCAGCTCAGTGCTTTAACCCACTGCGCCACCGGGGGCTCCTAATATAGGCCAATATAGGAATCAACTATTGAGTTACTTGCACACAGAGACAAAATAACCTACTATAATAATCAATACAGAGAAATAGAAAAAGACAACAAAAATATTGGAAGAAGAGAACTGTTCTGCAAGAGCTGAGAAAGCAAAGGGAAGATTAAACCAAAAGTATGAATAGCATAGAACTAATCAAAGAGTGTAACAAAGAAATTAAAAGATGATGGATTAATTCAATGAAGTACATTTGAAAATGAACGTGTCATTTTAGAAAGTGGTTGCTGTATAAAGAAAAAGAGAAATAAATCATAATGAACATCTGAAATGTTGTGCTAGAGAAAATTGTATTGATATCATTTACTGCTGAAGAAATAAATTGTTCTTAGAACAAATTGCGGCTGAAAGCTCAAGCAAAAAAGGACTAAAGTGGTGGTGTCAAACTTTGAGCATACCTTCAGATGATATGGCTCACTGGAAAAGAAATACTGTTTGGGAAAGAGGAAGGCAACAGGAGTTGCCCCTCTACACATGATGTGGTTCATTCAAGAAACCCATGTCCCTAATTTGCAAAACCTGAGAGAGTTGTTGATCACAGGTTGATTTGAGGTCTGCCATTCATAGAGTCATCATAACCTGAAGTCATCCCTGCTTTGTGGTGAATTAATTCCATACTGGATTAGACCTGACTCAGATCTAAACGAGTATGGCCAGTGCCGGGACTACCTCCTCAGAAGTCCTTGTGAGGGAGCAGTCCAGACAGCCCTTTCGGGTTTTCTGGGTGATTCAGTCCAGAATATCCGAGAGGGCTCTAACGCCCACCCCAAGCACCGCAGAAAAGCCTTACAAAGTAAAAAATTACTTACCTAGCTGGCATTTTCCTGTTGCCAGCCCTCTCCTGATGTGTAGAAATGACACGCCAGAATTGGGGGGACAAAAATAACTCTTGCCTCCCCCCTTCTCCATGTACATCATTTGTAAGTGCCAGGAGAGGGCCAGCAGCAGGGTGCTGCGGGCCAGGTAAGTAATTTTTACTTTTTAAGGCTTTTTTGGGGGGGGGGGCATTGTTGGTGTCTAGGTACCCTGCCAAAAGGTCCGGCAGGGCATCTGGACATCCCCCCCCCCCCCGGGACAGAAGCCTGGCCTGACCTGGGTTTTTTAAACCCAGGTTGGGCCGTACTTTTTCCCTGTCTGGAACCGCCCTAAATCTGTCTGGAAAACCCTATAGTATACAAACAATATACTATGATTGTGTTGTGTGAAAGAGCCCAAAGTCTTAGCCTGGTTTATTTCATATCATGTACTCATAACAATCAAAGATTGCTCAGGTAGTCTACACAGAATGGTGGAGTTAAGAAATCTCGAGAGCAGTTAGTCACCGTTTCCATACTTGCTGCAGTCCTCACTGATGCAGCCTTATGGGCAAATGTGGCATCCAATAAATCTAATCCTTCAGCCTTTCTGTGGGGAGAATGATTCTAGTCACTGTCATCCCAGACAATAAGCTCTTTGGAAAATAGTGTCTATACCTTACTGTCTCTATAAAATGCCTAGCACACTTCAGGGTGTTGCAAAATGATAAACCATAATAATAAAAGTGCGAGAGGAGCTCTCGAGGCACACCGTTTGCTAGATACATGTTTATGCGCCACAGGATCCCACAAGAGTGCCATTACATGCTTTTCTTTGCTCTTAAATACACTCCCTATTTAGTATAAGATTTCTTTCCAAGGCCAAGCTTTGCTAAGAATTCAGTCCGAGGCAGAACTGAGGACAAGATGGGAAACAATAGCAAACACCTGAATTAATGCTGAATAAAATTTTGAATGGAAGCCAATGCAAGACTATACCGACAGCCTTTCCTTTGTTATTTTATTCATTTATTACTACAGTGAATTAACCAGTTAATTTCTCTTTGTTTCACCCCTTAACATGCAGGCTTAGGATGCATGGGGAGACAACTGCAGACTCCCAGAACCGGAGACCACCTATATGCCACCTGGCTTTTCACTGGATACTGTGCCTCATTATTAACATTTCTGTATGTCCAGAGCTATGTTGGACTACAGTAATTTGTTGGATGTTGTCATAGTAACAACCGTAGTTTCCTGTTGCATGCTAGATTCTGGCTCAGCATGCAATACTCCATGCTGCCTCTGCCCTCCCTCACCCCACCCTACAAAGCCTTCTGTAGACTCTGTTTCCTATGAAATCTTGCTTTCTCAATCTCTATTACAGATACATGGCCGTGTACAGATGGTCTATGGGCATATGAGTATGTATTAGGACTGTGATCAGAAGGAAAATTGCTTTTTGCTAGCTCAGATAAGGAGCCATTTCAGCTTGAAGTCTCGGAATGACATCACACTTCAGAACTAGAAGAGAGCTTCTGCTTGCTTTATTTTCCCAAGACTTCCCTTTCTTCCCCATGGATTCTAATGGATTTTTTTTTAAAAAAAACTCACACAAAATTGGATGTAATTTTCAGACACCTTAAATAAAGCCTTCCAAAATGATGAGATCAAATTTTAGACTTATTTATTTATTTACATCATTTTTATCCCGCCTATTTCAGCCCGAAGGCGAACTCAGGGCGGCGTACAGACCGGCAACAATTAGATGCCATATATATGTACATATATTACTTAAAAGCAATGTAATCACATCATAAATACATATAAAATCCATAAAAGCTATAAAAACTTTTTTTAAAAAACAATGTCTTCCAGTCAGATTCCTCATCCATTTACATCGACTTAGCCGTTCCGTGTTCATATTAAAAAAAATTTGTTTATCTAATCACGCTGAAGCTCCAAATGCTTGCTCAAAGAGCCAGGTTTTCAGTCTTTTCTGAAAGGTCAGAAGGGAGGGGGCCGATCTAATATCCCTGGAAAGGGAGTCCCACAGCCAAGGGGCCACCATTGAGAAGGCCCTGTCTTTCGTGTGTCCCCCAGCCGCACATGTGAGGACGGCAGAATCGAGAGCAAGTCCTTCCCAGATAATCTTAAATTTCTAGAAGTTTCATAGGGAGAGATGCATTCAGATAGATAAGCTGGGCCAGAACTTATCAAGGTTGGAGGATGAGTATATTAGATTTGAGGTTCTTTAAAAAAATAGAGAGGGTGGACACTATGTTAATGGCTGATTTACACAAAGTTTGCACCAAAACCATATTATTACAAAGGTAGATATGAACAAGAGGAATCAAACAGGTTCTTTTGGATTTCACCATTGACTCCAGCACTGCGGAGAAAGGGGAAGCATATTGCTCTCCAGGTTATGTTGGACTGCAGCTCTCATCATCCCTCACCATATTAGCCAGGTCTGGTGGAAGTAGTGGTCATATATCAACTGGAGGACCCCCATTCTCCAGTCGCCTTTGATTGGTTGGACAGCTTTGCCTGGACAGAGAGGGGAGATTTTTGGGCATCCTTCATTATAAAGATGCAGCTCTGTGCCTGAGAACAATGGGTAGCGGAAGGCATGACCAGGTGTCAATATGCTCCTCCTTCCTTGCACCAAACAACAGGGAGAAGGTGCTGCAGGAGCTCTGATGGGTTCAAGAGAAGTCTCTCAGTAAAATTCCACATATCAGATGCATGAAACGATTTGGTTTCCATTAAAAGAGAACCATTCACAGGGTAACTTCATATGATATGCTCATGGAATTTGTGTGAAAGATGAGTGATCAGAAAAGTGATCTTAAGGGTTTAAGATGGAATTTGGCTGCTATAAAAAGAAAAGTGCAAATTACAGGTTGGAGAATTTGCAGAACAGAATCAAAAATAAAACAGTCATTGTAATCATGCACTTATATAAATACATAATACAAACTAAACCATGTACAGTTCTGTACAATTGTGCAGTTATGCTTAAAAAAGAAATATTGCAATATGCTAAAAAAAGCATCCAAAATACACAAGCAGCATCGCAATAGCTCAGTTGTTTTTACAAGGTAAAGAAGAATCCTGAGACAGATGTGTAAAATTATGCATGATATGAAGAAAGCAGATAAGGAGAAGAGAAAGTTTCTCCATCTCTGCCATTAAAAGAATCCAGAATCCCTCACACAATCTGAAAAGCAGTAGATTCAGACTAGATGGAAGAAAATAGCAATTCACACATTGCACAGATAAACTAGTGTTTGACCCCCAGTATCAGATGCAAACCTCACAATAGTAGTTGTGAGGAAACTGGAGCCCAAAGGCACCACTGACTAATAACCTGTTTGTGGATTTTGCATAGTCAGCATTTCAAAATCTGAAATGCTCCAAAATTGTCCACATATACTACGACATCTTTGCTTCCAGATTATTCAACATACACAAAATTTTGCTGCACAAAACTATTTAAAATATTGAATAAAACTATTTTCAGAATATGTGTACAAAGTGTGTGTGGAGCATACATGAATTTCCTATTTAGATGTGGGTCTCATCGCCAAAATATCTCATTGTATACATATTTGCAAATTTTGCTACTTCAAAATGCAGGTGGGGGGAAACAAAAATCCCAAATACTTCTGGTCCCAAGCATTTTGGATAAAGGATACTCCACCTGGTTGGGCCACACTGAACAAACAGAAGACTGTAGACCAGGGGTACTCAAACATTTTAAACAGTGGGTTTAAACTGTCCCTCAAACTGCTGGAGGGACAGATTATAATTTGAAAAAAGCATGAATGAATTCCTATTAACACTGCACATGTCTTATTTGTAGAACAAAAAACACTTTAAAACAATAAATAATTAAAATGAAGAACAACTTGAACAAATATAAACTTATTAGTATCGCATAGAATCATAGAATCAAAGAGTTGGAAGAGACCTCATTGGCCATCCAGTCCAACCCCCTGCCAAGAAGCAGGAATATTGCATTCAAATCACCCCTGAGAGATGGCCATCCAGCTTCTGTTTAAAAGCTTCCAAAGAAGGAGCCTCCACCACACTCGGGGGCAGAGAGTTCCACTGCTGAATGGCTCTCACAGTCAGGAAGTTCTTCCTCATGTTCAGATGGAATCTCCTCTCTTGTAGCCAAAGCCAATGAATGTCCTAGTCTCCAAGGAAGCAGAAAACAAGCTTGCTCCCTCCTCCCTATGGCTTCCTCTCACATATTTAAACATGGCTATCATATCTCCTCTCCTTCAGGCTAAACATGCCCAGCTCCTTAAGCCGCTCCTCATAGGGCTTGTTCTCCAGACCCTTGATCATTTTAGTTGCCCTCCTCTGGACACATTCCAGCTTGTCAATATCTCTCTTGAATTGTGGTGCCCAGAATTCAATGGGAAATGTGGGCCTGCTTTTGGCTGATGAGATAGGATTGTTGTTGTTGTGTGCTTTCAAGTCATTTCAGACTTAGGTTGACCCTGAGTGAGGGCTGGGTAAATGACCTTGGAGGGCCGTATCCGACCCCCAGGCCTTAGTTTGAGGACCCCTGCTGTAGACCTTAGTTGGATGATTTTTATTTTATTTTTTGTCGTGTCAGGAGCAACTTGAGAAACTGCAACCCACTTCTGGTGTGAGAGAATTTGCCGTCTGCAAGGACGTTGCCCAGGGGACGCCCGGATGAATTGATGTTTTTATCATCCTTGTGGGAGGCTTCTCTCATGTCCCCGCATGAGGAGCTGGAGCTGATAGAGGGTGCTCATCCGCCTCTCCCCGGATTCGAACCTGCGACCTGTCGGTCTTCAGTCCTGCCGGCACAGGGGTTTAACCCACTGCGCCACCGGGGGCTCTCAAAAGAAAATAATGCATTTGAACTGCATTTTATGCTCAGGGCAGACTCATATAATGCAGATCAAATTGCATTACATGGCAGTATAGATCCAGGCTGTGACTCTCTGGAGGCCACACAGGCAAGCAAAAATGCTCAAGAATCAAAACAAAGCAAAACCAGAATATGCTTGGGAACCTATTTTTCCCCCTTTTTTTTAAAAAAAAGTTGTTTTTCACAATGGAATCTTGCAATGTATTTAAAACTCCCTGTTAAATAAAACCAGGGAAAAGGTGATGCCTTGCCTGTGCAGAAAACTTTGTGATTGTGGTCAAAGGAATAATGTTGCCGAGGACAAACTTTATCTGTGTGCCTGTGTTTAGACTGGCCTTGGGAGCTTCAGGGCAAACATAGCATGGCCTGGACTCCTCCAGCCAATGAATGTGCAGGGATTTGCATCGTGCACGGTCAAGCCAGTCTACGCATGATATGACATTGTTGCCAGACTTTTCAAATCACTCAGCACAGGTGGAGAAGGATGCCGTTGAGAAACAAATATGCCATTATGGAGCCACAGCTCCCTCACTGAACCCTGTAATTCCCTTCAACTAAGAGGCAGTGGTTTTGTAAAGACCTTTGATTATAGATGCTTAAGCCTGCAGCCAGCCAAGTGAAACACCTACATATGGGAATAACCTGGGCCACTGGGGCTGACTCACTGAAAGGCAATGGCTTGCAAATGTGCCCAGAGCTAAGCAAAGTGGGGCCAGCATCCCTCCCACTCCTGAGGTGGCCTCTCAGGGCCATGGAGGGCAGCCACCCCTGCGGAGAGGCCATCGCCTCACAGCCTGTCTGTGTTTTATCAGCAGGGGAAAGCTTTTGCCCGTGGAAAACAGCCCTTTTTTTCTCTGGCAGTTTAATCATCGCTGCTTTTATCCCTTTTGTTTACTCCGCTCGGAATGAAAATACACAGTCGCCTCCTATGGTGCCATTAAAATGTAGATGGGAAGGAGGACTTGATATTTCTTTTAAAGACAAACAATGGGCAAAACTAGTTGCTGAGAAATTACACTGGGCGGAGGGGAGGGGAGCGACACAAATAGCTCTACTGGAGAACTTCGCTCAGAGAAGGCGGAGGAATAATGTACAATAAAATAAATCTGAGAGCAAGCAGGAGTGCTGGAAGTATGAAAATTGTACAGAAAGGGTGTCCTCACAGGTGCCCAGGTGTATTCAGGCTGGTGGGACTTGGACATTTGGGGTTCTCTAAAAGGTGTATTCAGAGGCGGCCCTAGGTAATTTTCAACGGTAAGCAAACAGTATTTTGCCCCCCCCCCCCCAACCAATCACTGATATATATTTTCTGTTCGTCATGGGAGTTCTGTGTGCCATATTTGGTTCGATTCCATCATTGGTAGAGTTCAGAATTCTCTTTGATTTTAGGTGAACTATACATCCCAGTAACTACAACTCGCATATGTCAAGGTCTATTTTCCCCCCAAGAGCACCTCAGGAGCGCCCCTGGGCAAAATCAACTATACCGCAAATGCTTACTTTGCGTAATTGGTTGAGCCGCCCCTGGGTTTATTGCTTCAAACAAAAGGCCCACCAGACCCAGCTCACAAGCAGTGATTTTGGAGGAGGCAACAGGTTTTTCCTTTTCCGTCTACAATATTTAGCTATCAGGCTCAACCATCATTCACAGACCAATACTCTATGCATGTCTGTTGTTATCAGTCACCTTGCCCAGTGTGGAACACATCTCACCATGCTAAAACAGTGGATGTGGCTCTTAATGAGACATGCCGCATTATCATGGGGTGTCTGCGCCCTACACCACTGGAGAAATTACACTGTTTAGCGGTATTGCACCACCTGACATCCGCCAGGAAGTAGCAACCAATAGTGAAAGGACCAAGGCAGTGACATCTCCGGCCCATCCCCTGTTTGGGTATCAGCCAGCACGCCAATGACTTAAATCAAGAAATAGTTTTCTAAGATCTACAGAGACACTCGCTGGAACACCTCAGCAAGCAAGAGTCCAAAAGTGGCAGGCTCAAACCCAGAACCTCAATCAATGACAGATACCAAATGAGAGACTCCCCCCTGGGCACACACAGGGCAACTTGGAAGGTGCTGAAACAGACTGCGCTCTGGCACCATGAGATGCAGAGCCAACCTTAAGAAATGGGGCTACAAAGTGGAATCCACGACATGCGAGTGTGGAGAAGAGCAAACCACAGACCACCTACTGCAATGCAACCTGAGCCCTGCCACATGCACAATTGAAGACCTTCTTGCAGCAACACCAGCGGCACTCCAAGTGGCCAGCTACTGGTCAAAGGACATTTAATAGAATACCAAGTCTGCAAACTTTGTGTTTTTGTTTGTTCGTAATGCAATACAACTGTTTTGGTTTGCTCCGGACATGATAAATAAATAAGTCTCCTTGAAATAACAAATAATAATTACGTTGAGTAGGCTGCTTCAGAGACTAGGTGCGGAAAAAAACAGATTCAAACTACAAGAAGAGAGGTTCCACCTAAATATTGGCAAGCATTTCCTAACATATAGGACCTCATCCGACAGGTAGGGGGAAAGTGGGGAAAAGCCGAGTGAACCATCCTTCTTCATTCCCTACCATATTTCTCCACCTTCTGGGATGGCCAATCATCTCGTGTCATTTCCTGTCATTTGTTGTGCTTTCCCTCTTCCTTTCCATTTTTTGCAGTTAGGAGTCAGGTAACACCCAATTCCTGCAAATGGAATATTCTCTCCATTTTAGGTGTTGACAACATGGGTTCCCATGAGCAGCCACTGAAGTGGCCATGTATGACAACAACTATTTGTTTATTTTTTTAAATTAATTAGAGGCTGAAGACTCAAACGTTCTTCTGGCAGGGGGGAACCTGTTATTCAGGCATCCCACCGCTGCCACCAGAATATAATGAGACCTATTTGTTTACTGGTTTAATTAATTAGAGGCTGTAGAGACTCTGCCACCAATACACAATATTCTGATGAGTTTTTACTATGGAAACAGGCTACCACCAGAGTCAAAAGGGGTTTACAATTATTGTTTGACCAGAGTCTTAAAAGTAAGCTGGGTGGTACTGAATTCGAACTCAGGGCACAGAACACTGAGGTATATAATATTGAGATTCTTCTAAGTAGTTGCTGCCACCAATCTGGAAACTCTGTTTCCCTAACTTGCTGTGGAAGTTTTCCACACAGAGGCACACTCAGACAGTTGTTTGTTAACAAAGAACAAAGATGTTTATTTGTGTGGTTTTAAAAAACACAGGCACTTAACCATAACAGTTGAAAGAAGAGATGAAGCTTATTTGGTTACTTTAAAAACAGTTCAGTACTTGGTTTCCAATAAAAACTCTTAACTCCCTCAGGAAACTAGCAGACTTCTTCCTGACTAGAATCCTTTTACTCCGAACAGTCCTATTCCTGAGATCTGTTTATTATCATTATACCAGCTATTCTTCCCTAATAGCTCTCTGAATTCTCTAACTCCTTTGGCTTCACTAACTTCCATTCTCCTTCTCCTAACTCTCTTCTTCAAACACCAGAACCCAACCGTCTTCTTCAAAACCCAGAACCTAACTAACCATCAGATTTCTAAAAGCTCTCCTTAAAGCTCATTTTTTTCTGCACTTCAACCAAGCTCCGCCCACTTTCTCCCAGCCAATCACAAAGGTTCTTCACATTTCCCTCCAGGCTGCTTCTAAGCTCTGCCTCCACTAGGAAATGACTAACCTAAGATGGCTGCTGCCTCCAGGCACCATTACACAAAAATGGCTGCCAAAACACTGGGCCTAATTCCTGAGCTTTTTCCTGGTCTAAAAGTAGGCAATTCATCACACCATGCATCAGGGAATTGCAAAACGGAAACATCTTAGGACCGCTTCACACAGGGCTTTTTTCACCCCATTCTTCAATTTGTTGAAGAGGCCTGCCAAGCATCATGCGATGATTCTGGCTTGAACCCACCCACATTCCTCCTGATGTGGAGGGGAAGCATCGCAAGACACTTCCTCATCCATGATGGAGAGCAAAACACTTTCCTCTTGTTCTGGTACGGCAGTACCAGGAGCTCAAACTTCTTTTTATTTCTTTGGGTGTTTGCATGTATTCCAAGGTTCCATGCATTTTGCAATAAGGTGGCTTCTCTTGGTTTGCAATTATAGGGCAAATGACCTATCAATCATCATTAGGTTCTTTAGTTCCGCCCCTTTTTCTAGGTTTAGGAGGGAAAAGGGGGACCTCTAGTTCACTTCACACAGAGAAGCCTTTTGTACAGGACATGAATCAGTTCCACCTGTAGAAAGCTTCGTCTTTTACAACTTTTGATTTATTGAAGACCTAAGCACTAATAAAGAACTTTGCTAAACTTTCCAAGTTTCTAAAGACTTTTTTTAGGGAAATCTATAGGGCCTCTAATCCGAGGCACCCCCAGCATCCCGTTGGGCATATAGAACCCATCCTGTCTACAGACCTTTTCACAGGCCCAGCGCGTGACAGCACACCTCTCCATATGATGAGGGAAAGGAAAGTGAGGCAATGTGTTGCCACCTTTCTCGCCTTGTCCCATCCCCACCATATGATGGGGGAAGGAGGGAGGATGTGCAGGGCACCACAAGCCACCCACACGCCTTCCCTTTCACCAGTAACTGCCCACTGAATGGCACAGCCCCAGGGACTGTGTTAAAAGATCCTTACTGACCTTCATTGAAACCTACAATCCCAAGCCTGTTTGATTCAGTGGTGGCTGGTGGCCAAAGGAGGTTAGGCAGTAGATGGGAAGAACTCAAGTCATACCACTTTCCTGCCCATCCACAGCAAACATGATAGCCATGGTAATGTGTGCTGTGCAAGAGCAGCAATAACGTCAAAAAAGAAAATGAAAGGGGGTTGCAGCAACACAAATGTGCCAATGGTGGCAAATAGTAGCAAACAATGCAATCCTCTAATTAAGCACATCACTCCTTGAGTCTGTTTTCCATGTTTTTAGAAATGCAGTGTTGGCTTTTGGGTCCCTTAATTCTCTTTCAACCATGTCTTGTCTCAAACTTTCCAGCGTGGGCTTAAAACTCCCATTTCTTTTGCATGAAACTGGAGGGACACTCCCAGTTGAGTACTTTGAACAGCAAACAATCAACTGAAATGGAACACCTTTGGACTCCTGGCTGGCAGAAGCCTAAAGCAACAGCTTGTTATCTTAGCCCTGTTTTGTTGGCAGGGAACTGCTGATATTGAATAGAAAACCGACACAGATGCAGAGAGCAGAAGGATTAAAGGGCGGTGATATGCCCTTCAATATTTCCCAACTCCTACTCATCCTATCAAGAGCAGAGAACTGTCTCTTCACAAAACTTCATTTCATATACTAGTTGGCTTTTTCAGTATTTTTCATTATTTTCCCAAAAACAACTGTGAGGCTCAAGGGCTGAACCTGAATGGGGCATCCTGGGAGTAACCCCTGGGAATGCTGTGATATCATGTTCAGGAAAAGCAATGACATTCGGCTACTCCGGTCATGCTTTTAGCATCATCTTCTTGTACTGACTCAAATGAGATTTATAGTTTATTGGAATCATATGTGGCTAACTTGTTCAATATTATGTAGATTTTAGATATTAAAATAAGTCAAATGTTAGTCCAAAAAACTACTTCAGAGGGCACTAATTTCTACATTCACAAGTGAAAATGGAAATTTACCCAGTCGGGATCTTATACCAGTTACGTTGAACTCCACAAAGATAGGAATAGCGAAAGTTTTAAAAATCTCTTGATATAAAAGTGGTTAAATGGGATACAGTTTATAGCCCTTTCACAACTAAAATAAGGGTAGCAGAAGGGGACATAAAAGAAGATCTGTTTGAGATTGTTAGCCATTTATTACTTATATTAATCAAGGTGAAACAAGAAATTAAAATCTCAGATAGTTCAAAAATGATTTTGAAACAAACAAATACTGAAATTATGATTAATATATAATCACAGGCAGACAATTTGTATGTATGATGATTGACAGAGAAATGCTACGTGACATTGTGGTTTTGTGGAGGGAGGATAAATAGGAAAGTTGGAGAAGAAAATTATTTATTTATTTATTTTTACAGCTTTTTATATTCCACCCTTCTCACCCCGCAGGGGACTCAGGGCGGATTACAGTGTACACATATATGGCAAACATTCAATGCCAATTTTTGACATACAAACATATACAGACATACACAGAGGCTATTTAACTTTTTCTGGCTGCCAGGGGAGCTGTCGCTTTCATCGTCCATCTGCGACGCTGATGAAGCACTTCCGCATTCCCCGCATGCTTCCCCGCTGGAATGCTTTGCTGGAGTTTTCTTTATGGCCTCATAAATCAGTTAATTTAGCCTCCCCACACTTTTTTTTAAGGTGGTACCTAATTTTCCTACTTGACAGATGCAACTGTCTTTCGGGTTGCAAAGGTCGACAACAGGCTACACACAACTGGTTGGAAACCCACTCCAACCCGGGCTGGCTTCGAACTCATGACCTTTTGGTCAGAGTGATCTTAATGCAGCTGACATTCATCCAGCTGTGCCACAATCCCGGTGCAGGATTGTGATACCTATATATAATTATGACACATATATAGGTATCTAACAAATATATAAACAATCTATATTAATTCACATTCATGTGCAGATTTGGATAAAATATATTAAGTCTTAGGGCCTTTGGGTTTTTTAAAAAAGACACCCATACCAGAGCTAATTGGATGTCTGAAGATCAGGGTGTTCCACAATTGAGGAGCCACAGCAGAGAAGGCCCTCTGTGATGTCTGTCCACAGAGAAGAGCCTTACATCAAACCTCAGTCATTGGGCAGGAACATACAGGAAGAGGTATTCTCTCAAGTAGGAAGTCTCAAGCTATTGAGGGCTTTGAATGCCATCACAAGCTACTTACGGTAAATTTAGGATGAAAACATACTGGGATCATGCATAAATCTTTTAGTATTGCTATTATATTATTTCTATGCAATATCCTGGTCAATAGCCTAGCTAGTACATTGTTCATTAACTACAGCCTTGTCTCAAAGTGCAGCCCCATGTATCACATGCTGCAGTAGTTTAATTAGTAAATGCCAGCATGTAGACTATAACATCCCTTTTCAGGAAATGCAAATAATACCTGATAGATAAGTCAAATCTAGTGCCAAGCACCTCGGTCTCCAGTAACAGAAACAAATCTAGAATTACTCATTCAGGAAAATGAAAACACATCCAAGGCAAGTAATGCACCCAGTTTCCAAACCTGAGAGTTGCCAAGGCCTAGAGCCTCCATCTTACAGGGATTTAGCTTCAGTGTATCAGCCCTCACCCAGCCTTTGCAGTATTCAGGTACCTGCACAAAGAAAAACAGCTGCCAACAGCATACTAATGACACCCAAATACAGCCACACCATATAGATTTTGAACATGTGGGCTGCAACCCCACAGCATCAGTGGCCATAGGGCAGATCAAGACTCATTCAGCATCACTCTCTGTATGTGGGAATTGTGATGCTATGGACTTTCCAGGATAAAATGTTGCCTCATTTATTAGTGAAACTAGCTGTGCCCTGCCACGCGTTGCTGTGGCCTTTAGTAAGAGTTTTGAAGTCTCTGCCTGGCCTCTCTTCCTTCCTTCACTCGCCCTCTTTCCCTCTTTCTCTCTCTCACACTCCTTCCTTTCCCCTCTTTCTCTCTCTCTCTCTCTCTGGCATCCCTCCTTCCTCCCCCTTCTTTATGCTTGTGTGTAAACTTGAGTATCTTCTGTTGGTCATGGGGGTTCAGTGTGGCATGTTTGCCCCAATTCTGTCGTTGGTGGGGTTCAGGATGCTCTTTGAGTGTTGGTGAACTCTGAATCCCAGTGACTACAACTCCCAAATGTCAAGGTCTATTTCCCTCAAACTCCATCTGTGTGGATATTTGGGCGTATTGAATGCTTTGGTCCGGATCCATCATTGTGTCTTCAAAGTCGCCCCCTCCCTTCTCCCCACCCCTTCCCTCCCTGAGTCACTCCTTCCCTCCTCCCACCCCCTCCGGAAAGACACGCCCCCTCCCTTCGCCCCACCCCTTCCCTCCCTGATTGACTCCTGGAAGGAAAGGGGTGGGGCGAAGGGAGGGGGGGTGTCTTTCCGGAGAGGGGGGAGGGGGAAGGAGTGAGTCAGGAGGGAAGGGGTGGGGAGAAGGGAGGGGGCGACTTTGAAGACACGCCCCCTCCCTTCGCCCCACCCCTTTCCTCCATGACTCACTCCTTCCCTCCTCCCTCCCTCTCCGGTTAGACATGCCCCCTCCCTTCGCCCCACCCCTTTCCTTCCAGGAGTCTCAGGGAGGGAAGGGGTGGGGCGAAGGGAGGGGGCGTGTCTTTCCAGTGGGGATGTGGCGCGGCGAGGCTTGGAGTGTGCGGAGCGGGGCTTGGAGGCAGCGTGGGAGGAGTAAGATGAAGGAGGGGGTGGAGGGAAGGGGGCGGGGGGAAGTTGCGTTGTTTGTGTGTGTGTGTGTGCCTGTGGGGAAGTGCGGTGACGTGTTCGCGCTGGGCGGGGCGAGGGAGGGAGGGAAGTGCGTTGGCCGTTCGGCCATGTGTGCACGCGCGCTGGGGACTTTGCGCCAGTGCGCATGCTCAGTTGTTTTGCCGTTTTTTCTGTGTGTGGTTGTGTTGTTTTGATTTCTGACTGGATTAGTTTGTACCTAGTGGGTTGTCCTTGGGGCATGGCAATTTTGGTGGAGTTTGTGGAGGGGTTTTAGAGTTTTGCTTCCCCGTTGGACGCCAGTAGGAAATTTATAGATATAGATATATGGTACTGTTCAGTATGTTACCTATAGTAGATCTAATAAGGTGAGAGTCTGTTGGAGTGAGAGAAGAGTGTCAAGATTAGGAATGAGTGAGGTTTAGGAATCTGAGGAAAGTTAAGCCCCGTCTGCATGGCCATCTAATGCAGTTTGAACTGCATTATGTGGTCAGTGTAGGCTCTTATAATGGAGATGCATAGCATAGGACTGGATTGTACATTGTCACATAATACAGTTCAATCTGCACTATAATGACAATGTAGACGGAGCCTTAGAGATGAAAGGATTAATTTCCGGTTTAGAGTTAATTAGGATATAAGTATGAATGTGGTGAGAGAGTGAAAGGTTTTTTAGAGTTAGCATCAGTCATTATTTATATTTATTAAATAAATAATCTGTGGTATTATTCTCAATTTCTACTTAATGCATTCTTATTTTGTATAATACACTGAGCCTCTGAAAACACTCAACTATTGGACAGATTTAGTTCAGATATATTCTCTATATCAGTGACAGTCAATATAGAAGTCCAGTGGAAAGATAAGAGAAAACCAATTTGGCCCAACTGGACTGTCACCATTACCTGACTTTGCTTAATGTAGGCCTAAATCAGCTCAGTCTGGTTAGCCCCTTATTAAGGACCAGAAGTCTCTGGAAGTCATCTGGACATCCAAATTTGATTTCTGGTCCACATCAGAGTAAAGGGATGGTCTAAATGAGCCCCTATTTCCATCCCATAGAACTGGTTCATATAATCAAAAACTTTGGAAAGATCTAGAAGGATAAAGAAGATTTAAAAAAAATATTTCCAAGCCGTGGATGGTTAAATCCATTGATACATAATCGATGAATATGGGTGGCCAACCATATTTTTTATTATACAATATTCTCTACAACAGTGGTTCCCAACCTGTGATTCGTGGACCACGAGTGGTCCACAAGAACTAAAATATGGTCCACAGCCTCACTGTTACTACACCATTGTAATGAGAACGACTGGTCTCACGAACCCTCTTCTAGTGCTGAGGCTTATTAAATATGGTTTTCTGTGGGCAAGCAGATGGCGACTACTGGATGGCATAGGTTTTGTATCAGAAACTAGAGCTGATGTGGTCTATCCAATGCAATTTTCTGAATCAGCACCCCAAATAACCAAATCAAATCTAAAGTTGACCAAAAACTGAATCGTAACCCTTTTGGTACTAATGTTGGAGAGTGGTCCCTGATCAAGTGGTCCCTGGTCAAAAAAAAGTTGGGAACTATTGATCTACAACATCAAATGAAAAGCTCTTCCTACATTCCTTTGCCCTGCATGCCATGCTCTGTGTATCATAGAGCAAAGTGCAAGTCTGATTGTTTCAATAGACAAGAGAGAAAATGGAGGATGGTATAAAAGAAACTGTGCCTGTATCATTCTTCCTGTCATAAATTTGTTACATGTGGGACATCCAGTTTTAAAGCTATTTACAGAAACAAATGTTATGCAAGTTATTGGTAATGCCAATACATTTTGACAGATTGTGGAGTGGTTGTATCTAAGATGGAGTTGGCAACTTCCAACTGCTCGTTGAATAATTGTAACCCATAGTGCTGATTTTAATGGCTGTGTTTTGATTTGGATGGAGATGTCAAATAAACTGCTATAGGGTTGCATATTGCTTTAACATTTTTATTAGTGACATACATCTAGATGCAACTGGGATGCTGATCAAATTTGCAGATGGCATTAAGCTTCAGAGAAGACAGCATTGAGATTCAAAATGGCATTGGCAGGTTGCAGATTTGGCCTAAAACTATCAAGTGAAATTCAACAGAGAGATTAATTTTAAGTCCTGCATTTAAATACTAAACAAATAAGCCTGGAATTCAGTTCTCAGTCCCAACCAAAGCAATCTAGTTGAATCAGTGGAACTTGCATATTTATTGGCTTACCAATGCCCTACTTGATTCTGTAGGTCTATTGAGATTGTTCGATTCATGCCTAAGCAAATACATATATAAAAACCAACGGCACATTTATAAAATGAGAAAAACTGTCCTGACATCGGTACAGGCAAAAAAAAGATCTAGTATAAAACAACCTGAATGTGGGGCAACAAAGTAAACTAGCTATTAAAATTATTAGACAACATTACCTATAGGGAATATTTATTTAAAGATCATTGGAATCTAAAAGGAAGAGAAGAGCTAGGCATCAACTATTGGTTTCAGTTCCATCAATTACAAGATAGATTCATAAAAGGTGCTAACATAGGGTTCGAGGAAAATAAATCTAACCTGGAGTGCATTTTCAATATGGAAAATAAGAGCTTAATCTTGAGATTATATAAATACATTCCAGACTATAATATAGAAGACAATAAAGCAAAGCTTGTTATGATCTCTTGGGCCAGAGGCTTGGGGGAAAAACATAGAATAAGAGAAATTGGCGTAACTCTGGAAAAAAGGATTTAAATTTTCAATAACAGTGTCCATTAGAGATAACTTATACAAAATGTTTATAGAAACGATATAACCCCAGAGTTAATGGCTAAAATTGGCAAAACCCACAGAGGCGATTGCTGGAGATGCAAAAAACAGAAGGGTACTTCTTTCCATGTCTGGTGGTCATGCCCAATAGTATCAACATTTCGGAAAGTGTAGTTATTGAAACAAATAACATACACATCAACAAGGTCAACAAAAGCCCAACAATGTGCTTTCTATTTAGAGAGGGAACAAATCAGGAAGATACAGCAGAGTCTCGCTTATCCAAAATAAACAGGCCGGCAGAATGTTGGATAATAGGAGGGATTAAGGAAAAGCCTATTAAACATTAAATTACGTTATGATTTTACAAATTAAGCACCAAACATCATGTTTTACAACAAATCGACAGAAAAAGCAGTTGAATACATGGCAACGTTATGTAGTAATTACTATACTTACAAATTTAGCATCAAAACATCGTATTGTATTGAAACAGTTGTGGATCCGGGCAGGAGGCAGACTGCGAGGGATAATACAGAATGTTGGATGACCGAAGGTTAGATAAGCGAGACTCTACTGCAAAAGAATATGCCAATACAGCTTTGTCGCAGCGAGAATTGTTATAGTGACATCATGGAATGGAGAAAGAGAACTACTCAAGAGAGATTGGAGAGAAAAAATAATAGATTATGTACAAATGGCCAAGCTGTCTAATGGACTACGAGGAAAAATTATGGAAAGTTTGTAAACAAATGGAGGCTGTAAGGGGAGCAGTTCCCTTTGCAGCACTTTTTCCTTCTTTCCAAGATAGGTAAAGGTAAAGGTTTCCCCTTGACATGAAGTCTAGCCATGTCCAACTCTGGGAGTTGGTGCTCATCTCCATTTCTAAGCTGAAGAGGCAGCGTTGTCCATAGACACCTCCAAGTTCATGTGGCGGGCATGACTGCATGGAGTGCCGTTACCTTCCCGCCGGAGCAGTACATATTAATCTACTCACATTTGCATGTTTTCAAACTGCTAGGTTGGCAGAAGCTGGGGCTAACAGTGGGAGCTCACCCTGCTTCCTGAGTGTGAAATGCTGACCTTTTGGTCAGCAAGTTCATGAAGTCAGAGGTTTAACCCACTGCACCACTGAAGGCTCCCTTTCTAATGAAGGCCCTATCTTTTGAAACTGTCTCTGTATGTTGTGTGTTCTGTTTGTAAATGTATGTTCCTGTGTTTTCCCTTTTTCACTAATAACATTTATTATTATTATTTAAATGATTAATGAACAGGTCACAGAAATAATAGTTCTACTTTGTTTTACGACCATCAGACTGTGCTAGACTGCGGTACTGCCTCCAGTTCTGCATGCCAAGTTTTAAGAAGGACACTGGAAGGTTCTAGTGCAGGTATCCTCAACCTGCAGCCCTCCAGCTATTTGGGCCTCCAATTTGCAGAATTCCTGACTATTGAACAAGATCTGGGAATCAGGGACCCATATAGCTGAAGGTCCGCAGTTTGAGGATACTTGTTCTTGTGTGTGCAGAGAAGCACAGATGAAATGAGAAAGTTGAGAGAAACAAATGTTATGAGATGGAAGGGCTGGAAGATCTTATTTTGCCTAGAGATGAGAAGATGACTTGTTGTGGCATCAGGGGTGGCTCAACCCATTACGCAAAGTAAGCATTCGCAGTATAGTTGATGTTGCCCAGGGGCGCTCTTGAGGCGCTCTTGGGGGAAAATAAACCTTGACATATGCAAGTTGTAGTTACTGGGATGTATAGTTCACCTACATTCAAAGAGCATTCTGAACTCCACCAGTGATGTAATTGAACCAAATATGGCACACAGAACTCCCACGACGAACAGAAAATATATATCAGTGATTGTTTGCTTACCATTGAAAATTACCTAGGGCCACCTCTGGGTGGGATCTAATAGTTGTTCCACTGATGATATCGTTTCCAGCAGTGGAACCAGGAGGGAGGATTTTCCATCTGCAACCACTATACACCCTCAAAATTGGATCCACGTGATGCCCATGAATTGGTTCGTTTGATCCCTTTTTGGAGTAACATCCAAATTTTCCACAAGATTCGAGATGCCTCTTGCTCCCTTGTGTTAATTTTATTTGTAACAAGTTTGAAAAATATTATCGGAGTATTTAAAAAATTGATCCTTCACCTGAAATTAGAAATGCTGAACAGATGAGTCAGGTGGGTCACCTGATTCTGGACCTTGTCTGCTTTGTGGAGAAAATGTATTCTTCCCTTGATTCATATTCAGATGTGCTGCTGAACAAAATCATTCATCGAAGGCAGTCTATAGTCAGCTCATGTGTCTCATTTTACAGCATATTAGCTGAAACTGTTAACCTAAAACAAACACACAGATGCACACAATCCCTTCTTCCTTTTATATTCTTTTTTCCATTTCTAAACATACCTAAGGGGCTCGCAGTCTCTTTGCAGCCTTGGTATCACATTGAAAGGAGAGGTGTCGGCCTCTGAGGGAAACCACTCAAAGCTTTATGAAATTAAAAACCAACATCTTAAATCACACCAGGAAACTAATTAGGAAGCAGTGCAGGTCCCACAGCATAACGAAGAGATGGTACAGGGGAAATGAACTGTGTTTTGCTTATTTCCATCACTAAAGCAGTGAAGAATAGCTTTAGACATGAAACGGCATTATTTCTGTCATCTAGGAAGTTTGCATATGGAGGATTCACACGAGCAAGTACAAGGCCCTGTACCTTCTGATTTTGTCTTTTTCTCCCTAAGGAATTTCCCATGGTTAAGAAAAGTTATGGAAGAACCATTGGGGGGAAACAAAACAAGGAGAGCTACAAATGGGCTGCAGCATCATGTGAAAACACTGAAAAATTCCATGATCAAGGCAGGGTAGTGGCATAATGAAAGATAAAACAATGCAAAGGAGGAGTATTTCTCAACTACAGAGTTACTCAAGTGAATACATGTCCCAGGAATCCATGAATTGTTGTTGCTGTTAGGCGATCCCTCGTAGATCAAGGATGATGGTCTTCCAGACAGTGGGTCCATAGGTGGCTGTGGAGCCCTATTCTTGATCTCCCTATTCTCCAGCGATGAGGACATCTGTTTCCAGATGGAAGGTGGTCCCGGTCAGGGTTGGCTTGATGTGCCTTTCTCTTGACATGCTTCTCCCTTTTGCCCTCCATTCATGCCTCTTCAAGTACTGCCGGTAACAGCTGACCTCCAGTTAGAGCATTCAAGGGCCAGGGCTTCCCAGTTCTCGGTGTCTATGCCACAATTTTTGAGGTTGGATTTAAATCTCTTTTCCTGTCCACCAACATTCCTTTTTCCATTCTTGAGTTTGGAGTAGAGCAACCGCTTTGGGAGATAGCGATCAGGCATTCGGACATCAACTCTGCCAGTCCAGCGGAGTTGATGGTGGAGGAGCATCGCTTCAATACTGGTGGTCTTTGCTTCTTCCAGCATGCTGACATTTGTCCGCCTGTCTTCCCAAGAGATTTGCAGGATTTTTTGGAGGAAGCGCTGATGAAATCATTCCAGGAGTTGCGTATGACATCTTTAGACAGTCCACGTTTCACAGGCGTATAGCAAGGTTGAGAGGGCAATGGCTTTGTAAACAAGCATCTTGGTATCTCTCCAGATGTCCCAGTCCTCAAACACTCTCTGCTTCATTTGGAAGAATTCTGCACTTGCAGAGCTCATGCAGTGTTGTATTTCAGTGTCAGTGTTGACTTTTGTGGAGAGGTGGCTGCCAAGGTAGCGGAAATGGTCAACATTTTCTAATGTTACACCATTAAGATGTATTTCTGGCATTGGAGAGGGATTGCCTGGTGACTGCTGGAAGAGCACTTTGGTTTTCTCAATGTTCAATGAGAGGCAGAGTGTCTCATATGCTTCTGCAAAGGTATTTAGAGTGACTTGTCGGTCTGCTTCTGAGTGCGCATAGACGACATTGTCACCAGCATACTTGAGTTCTATAACTGATTTTGTAACCTTGGTTTTGGCTTTCACTTCATGAATTACATCCATGGCAGTTGAAGATGAATCAGAACACTATAACTGTGTAGTGTAACAAGGTCCTTGCACTCAGACCAACTCTAGCCTAATCTGATTGAAAGCAGCTCTCCAGAGTTGCCAGTAAGGCTCTTTCCAGTCCTTGCTACCAAAAATCCTTTTGCATAAAAGTTCTAGAAATTGTTCCTGGAACTTCCAGCTCACATTTAGGTAGGATATACAAATGGAGTGAACTTCTATGCATTCCCCTAAAGCACGAACAGTTAGTGGTGGTGCTTCTGACCAATAGACAATTTGCTGTATATAGGAAAGGTGCTGTTTCTGTATGTGAGCCACGGAACTCTCAAGCTTAGCATAAATCTGCTACATACTCACATGAATACACACAGGCATGCAAATTAGCCTCAGTGGAGTTCCTCTATATTGAGGGAGTGCTTTGGGGTTTCCCTTCACACAAACTCAGATTTAGCTTTAGTTAGTGATTTTAGAAACTCTTTCCTATACAGCCATTATTTTGTACTATGACATTGGACTTTCTGTTCTCGTTCTAAGAATGTAACCAGACTACAGAATTAGAGCATTTTGGTACCTCTTTAATTATCATGGTTCCAGATTTTTTGGAATCCTGGGAAATGCATTTTGATGTGGTACATTTACTAGAGATCTACTAGAAACCATTGAAATCCACAAGCATGTGGAAAATTTCAACAGAAAGGAGGAAACCATGAAAATGAACAAAATCTGGCTACCAGTATTAAAAAAAAACTCTAAAATTACGAAAGCAAAACAACAGAGGGGAAACAATCTGGGACATCTAATCACCTCTCAACAAAAGATTGCTCCAGGCACTGCCAGGCCATCCAATGCTAATCAAGGTGGTCAGTTGAAACATTCACACCTAGCTCCAGCAGACAAGAGTCCTTTGTCCCACCCTGGTCATTCCACAGATATATAAACCCATTTTCCTACTTCCAACAGACCTCACTACCTCTGAGGATGCTTGCCATAGATGCAGGCGAAACGTCAGGAGAGAATGCCTCTAGACCAGTGGTTCTCAACCTTCCTAATGCCGTGACCCCTTAATACAGTCCCTCATGTTGTGGTGACCCCCAACCATAATATTGTTTTTGTTGCTACTTCATAACAGTCATTTTACTACTGTTATAAATCATAATGTAAATATCTGATATGCAGGATGCATTTTCATTCACTGGGCACAAATACCCAATACACCCAAATGTGAATGCTAGTGGGGTTGGGGGAGGATTGATTTTGTAATTTGGGAGTTGTAGTTGCTGGGATTTATAGTTCACTTATAATCAAAGAGCATTCTGAACTCCACCAGCAATGGATTTGAACCAAACTTGGCTCCCATGACCAATGGAAAACACTGGAAGTGTTTGATGGGCATTTACCTTGAGTTTGGGAGTTGTAGTTCACCTATATCCAGAGAGCACTGTGGACTCAGACAATGATGGACCTGGACCAAACTCTACATGAATACTCAATATGCCCAAGTGTGAACACTGGTGGAGTCTGGGGAAAATAGATCTTGACATTTGGGAGTTGTAGTTGCTGGGATTTATAGTCCATTACAATCAAAGAATATTCTGAACTCAACCAACGATAGAATTGGCTCAAACTTCCCACGTGGAATCCCCATGACCATCAGAAAATACTGTGTTTTCTTATGGTCTTTGGCGACCCCTCTGACACCCCCTCACAACCCCCTCAGGGGTCCCGACCCCCAGGTTGAGAAACACTGCACTACAACATGGCCATACAGCCCGAAAAAACCTACAACAACCCAGTGATTCCAGCCATGAAAGCCTTCGACAATACATCTACTAGAGAGTTAATGTGTTTCAGCTCAGGGGGATGGACGAGTGTAATACTATTTCACTGTGCAATAGTAGTCACCACATAATAGTTGCAACCCCTCCCCTTTTGCCCCCCCCCCAATCATTGTTTTCATCACATAATAGTCGCACCTGTGATTCACTACCACAAAACGTTGGCCACCCCCTTTCAGCTGTGGCACTTCACTCGCCCCTTTCACTCAGCTGAGTCCAAAAGTGGGTATGTCAAGCCTTCCAGCTACAACACTTCACAAGCACCAAAGCTGAAAGAAAGGAAGGCACGCAGGCGAGTGAGGCACTGTAGCTGAAAGGAGGCATGATTTTTCATCACATAATAGTCACACAGACCTTTTTTGGGCCATTATAATTATATATTTGCATTACATGTAATATTACTAATAATTATTACAATATAATGGTATAGTGCAATATAGTAATATATAATATTGATATTGTACTATGCTAATAATATAATATATTGTATGAAAATATATATTGTTAGCCGCTCTGAGTCCCCTTCGGGGTGAGAAGGGCGGCATATAAATGCCGTAAATAAATAAATAAATAAATAAATGGGATTAACAAGTGTGAGTATTACACAGTGAAAAATAATGCCTTAAGAATTGTAGTTCAAAAGAGTTAATAGGAGGGAACCATGACAAAGTTCTTCCAAATTGTTATTATTGGCACTGGGACTGTGGCACAGCTGACTGGGAGTCAGCTGCATTAATATCACTACTAACCGATAGGTCATGAGTTCGAAGCCAGCCCAGGTTGGAGTGAGCTTCTAACCAATTTGTGTAGCTTGCTGTCAACCTTTGCAGCTCGAAAGACAGTTGCATCTGTCAAGTAGGAAATTTAGGTACTGCTTATGCAGGGAGGCTAATTTAACTAATTTACATGGCCATAAAAATCTCCAGCAAGCATGCAAAGAATGAGGAAGTACTTCATCAGTGTCACAAATGGATGTTGAAGCAACAGCTCCCCTGGTGGCCAGAATACCCTCATGAAAAGCTGGAATGTTAAATTGCCTCTGTGTCTGTCTATATATGTTGTGTGTCTATGGCATTGAATGTTTGCCATGTATATGTACATTGTAATCCGCCCTGAGTCCCCTGCGGGGTGAGAATATAAATACTGAAAATAAAAATAAATAAATAAATTATGTAGACTGATTCAACCAGTCTTTTCTCTTGACCTCCCAGCTCTGAATGAACTCATATAATTTTTCCAGTTATTAGGTGACATAGAGCAGAATTCTAGACATATGTTACTAAAAGGCATGTTTTATTATGTTCTGCATGGCTGAAAACCACCGCTTTGATTTTGCCCATATTTGCTTTCAGGAAGTTGGGTTTAAACTTACACCGAATTGTAAAAGATACGTTAATTATTTAGGCTTCTGCCAGATTTACTAGGTGATGAGGACATCGCTGTACAACAATAAAAAAATCTGTAAAGAAATACCTTGGGAAAAGTTTATTCAATTTCTTTGAACCATTGTTCCTTCCAGCCACTTCTGATAGCCAACTAACATGAAGTAACCTTTAAGAGCATGTACGTGTGTGCGCACATGCCATGGCTCATTATAGTGCTTCAGCAATTTTTCACTATCATTGCTCCAAAATGGTGTGTGTGATGAAAAACAAAATATTTTCTACAAAGTCAGCGGGGAGGATTGGAAAGTTTTAGGCAGGTGAATGCTCTAATCCTTGTAGAAATTCTCTCAGTAGATAAAGGTCTGTTCGATGAGGCTTGTTGCACTGTCATGTTGTAGACTTCCAGGGAGCTATGGTTTCTTAGAAAGGTACTCAAGATACCCATTTGGTAATTCCTGTGCTTTTGCTTGATTGATCTGTTATTACAGATCCATCAATGTATCTACTAAGGAGGCTGTCCAGACCTTGAACCAGTGGTTGGCCGCTGTGTAGGACTGGATGAGGACTAACAAATTGAAATTGAATCCAGACAAGTCAGAGGTCCTCCTGGTTAGTCGAAAGGCCAAACAGGGCATAAGGTTACAGCCTGTGTTGGATGGAGTTACACTCCCCCTGAAGACGCAGGTTCGCAGCTTGGGAGTGATCCTGGACTCATCGCTGAGCCTGGAACCCCAGGTTTCGGCGGTGGCCAGGGGAGCTTTTGCGCAGCTAAAACTTGTGCACCAGCTGCGCCCATACCTTGGGAAGTCTGATCTGGCCATGGTGGTCCACACTCTGGTTACATCCAGAATAGATTACTGCAATGCGCTCTACGTGGGGCTGCCTTTGAAGACTGTTTGGAAACTTCAGCTAGTTCAACGGGCGGCAGCCAGATTACTAACTGGAGTGGCATACAGGGTGCATACCACCCCCCTGCTATGCCATCTCCGAACCCAATTCAAAGTGCTGGTTTTGACCTATAAAGCTCTATACAGTTCTGACCCAGCTTACTTGTCCAAACGCATCCACCCCTAAGTCCCACCTCGTAATCTAAGATCATCCAGGGAGGCCCTGCTCCCGCTCCCATCAACAGCACAGATGCATCTGGTGGGGATGAGAGACATGGCCTTCTCGGCTGTGGCCCCCCGCCTATGGAACACACTCCCAAATGAGTAAGATCCACTCCCTCCCTCCTGGCTTTTAGAAAAAAATTAAAATCATGGTTTTGGGACCAGGCCTTCAAGAAGTAGAAATAAATGTATGCGGCATTTCAGAAAGACAATGACTGGAATGGCGATTCGACGGACGAGACTGTTTTATTGTTTTAATGATTGTTTTATTGCTTGTGGATGTACTGTTTTTAACTTGATTTATGTCTAATTGTAGTGTATAATTGTAATTGTTTGTACTGGCATTGAATTTTGCCATTACTTATATGTAAACTGCTTTGAGTCCCCCTCGGGATGAGAAAAGCAGTATACAAATACTGTAAGTAAATAAATAAATAAAATGTATGAATGTATGAGCATCAGCGTTGAGGCTAGGGGAAAGTAAGTTGGTAGAGTGGGCCCTTTCAAGCTGTGCAGTTACTATGTATTATGATTCCACTAACTGCAATAGCAACATCCAATGGACCTTGCGATGTGCTAATTAGGGAGAGATATTCAGAATTCTCACATGGCATGGCAGTTAAAGTGGAATCATAACACTATAATTGCATAATGTGAAAGGGCCCCAATACTGGAATGTCAAGTCTTTGAATGTCAGCTTTCAATGAAAGAGAGGAAAAACCGCTTAGGAAATACATGAATTCTGCCATAGCAGGGCAATCACTAACAGAAGTGAGCAGACATGAACAGCCACATACAGATGTTTGTATAGTAAGTAGAAATGACAGAGACAGAGCCATTTCCCAAAAGGAAGTGTATTGTTACTGCATCTGGAGAAGGAAATGTTATTGCATTTCTTATCCTGCCTTTGTTTTCAGTCTCCTCATAGTTACGAAGCAATATAGCCTCACCCTCCATGGACCCCACTCAAGACCATCATAAGAACTATTTTAGGTAAACATCTTAAGTAATTTGCAGACTTGTGATGCTAATACCATGACTTTGAGTTCTGATTTTAACATCTTTCCCTGATGAAGATGTCAGCGGGTTTCAGAAAGCTAACATGATATACGAGGGGTATTTTTAAAGTAAGGTCCGTTTGAACATAAGTACACAACGAAAGTTTATTTCAAAAAAGTAAATTTATTTTCAGAAAGTACATACTTCACTCTATTTTTCGACATAGTTGCCAAGTTTGTTCAAACACTTATCATACCTCTGAACCATTTTTAAAATACCCTCTTCATAAAAACTTGCCGCCTACTCCGATAACCAAGAGTTCAATGTAATCAAAGAAGGGCAACCGGAGCGGTCCTCATGGACGTTGTCACGGCCATCTTTGAATTGTCGACCCACTTACGCACTTTGCTTTCACTCATAACAGTATCACCGTACACAAATCTGTTGATGAATTTCTGCAGCAGGCAGGTTCCTTGCTGACAATAACTGTATCACTGAGCGAACCTCACATGCGGAGGGTGAGTTGATAGTCTTAAACATTTTTAAGGCACAGAACAGAACTGTACAGGTTAGCTACAGAGCGGAAACTGAGCACAGTTGTTCCCGAGGCATGCCGATACACGATGCACGCGCTCATTGCGGTATGCACATGAACTACTAGTGTCTACAACTTAAAAAATACCCCTCGTATTTTGTGACTTTTGATTGGCCTAATGAAGTTATTGAGAACCACTGTAATGCAGTGATTTGAGTCTTGGATGAGGACACTGGGAGACCAGGTTTCAGATCCTTGCTCAGCCATGGAAACCCAATGGGTGACTCTGGACAAGCCATATAATCTCAGCCTCAAAAGAAGGAAACCCTCTCTGAATAAATTCTGCCAATAAAACCCCAAGGGAGGTTCACTTTAAGGTCACCAGAAGTTAGAACACAACAGAACATCACAATGGATATACTGGGATTTTGCTGAATGATTAACACAGGGCCCTTCCAGACAGGTGCACAATGTGGGACCTGTCTCGGGTTTAACTGAGGCATCCAAATGATGCCTCAAGTAAACCAAATTAATCTGGAGTAAATTGGGATTTCCCATTTTATTCCAGATTAATTAAATACCTGGAAAGATGCAGAGCTTAATATAAGGTCCGGGTCTTTCCAGGTGTGGATTCTGTGGGGATTGACTTCCGGGATCACTTCTGCGATCCCAGGGGTCAATCCTCACTGTGATCTCAATTCTTTTTTGCCTGAGAGGTCTAAGCTTGAAGCCAGGCCTCTCAGGTAAGTTTGGGGGGTTAATTGGGGGCTGGCTCCATGCCCTCCCAGGCCAACTTCTGGTTGACTCAGGAGAGCATGGAGCCACCACTGCTGCCACCACCCTGCCCCTAGGCAAAGCCCAGGTTTTGGGCAGGTGTGGCCTGAATCCTGAGAGGAACTGGGATATACGAGGGTTGGAACTTTAATAGTGGCATGCAACACTGCTGTAAAGACAACATGCAACGAAACCAAAGGAATGTTGCATATTCCACATGTTAGTTACATGCCTACCTTACCTTGGAGCAAAAAGACACGCCGTTCCTACATCACACGCATGCGAAGAACTGAGCCCCGTATTAGCTTGCGGTCTAAAGTAAGTGTTGTCATGATGTTTTCGAAACAAGAACAACGGAGTTGGATAAAGATTGAATGTGCCAGAGGTCCTACAGCACGACAGTGTCATCAAGGTCTTCAAGAGGCTTGTAGGGAATCTGCATTGCCTTACAGAACAGTGGCAATGTGGGTAAAAGCCTTCAACAAAGGACGTCAAAATATGCAGACAGTAGGATAACCTGGCCATAATATTCCAGTCCCACCTGGGATTGAGCCCTGGCTGGAAGCGCCTATAGCCATATTTATTTTCAATTTCTAGGAGGGGGGGGGGGGGGTGGATCATAAGAACCTGGATATTATTTTCAGTTTATGAAAGAAATTAAAAATCCCAAGTTTAATTGTAAAATATTTGTTTGTGGAAATGTGATTAAGTTAGGTCATTTCCAGTTTAAGGGCTCATCATGGTAGCATTGAGAAGGCATAATGCAGCTATTACAACTTTTTCTTAGTGGATTTACTGCAGTAAGGGAACTAATGAAAGAACTGGTGGAAAAACAAGTAAAGCTTACCGGGGAAGATGACATCGTGTGAATCTCCAATAAAATTCAGTTAATGAGGCAGGGGCAATGGCATAATGAAAGCATGTTCTGACTACAGAAAATGTGTGAACAGCAATCAAAGTTTGAATCTTAATTTAGTTTGCTGTAAGATATATTTTTTTACTGATTATGTTTCTTGTTTGCCATTAAGACTATGCTACCTAAGGCTTATTATTATATACAGTAGCTTAATATGAAGGTGGGCTTATGAACTTGTGTGTTAAATAGAAAACCATGTTACATATGGAATGGGGAAAACTGGCTTCATACTCTTATATGATTATAAAATTCACATGGCAGTCCTGTGTAAACTGCTACTTTTAAACTTCTCTCCCTCACAAGGTTGACAAGATGACAACAGAAGTTTTCATCCATGTTGGATGAATTTTACAGTGGGAAGATGGGGTGTAAATACGATTTGTTTATTTTATCTTTTAACTTGTAAAGGAAGGATATAGAGGTCATAATTATATGAAGAAATGACAAAATGACAGTTTTATGAAAGATAATTCTTATTTCAAACCCATCTCACGATTCTGTCGAGAATTGTGAACTCTTTCTGGATTTTGCAAAAACTGGGTTTTGCAGAAATGGGAACTTCAGGAGATAGTTGTTCTGTTGCTGTTAATTGCTATCAAGTAAATGAGCTCCTTCCAAGGCCACAGCAACACTGCCATATAATCCCGTTTCGGAATACAAATGATCTGCTTTGGACTGGATTATATGGCAGTATAGACTCATATAATCCAGTTCAAAGCAGATAATTGGATTCAGAAACTGGATTATATGGCAGTTTAGATCCAGCCTGTGCTGTCGCACGCTGGGCCTGTGCATCAGACTGTAGACAGGACATAAATTCTGTGTGCCCAACGGGACGCCGGGGCTGCCTCAGATTAAAGGCCCTTGGATTTCCTTAAAACACAGTCTCTAGAATACTTAAAGGTTCAACAAAGTTCTTTATATGAAAACAAACAGGTACTTTAAAGCTTTCTTAACAGTCTATTGGCTCTCTCTCAATCTTGTCCACAGGGAACAGGCACTATCTTCATAACTGTATACTACTAATGGGGAAATCCTTAACTTCTAATCTGGGCAGTCTTTCTTTGCCTCTGTTGGCGTGGAGCCCCTACACCCGGTACCAACTACTTCTGGCTTCCGCGAGAGACCTTACCAAGCAGAGCTTTGTAGACTTCCAGGGGAAAAGAATTCGGGCTTCCATGATGGCTGACTGAAGTCCTTCAGCAAAGGAGCTGTAGGGCTGTATGATCCTCGGCCAAGCTGGGCTGTATAACCCTGGCCAAGCTGTAGAAGACGAAGCTTTCTACAGGAGCTCTTGGTATTATGTCCTGCATGGAAAGCTTCTCTGTGTGGACTGAACCCAAACTGGCTCCTATTCCCTCCAAAACCCAAAAGGGGGGCAGGACCAGGGAACCTAACTATAATTGACAGGTGGCTTGCCCTATGATTGCAGCCAAAAGAAGCCACCTATCTGCAGAGTCCCTGAAACTTAGGACTACAACAAACATTCAATGCAAAGCAAACAAAATTGGAGCTCCTGGTACAGCTATACCTGCACACAGCCCAAGACATCCTTGATTGAAATTCTCCAACTAAAATATGGTCTTCCTAATTTCTTACTGCCTCCCACTTTGCCAAGCATAATTCACTTTTCTAATGAGTCATGCTATCTCATGATATAGTTGAAACTTCAGAAAAATATTTATAGCTGTCATAAAATCACTCAAGATGGGGACGTTCCTGTTTCAGTAAAGCAAACTTCCTATTAGATAGTGTAGAGGTTCTTCTGACATATTTGATTCTATGATTGCATGATTTAGACCTATTACTATTTTTCCATTACTGCGGCAAATATCATGTGCTTCTTCTTCCTGGAAAGGTTGAGATAATACTTGCTGTACCCAATTTAAGAAATGCTGCTCAGTACAAATCAGCTTTTCCTAAAAGTCTCTGGTTGTTTTTATTTTGAAAAAGTAGAGCTTCTGCTTCAAAAGCTACACAAATTCCTTGAAAACATAGGGACAAAACTATTATATTTTGATATCAGCAGAGATTTTTTTTCAGAAACCTAAACAAGTTCAGGTTGACAACATTTGGTGCTGCTCTTTCCATTGACTTTGGATTCCCATGTATGGGCTTATTTGAATGGATGGTTGTCCTCCAAAAAGTACAAGTAGTGCATTTTCTATTATCTTGTCTGAAATGTTTTGCAAACACCAGATATGACTTCAAATAGTACATCAGATAGAGTAGCTGGCAATAATAAAGCTGTTGTGATGTTGTGGCTGCTTTCTCCCCCCCCCCCCCAAAAAAAAAAGGCAAAAGTCTCCACCTGTTGTAGCCACCATTCTCCTTTCCCTTTAGCATAGCTAAACAACTGGATAGCAACAATGCAAGGGTACTGCTTTTAGCATCTCTCTGATCCAAACTGGATGCCATACTGGATGTCATACTGGATGTCTTGGAGTGAGGGAGAGAGTGGCATCTTCCGACCCACAATAATCCCATTTCTGAGATCACAATTTCCATGCTACTGGTGGCAAGAGAAAAACTGTAGTATGAACATCTGTCAGACATCAAGCTGTCTCTCATGGGTAATTCTTGTTTTTCCCTTTGCTAGTAGCTGAAGAGGGATCGCAGTATTGCTGGAAAATGTAGGGACAATCAATAGCCTGAACATACACTCCCACCCACTTCCAGCAAACTCTAGGTCTCAAAAAGAGATGCTGAAATCTCTGAGTATTGAGGCAGAAAGTTAATGTTGATGGAAGAGAGTACTAGCATCCATTATGCTACACAATGTGCTCATAGAACAAATTCCTGTCCGTGTAGTTCTGCCTCTTTTTTGCCCCTGGAAGTCAATTTTAATAGAAATAATACAAAGATATGCCATTTTACTGGTTGGTCGGGAGAGAGAAGGAAAGGGATTGGGTACCACCTGGCTGTAATTTTCAGCTGGGGATGAGAGATAAGGAGTTTTTTTGGGATCCTCAATGATTTGCTAGGAATTCAGGTGGAGTAGGGTCCCTTCCACACAACTGTATATAATCCACATTGAACTGGATTATATGAGAGTTCGAAGCTCCGATAGCCCAGTTCAAAGAAGATATTGTGGATTATCTGCCTTGATATTCTGGTTTATATGGCTGTGTGGAAAGGCCCTGGGTCAGCATCTTCTCTGAGCCATATAACTCTGATTTCGTCCTTGCTCCCAACCACTAAATGGGCATGGCGATACAATGATAGGTGGTAGGCATTGCACAAGAAGTTAATAAAAACATACTTCCTTACATCTCCTCCCCCCAAAAATCATAGTTCCATATAAATTGACATTATGTACACATCGCTCAAAAACAAATTAAAATAAGAGAGTGTATATGTGGATGCTTACTGTTTTCTGCCTGCAGAGCTTAGGATGAAATGACTACAACTCCGACACAATGGCTTTAAAGCTTGGGAACTCTGGGTGCCCTTCCAGACAGCCTCATAATCCAGAACAAATAAGTGGGGCAAAAAATGACGGAACCTAACAGCAAGTCCAAACACAGAGCTGTCAGTCCCGGTAAATGTTCCCCCACTGTCCTGACACATTCGTTTGTAGCTGATTTTAGAACTCTGCAAGATGGATGGAAAACATCCAACTGAAGTTTATTTTTATTTATCTATTTTAATTTACTCTCTGAGATGTGCCGCACCTCATAAGAACTGATACAGATATACAAATGTGCACACAAACAGATTTCTTGTCATTATCTCTCCTCACCCTCCTGCTGCCTTTACTTTTTCCCTTGTGAATCCCATTTCCCTTTAGGTTCACTTGCCTCCCTTGCTGGTGCCCACTGCATAAATTCAAGCTCTGTTTAATTTCACAGTCATCAGAACAAATGCTTGCAGAGAGTTCTCATGGGAATTGCTTTCCAACTGTGCTTCCATTTAGCCACCTGTGTGTCCATGTCTCCATTTATTTACAGCCCTCATTAGTTGTTTTTTTTTGGGGGGGGGCGGATTTTAAAATGCAGACATGCAATGGAGCAGCCCAAACCAGTGTACAGAAATTTATTTATTTACTATATGTATATACCACCCCTCTCAGCCCATAGGGCGGTTTACAGTCAACATTAAAGACACAGAATACAATTAAAACAGTTAATTTAAATATAAAACCAGATAAAACAATCAATATAAATAAAGACATGTATTGGTTTGAGTCTCCTAGTTAAAAGCATTATCCAGTAGCATTGTCCAGTCGTTCCATTTCTTTTTTTCTATGTCCATTATATTGCATCTGCAAATGCTTGCTCAAAAAGCCAAGTCTTGGCTTTCTTTCAGTATGATAAAAGGCAAGGGGCCGATCTAATATCCCTAGGGAGGATGTTCCATAGTCAAGGGGCCACCACTGAGAAGGCCCTGTCTCTCGTCCCTGCCAAACGTACTTGTGACGAGGGCGGGATTGAGAGCAGAGCATCCCCAGATGATCTTAAAGTCCAGGAGGATTCAATTTTGTATGTATATAAAAATAGGATTCATAAGGGGAGATGCATTCAGACAGGTAAGTTGGGCCAGAACCATTTAGGGTTCTGGCCCAACAACCATTAGAAATGAATTTGTGTGGTTTCCTTCAGTGCAGGGATATACAGTCATCCAAATATGCACATTTTTTGGCCAAAATGGAGTTTTAGGTGCACCTTTTTAACACATATTTTTTGGCTCTTATGTGATCCAATATGCATTTTTGGCAAACGTCATTTAGTCAATCCCCCTCACCCCTTTTAATCCCAGTTCCTTCTACATTTAAGGACCTGTGCAGAAGGCCTTGGGATTTGTAATTCATCATAGTTACAAGCTCTATCTGTGTGCTTTGATGTGCATGTGTGCTCCCCTCCCCACCCAACAAAACGTTGGAACTAAAAAAGATTACTTTTTCCTTTACATCACATAGTTATAGTGCTGTGATTCCCATTTAACTGCCACGATTCCAGCCTATGGAATCCTGGAATTCGCAGCTTGAAGGGGAGCAGCGCTTTCTTGGTGCCTCCATACTGACAACAAACATTGGGATTCCATAGAATGCTGGCAATAAAGCTGATACAGAATCATAGTGCTATGACTGCATGATGCAAAAGACCCCAAGGTCAATACTGGTTTTAACAACTGAGGAACCAATAAGTATGACTGCATCAATTCACCTCCTGCTTGTGTTCAATCACAAACAAGTAAAGACTAGGCAGAGCAGGAAGAGGCAGACTGTGCGTTTTCATCATCTTGTGCTGTTGCCTTAAATACTTTGACAAATTTCCCCCTCACGCTACTTTAACTATCAAAATCCACATTACCAATCACAACATACAGATCATATGTTGCGCACTTGCCTCTAATGTGATAAAAAGTATTAATTCCTGAAGTGCATTTAGAGTGTAGTGTACAATATGCTCACGTCGTAGAGAACTTAATGGTTACTTTTCAGTTACTGATTGGTGTTAGAGGATAATAGAAAAAAATACCTGACATTTGGCCATGCTCCTCAGAGTTATTTCCAGAGGTTTTGCCCAGTTGCCCAGGAGAAGCAAATGTCTTCAATGCCACAGGTACATGGTTGTTGAAAGACTGGCATTTTAACATTGAACTGGTGCGTAGAGGGGGAAAGACTTTAGGTGGCATTGGGATGGCTTACAACTGAGCTGGCAGGACATGCCAGGGCCTCTCATTCAACCATGTAAGGAAACTGCCAGGAAATCTATGTATTAGCTGTGAATTAATGTCCTGCAGAGACTGGAACCTGGATCATGCAGGGATTAAAAAGGCATTACCCTTTTGTTAAAGCTGATGTTTTGGGGATAATCTGGAAGCTTTAGCTAATACATTATTGCAGAAAGTTCTTCAATCACAGTGGCAGACAGTAAGCAGATTTGGATATTACTGCATAACAGTGTACGGGGACTGCTTCTGGCTGTGCTTCATATGCTGAGTTGGCATCGTGATGGCAAGCACACAATGCAACATGTGGGAGTGTGTGTGTATTTCCCCCAGGGAGGTGTCTGCAGACGACACAAGAGGGTCCACTAAGCCAGGAAAACATATTAAGAAGGCTCCTGGCTCTGCTTCAAATGGAAAGGGCAAAATGGCAATCTCTCAGGAGGTGGGTGGCCGTCTGAATCAGTGGAGGAGGCCAGCAGAATGTAGCCAAGAATGTATTTCACCCCCAAGAACAGAATCTGGTTGGACTGAAACAGAAACAGAGACACTGTCATCCACAAGAGCAGCTGTAAGAAAGTATGCAGGAGCCGGACTCAGCCTATATCTAATGAAACATCAGAATCCAAGAAAGCCTGTCTGAGCTGAGGCTTCCACCAGCAAGAACAACATGATGCCACTGAGCTAACCCAGTTCTTTCTAACCCAGCGTTTCTCAACCTGGGGGTTGGGACCCCTGGGAGGGTCACAAGGGGGTTTCAGATGGGTTGCCAAAGACCATATTTCTGATGGTCTTAGGAACCACTTTGGCAAAGAAGGCTGAATATCTTTCCACCTGTCCTTCGCTTTCTTTTTGGAAACAGACTGCGAATCCTCCCACCAAGAGCTCTCCTCCACCGTGATTGGCTGGCCTCTCAGCCAAAACAAGGGATGTTACTGAGACTCCAAGCAGGGAGGGGAGAGCAGGTATGCTTTACTCATGATAGCGTGGTGCACATGTGTGGGTGCGGGAACGCATGAGGCTGGGTGGCTCATGCCAATGAGTCCCTTCAAGACATGGAGGTTCTGTGTGGGAAGTTTGACCCAATTATATCATTGGTGGGGTTCAAAATCCCAGCAACTACAAATCCCAAATGTCAAGGTCTATTTTTCCCCAAACTCCATCAGTGTTCATATCTGGGCATATTGAGTATCCGTGCCAAGTTTGGTCTAAAACCATCATTTTTTCAGTCCACAGTGCTCTCTGGATGTAGGTGAACTACAACTCCCAAACTCAAGGTCAATGCCCACTAAACCCTTCCAGTATTTTCTGTTGGTGGTGGTGGGAGGTTTGTGTACCAAGTTTGATTCAATTCCATCACTGGTAGAGTTCAGAATCCTCTTTGATTGTAGGTTAACTGTAAATCCAAGCAACTACAACTTCCAAATGTCAAGGTCTAGTTCCACCCAAACTCCACCAATGTTCACATCTAGGCATATTGAGTATTCATGCCAAGTTTGGTCCAGATCCATCATTGTTTGAGTCAACAGTGCTCTCTGGATATAGGTGAACGACAATTCTTGAACTCAAGGTCAATGCTCACCAAACCCTTCCAGTATTTTCTGTTGGTGGTGGGAGGTTTGTATGCCAAGTTTGGTTCAATTCCATCATTGGTGGATTCAGAATCCTCTTTGATTGTAGGTTATCTATAAATCCCATCAACTACAACTCCTAAATGTCAAGGTCTAGTTCCACCCAAACTCCACCAATGTTCACATCTAGACATATTGAGTATTCATGCCAAGTTTGGTCCAAATTCATCATTGTTTGACTCAACAGTGCTCTCTGGATATAGGTGACCGACAATTCCTAAACTCAAGGTCAATGCTAACCAAACCCTTCCAGTATTTTCTGTTGGTCATGAGAGGACTGTGTGCCAAGTTTGGTTCAATTCCATCTTTGGTGGAGTTCAGAATGTTCTTTGATTGTAGGTTAACTATAAATCCCAGCAACTATAACTTCCAAATGACAAAATCAATTCCCCTCAAACCCACTAGTATTCAAATTTGGGTGTATAAGGTATTTGTGCCAAATTTAGTCCAGTGAATGAAAATACATCCTGCATATCAGATATTTACATTACGATTCATAACAGTAGCAAAATTACATTTATGAAGTAGCAATGAAAATCATTTTATGGTTGGGGGTCACCACAACATGAGGAACTGTATTAAGGGGTCACAGCATTAGGAAGATTGAGAAACACTGTTCTAACCCAATACTGCCTTCTCCAACCAGCAGTGCCCCCCAAGTCTTCCCCAGCCCTGTTTCTTCACGGCTCCTGGAATAGTACTGCAGATGCTGCTTAAACTTCAGCCAAATCTTAGAGCAGACTTTGAATACAAAATGATAACCAGAACAATAGGTGTGCTCTTCAATAATAGTTTATATTGACTTCAGATTATATTGCTATTTTATATTATTATTCTAAGCTCTCCTGGTGACTTGAATGCTGGTTGGGAAATCAGTGAGTCAGATAATGTATTTTCGGTGTCACACATTGGAGTCAAATTTAATATAAAGAATTCTTATCAGTTCAATGATTACCGTCATTTTTTCTCCAAGCAAACCCAGGGCAGTATGGCTTTCTTTCCTCAACACATTTTACCCCACAAACACAATGTGAGGGATATCAGACTAAAATATAACAATGGGCTCAAAGTCACATAATAAGGTTCATGCATGAATATGGATTTGAATTTGGATCTCCGAGATTCAGCTTTCTAATCAGGCCTTTAGTACATTTGACTGGAGTGTCCACTTACATTTTACAGCTGCTTAGACCCATATGCAGTTTTCCTTGTATCCTCCGTTGTTCTTGTCTTGCTTCGGCCCTGCATTAAAGAAATGTCCTCCCTGCCTTCTTTCCTTCCCATGCTGACAGTTGGTAGTAGTACTTCCTTTCTCCCCCTCCTACCCCACTCACAAGCATATGTAGATTCCCGTAAGATGATAAATATGCCAAAAGAAAGACTTCAAGCCTTGATTTGAGAGTCATAACTATGAATTGTGAGATCTCATTTCAAGAGGTTTATATGATCAAAATGTTTATATGAACCTTTCTTCAAAGATTTAACATAATTTTATGAAACTACAGGCTCTAAATGAACACCACAGTCTCTGAAATACAGTGTCAGGAATGCTATAACCCAAGATAATGCAATTCCTCATAATCTGCTTCTTACTCCTTGGGTGTAAGTGCAAAGAAAGCTTTATTCCTCATATGTATTGGGAGCATGTAGCCATATGCACAGCTGACTACCTATCACACAGCCGTCATATCTCTTCCTGGATACGTATTTCAGAATAAATGACAGTAGATTTAACTTGCTTTGGCTGTGTTTATTGTAATTATTTTTTTAAACATCCTTCTTGTCCTTAAAATTCAAGATGGCATATGTGGCTTTCTTCATCCCTGTATTATCTTCACAAAAACCTTGTGATGCACACTGGGATAAGCATGGTATAAGTGTTTCATGTGCAAAATAGAACCTGGGCTTCCTAATTCCAACATTGTGACCACAATAAAGATCTCAATTAACACTCAAAGTGATGCCAGATTTTAGTGCAGAAGCATTTAATCATAATCATTTTTCGCTGTTAGCTGTCAGTCTTGTTAATTTCTACCTTTAACATGGTAATGTTTGTGATAGACAGTTGCTGCAATCCAATGCTCTAATTAAATATCATATAAAGAGTGAGAACTTCCTAGATTTTATCACATTATCCTACCCATTATATTTTATTTGGGGCCCTTCCACACAGCCATATAACCCAGAATATCAAGGCAGGTAATCCACAATATCTGCTTTGAACTGGTTTATCTAAGTCCATACTGCCATATAATCCTTGATTGTGGCCTTGCTACCTTGCTTCATCTTGAAGGATAATCGGCAACTTAATAAGGAGCAGGTTTAGGATTTTCCTTCCCAACATGACAGAAGTCTAATGTTGTTGGTTGTGGTCCAGAACACCTGGAAATCATAGGGTTGGGAAAGGTTAGCCTATATGTTTCACAGGACAAGTATTCCCACTTGTTATGAAAAGGCAATTTAACACTATAATGAAATCAACCAGAAAAGATTAACTTTAGATGTTAGAAGAGATAGAGGAAGAATAAGGTTGGATCTACACCGCCACATAATCCAGTTTCAGAATCCAGATTATCTGCTTTGAATTGAATTAAATTAATCTAATATAGTTCAATTCAAAGCAAATAATCTGGATTCAGAAACTGGATTATGTGGTAATGTAGATCCCCAGATGTTTTTGGCCTACAACTCCCAGAAATCCCAGCCAGTTTACCAGATGTTAGGATTTCTGGAAGTTGAAGGCTAAAAACATCTGGGGACCCCAGGTTGAGAACCACTGCCCTAAGGCATCATTCTCCAGAGTTTAAAAAGTAATTATACAATTCATTGCAACTTTCATAATTTGTGTGCTGGCACGGCAGTGCCAGGAGATTTGAATTCCTTTTCTTGCACTGCTAGTTTGCATGAATCTATTTAGCTATGCATTTTGCAATCAAGTAGCTTCTCCAGGTTGCAGTCATAGCTCCAGCAACCTGCCAATCATCATTAGAATCTTTAGACCCACCTTTTTCCCCAGGGTTTTGGAGGGAAAGGAGGACTTTGTTCAGTCTCACAATTGGAAGCCTAGCAGAAGGATGTGTGGGTCTCTCTCTCCCACCTGCACAAAGGCTTTATTTCTCACAGCTTTGCTGGGGGGGGGGGAGGAAAGGATCCACAGCTTTTGCTGGGATCCACAGCAAAAGCTGGTATATCAAGAAGTAGATCCACAGCTCTTCTGGGGAGTAAAGAAATAGTTCCTACAGCCTTCGTGGAGAAACTAAAGGACACCTTTCAGCTTGGCAGATCTATAAGAACCTTGCCTGGTAAGGGACCACTCAGGCTATCCATAAAGTATCTTGGAGCCGGGAGTAGTGGCCTCACGTCAGCAAGGTAAAGAGAAATTACCCAGGGAGGGTTCCCTAAGGAATAAAGGAACAGTTTACCACCAGTTGCCTGCCCCTTGTTGGCAGATTGAGGAAGCTATAAAGTATTTAATTCATTTGTTTGAAGATTTAAGCCCAAATAAAGAACTTTGTTGAACTTATCTTGAGCCTCAATTGAACTCTGTGTTGGGAAATGTAAAGGGCCCTTCAGCTGAGGCACCCTGGCGTCCCGTTGGGCATACAGAGAGCACGTTCTGTAAACAGACTTTATTTCAGGCCCAGCGTGCGACAGCACAATTTGTGTCATTAGTATTTTTTAATGACTTATCATATACTTATTACGTTATTCAATGTGTTGTTGTTATAGTTCCTTTGTTGGGGGTGCTTTGCGTTTTCTTGCATGGCAGGTCGCTGGACTGGATGGCCCTTCTGGTCTCTTCCAGCTTTATGATTCTGCGACTCTAAAAGAATTTTTAAATAGCCTAGAATTGGGGAGGGGGGATTGTCTCAAAATGTGACGTTCATGAGCAACAAAAAATAGTAAATGGTTCTTCTTTCATTTAAAAAGTAACACTGTGACCTGAATTTGCAAAAAGAACATTGCTGAGTCCTCATCCGTGATGTATATCAAGCACTTGTTTCATCGGGTTAGATGCTGTCTTCTACTCTCTCTTCCAGGGAGTGCTCTTTCTGGATTTTTTCATACTAGCTGATTTGGGTCAGAAAGTAATGCAAATTGCTCTACAAGGCATGGTATACAAAGCCAATTACAGACATTTATATATGCAAAAATGTGTTTCTTCTTCTCTTCTATTTGCATTCGTTTCATCATCATCCATCACTTTCAAAAGTAATGTAATATTTTTCGCAGGCACATATATAAATATCCTTTTAAATTTTAATCCTTTCCTCTTGGCAACAGATTTCACTGAGACAAGGCAATCTGGCACCAGAAAGATGCTGACTCTTTGGAATGAGAAAAGTCCAATACCAGCAGGCTGGGCTTTGCTAGTTCTCACTTTCTCAAATACTAAAGGTAACAGTATTCCTTGGAAACATATTACTTCCCAAATCCATCAGGTTCTCCATGAAGCAACAAGCATAGCCCTTTGAGTTTGTTGGACACAAAGGAAGGATCTACTGAGCCAAAAACAATTTGTTAGTGGGTGGGAAGAAGCAAATGGCTTCTGAAGTGTGATGCATTTCAGCATGATCTTCCTTTATGCAATACTGAAAAGGAAAATGGATTCCCTTGAAACTAGAAAGACCAGAATCCACTAATTGCAGTGGTGCAAAAGTATCTAAACACATAGAAGTTTAATGTATACATACAAATACAAATGTCAGTAAAACATAGAATTCTTATATTCACATTAAACAGAAACAATTTGTTCTTATTCTCAAAAGATGAAAGAATTCATCTTCACGTGTGTGGAAATAGTTCTTGTGTCTTTATTACAGATAAGTAGATTCCAACTCCTTGCCCAGTAAATGTCCTATTTTCTTTATCATACAAGAGTGGACTACAACATTAACTCAACTAGTTTCAACTCACAGGAGTCTTCATCAGGTAGTTGGGTCTAGAAACAATACATGTTATTAATACACACATACAGTTTGTCAACTGGAAACATCAAGTGCGTATACACACACGCGCGCACACACACACTTGACTAGCCATCCCCTGCCATGTGTTGCTGTCTGGTGATCTGGAAAATAAAGTAATGAAATGGTTTCTAATATATGTAATTTCTTTATGCTTGTGGGTAAACAGTATTTCTTGCTGTTTCTTTGTCATTGTTGATATAGAGATTGTCTGGTTTGCCTACTCTGGAACACGCAACATAGAATTATCCTTCTTTGAGGATCCCGTTCAAATCTATGATACTATATCTCTCTGTGTGTGAATCATATATATCTATCTACATCTGTGGCTGGATGACTCTTTGTCAGGAGGTCTTTGATTACATCTTCTTACCCTCGTGAAGGAGTTGGACTGGATGGCCTTCAGTATTTTCTGTTGGTCATGGGGGTTCTGTGTGGGAAGTTTGCCCCAATTCTGTCTTTGGTGGGGTTCAGAATGCTCTTTGATTGTAGGTGAACTATAAATCCCAGTAACTACAACTCCCAAATGTCAAGGTCTATTTCCCCCAAATTCCATCTGTGTTCATATTTGGGCAAATGGAATATTCATGCCAAGTTTGGTCCAGATCCATCATTGTTTGAGTCCACAGTGCTCTCTGGATGTAGGTGAACTACAACTCCCAAACTCAAGGTCAATGCTCACCAAACCCTTCTAGTGTTTTCTGCTGGTCATGGGAGTTCTGTGTGCCATGTTTGGTTCAATTCCATCATTGGTGGAGTTCTGAATGCTATTTGATTGTAGGTGAACTTTAAATCCCAGCAACAACAACTCTCAAGTGACAAAATCAGTTTTTGAGTGATGGTCAATCCTTGGGTTAGTAGGTATCTTGTGGCCATATTTGATGGCAATTTGTCCAGTGGTTTTTGAGTTATGTTAATCCCACAAATGAACATTACATTTTTATTTATATAGATACACACACACGTTTATCAAAAAAGCTCAATATTTGAGACAAGTGGTCTATTAACAGTGCTCTTGACAAGTTTCTGTTTAATGTGAATGTAACAATCTCATGTTTTACTGACATTTGTATTTGTATGTATACATCGAACTTCTATATGTTTAGATACTTTTGCTTCACTGCAATTAATGGATTCTCATCTTTCTATTTCCCTTATGCAAGCTGTACCAAATTAAACAAGGATTTCATTGGAGCTCTAAAAGTGTATATGCATGCACTGTTGAATTAATGCAGTTTGACCACTTGAACTGCCACAACTCAATGTTATGGAATCATGGGAGCTGTAGTTTTACAACTACAGACTGAAAGCCAAAACCAAGGTTACAACAACATCTGTTATAGAACTCCAGTATGCTGATGACAATGTCATCTGTGCGCATTCAGAAGAAGATCTACAAGCCACTCTAAACACCTTCGCAGAAGCATATGAGAAGCTCGGCCTGTCATTGAACATCGAGAAAACCAAAGTGCTGTTCCAGCAGTCACCAGCCAATCCCTCTCCAATGCCAGAAATACAGCTTAATGGTGTAACATTAGAAAACATTGACCATTTCCGCTACCTTGGCAGCCACCTTTCCACCAAAGACAACATCGACACCGAAATACAACACCACCTGAGCTTTGCGAGTGCAGCATTTTTCCGAATGAAGCAGAGAGTGTTTGAGGACCGGGACATCCATAGGGATACCAAGGTGCTTGTTTATAAAGCTATTGTCCTCCCAACCCTGCTATATGCCTGCGAAACGTGGACTGTTAGACGTCACATGCAACTCCTGGAACGATTCCATCAGCGCTGCCTCCAGAAAATCCTGCAAATCTCTTGGGAAGACAAGTGGGCAAACGTCAGCGTGCTGGAAGAAGCAAAGACCACCAGCATTGAAGCGATGGTCCTCCGCCATCAACTCCGCTGCCCAACCACCGTCTCCCAAAGCAGTTACTCTACTCTGAACTCAAGCAAGGAAAATAGAATGGTGGTGGGCAGGAAAAGAGATTTAAAGATGGGCTCAAAGCCAACCTTAAAAACTCTGGCATAGACACAGAACTGAGAAGCCCTGGCCCTTGAGCGCTCCAGCTGGAGGTCAGCTGTGACCAGCAGTGCTGTAGAATTTGAAGAGGCACGAATGGGGGGCAAAAGAGAGAAATGTGCCATGAGGAAGGCGCATCAAGCAAACCCCGATCGAGACCGCCTTCCACCTGGAAACCGATGCCCTCACTGTGGGAGAAGATGCAGATCAAGAACAGGGCTCCACAGTCACCTACAGAACCACCAGAATACTGCTCCTGGAAGACTATCCTATTCAGCCAACAAGGGATCGCCTAAGTAAGTAAGTAGTTTTATTAGGTCTTTAGGCTTCTCTGCCAAAGCATGTCCAAACTACAACTCCCAGGATTCCATAACAATAAGCCATGACAGTTTAGTGATGCCAAATAGTATTAATTCTACAGTGTATATGTACCTTCAAATGGGATATCACCCTATTAAGATCTGTTTAACACAGTGATGTCTGAGATACCATTAAATGGCAGCCAAATTACAGGTATTAATTATAGATCCTGGGAAGTACTGTTTGGATGCTAGCATAGAAAACAAAATGTGGATTTTCTTTCCTCTGAAAATAATGTTTAGGCAAACAACCAAAAAATAAAGAAAACATACAAGGATATGCAATCAATCACGGTACAAGATGAGTAAATTACAAGTATTAATTATAGATCCTGGGAAGTACTGTTTGGATGCTAGCATAGAAAACAAAATGTGGATTTTCTTTCCTCTGAAAATAATGTTTAGGCAAACAACCAAAAAATAAAGAAAACATACAAGGATATGCAATCAATCACGGTACAAGATGAGTGTCTGAGTATCCCTTATCTGGAATTCTGAAGTCCAAAATACTCCGAAATCCAAATTTATTTATGTGGGTGGCTGAGAGAGTAACATCTTTGTTTTCTGATGGTATAATGTACACAAACTTTCTTTCATTCACAAAATTATTTCAATTATTGTATAAGATTACCATAAGGCTTTGCTTATTGAAGCGTATGTGAAATATAAGTGAATGTCGCATTTCCAAGGCATCTCATTGTGTTCCAAAATTAAAATAAACCAGAATCCAAAACCCTTCTGGTCCCAAGCATTTTGGACAAGGGATACTCAATTAGGGTGTTAACAGTCATTCTCCACATCAGTGCTTTCCATCTTATGAGGGTCACACTTAGGGTTCCAAATTCAGAAGACAGCAATACAAGTCAGACAAGAAAGGTCATGGCACAGGCTCATAAAAAGCCTGCTTTAAGTTTTGAGAGTGGAAGACCCCTTGTAAAATGTTCCAAGGTCTCTGAAAAATATTGTCTCATAGAAACAATGACACCAACTCCTGGAAATCATACAATAACAGGTCAGCAGCTATCTTAAGGGGAGAGATTTTATTGTCTCCAGGCAAGGGTGCTGCTTGATTTGAAGTGGAACGAGTGGACACAACAACCCCCTCCTTATATTTTGGGGGGTGTAAATTGCAGGCAGTACATTCAACAAATAGGTTTTTTGGCATTCTGCTTAGTAGTCATACAAGACAACATTCTGCCCTGAAATCAAAGACATCCCTTACAATAAGGGACACCTGTCAGCCCTAGTTATATCTGAGGTGCCTTTATTATTTAATCAACTTACTCTTGATTGACCTCCTCTGACCTCCTAGTCCTATTTGGAGTGCCATTCTTTTGAAGACGGCAGAAACTCTTTTGAGGGTTGGAAAGTATGTTTGGTAGAATCTGAAAATAACTATTTGCCCAAAGCTTGACTCTCCTTTTCATTGTGCCGAACCGAAGGAACCCATTCTAATACAAAGCAAGGAGCCACTTCACGCAGATGAAGCGTGGCCAAGTGGGAGGCAAATCTTATCAACAAAGCCGTTCTTGTGGGCTGCCCTGCCCTGCTAACCTGAGCAGAAACTGAACAAGAACACTGTTGTGTCCTTCTGCACTTCTCATGGATTTCAACAAGATGAATACAACAATATGCCCATTAATTTAATGGGAAGGGGGGCTACCTGTATTTTCTGCCTCCAGCATCAAAATGGATAGTGTCTGGTAAACGTCTGGTGCAGGCAGGAACAGAGCACTGGATCGGCACTACTACAGTCAGAAGGCTCTGTACTCAAACTGCTGCACCAATTGGTTCTTGTTTATCAGCCAACTAAAAGGACACAGAAATGTGTTATTTTTTAAAAAAAAATACAAGTGTGAGGATAAAGTGCAGCTTGGGAAGTTAACTTTTCAGGACTACAATTCCCAGCAAGGCAACCTGCACGCTATTTTGAGATATAAGAAGAAGAAAAGGCTGCAGACCCTCAATTGATATGTTTCACTTGGAGTGGTCCCTAGGCTTTTTGGGAACAGGAAAAGCAAAAAGTTCATCCTCCATCTTAAAATGCAAAAGAACATGCTCAGAGCAGATTCCACCCAGTGTAAATCCATCCTTTGTTGAGGGAAACCACCTTTACACTGGCAAGTCTGGAGTAATTAAGATTTCTACACTTGCAGCTAGAGATAATTTTTGTTACTTAGGCCCCTTCCACACAGCTGAATAAAATCCTAGATTATCTGCTTTGAACTGGAATATATGGCAGTGTAGACTGAGATATCCCCGTTCAAAGCAGATATTGTGGGATTTTCTGCCTTGATATTCTGGGGGCCCATCCAGACAGTTCCTTTATTGTGTTAATTCCCACAATAAAGAAGGGGCTGTCCAGACAATGTTCTGGACAGTCCCGAATTAATCCGCTACAAACCAGGAAAACCCTGGTTTGTAGTGAATTAATTAGATAGTGGATTTATTCTGCTCCTTCTTGGAAGATGCGGGATAAATCCACTATTTCTGGTATCTGGACTGCAGCCCAGACACCATTCCCACAGTTTTCCAGTCTAAATTAGTCCGGAAAACTGTAGGAATACCCACCCTTCCCCCAAAGCCCCCAGATCCCTTAGAAAAGTTAAATAAAATTACCTAGCCTACACTGCACTCTCAGAGCAAAGGGGAGAGGAAAATGGCTTCCCCGCACACCACCACCCCACTCTCCTGGTGCATCATTTTTATCCACCGGGAGAGCTGCTCTGAGAGTGCACTGGAGGCCGGGTAAGTTTATTTCACTTTTCTAAGGGCTCTTGGGGCTTTGGGTGAGGGGGTAGGGCCTCCAGATGTTCTCGTGGGCCAGTCCCGCAAAAGCATCTGGACACCCACCCCAGAAAGCACGTACTTTCTGGGGTAGGTGTGGACAGGCCCCCAGGAAAATGCGTGTTTTTGAAACATGGATTCTCTTGGGATAAAGCCTGTTTGGATCTACCCAGGTTTATACGGCTGTGTGGAAGGGTCCTTATTTAATTAATTTTTATCCCACTTTTCTCCCAACATAGGAACTCAAGGAAGCAAATTTTAATAATAATAATGACAGTGATAATGATAATAATGATAATGATATATTTTGTCAAAACGTGAACATGTGAACATAAAATGCATAGATAAAACACACAATTATATAATGCATACACCAAACACAGGGTACAAAACCCAACATAGAGCAGCAATAAATTGCAGATTCAAAACTCATAATTCAAAGTTAACTTGGTAGGCTTCTGAAAGAGATGGGTCTTCAGTTGGCTCTTCAATTCTGAGAGCTTGTTTAGCTATTGGGTCTCTTCTGGCAGGTCATCCTACTACAATCTTATATGCTAGATTAAATCTTAAAAGTCATCAGAAGCCAAATTGGAAAGATTCTCCTAAAGGTTAGAGAAGGTTCAGAGAATAAATCCCAGTTTCAAGTAGTATAAAATGCCCTTCCAAAGATGCAGGGTCCCACTATTAAAAATTTGATATCACCTTGATTAGATTTAGGATTCTGCAAGAAGACATACAGTGGATGTGCATTTGAGCAAAGTTATTCCAGTTTGTCTATCAAAATGTTATGCACCTACTAGGGAATTGGGAGCTGAAAACCCACAGACACTTTGTATGAAGGAATCATGCCATAACTTAGTATGGAGCAGTGGAGCTAGACCAGATTAGGTGAAACTACAGATCATGGACTAGATGAGGCCCTCCAGATCCCAATTTGCAACCACTGAAGCTCCCAAACTCTTCTCAAAACATCTGATTTTTCACTTTGGCAACTGTCCAAATGGATCAAAACCACTACAAAGTTCTCTCACAAAACTCCAAGATCCCCAGATAGGCCCAAAATTAAAACACTCACAATTCAGCTTAAAAGGAGACTGAGATGTCACTTTTAGTTGTGTTGGGTGCATTGCTGCAGCCTATTGAGTGGGTGGTGCAGAGATGGAAAATGGTGTGTATCCCCCTGCATAGTTCCCCATCCTGATAGACGTGTTAGCTGACCCCCTATAAACCAATCCCTCTGGGAAGTGACATTCCACATCTTTTCTTCTGGAAGGGCATGGGATGAAAGTAAGTTTCCACATAGGCATAAATGAAGGGGTAGTTCTCAGTGGCAAGAGGGTATGGTACAGATCCAGTGGCCTCCAAGCTGGATGTGACTTTGCTAACCTTCATTCCAAAGGCCCCTTAATGAGACTCTTAAGACTCGGGATGAGGAGCATGTGGTGTGTATCCCTTCCTAAATCTGATCTAAAACTACAGCAAAAGACAAAAGAGAAAATGTCCTCTTCAATGTCCACCTAGCAAGGAGCTTGGGGAAAATTCTGTAGGACCCTGGAAAGAGGTTTCTCATGCCAAGAAAGAGGATGATGGCCACTGCAGCTCTGCTTCCAAGAACCTGCAAACAAGGCTGGTACTACTCATCTTTTACAGAACGAGGCTCCTTAATGGGTGTCAGTTAGGAAATATGATACTGTGTCTCCTTAAGCCCTGCTCACAAAATTTATTCTATTGGCATGGACACATTCCTGTCAATTGGACAGAAAGCTGGCTGAAGTACCTTGAATAAAAGGTAATGAGAAGTGTCAGCGTTTTATTTCAAAGTGTGGGGAGGCATGTATTTGGGAAGTGCTGTGATATTATTTAACAACCTTTCTCTAATGATCTTGCAGATAGAGTAAATAGTGCATTTAATGAGATTCAAAAATACTGAACTGGAAAAGGTTCTGGGTACAGAGCAGTAAACCACAGGGAGATAGACAAGTAGAGTTTTATCCTAACACACCTTTTAGCATGAAGCAGGTCTCTAGGACCCCTTCTACACTGCCATATAAAATACAGATTATCTGCTTTGAACTGCAAATCTCTGGGAAAGACAGGCAGACAAATGTCAGCATGCTGGAAGAAGCAAAGACCACCAGCATTGAAGTGATGGTCCTCCGCCATCAACTCCACTAGATCAACCATGTTGTCCAAACGCCCGATCACCATCTCCCAAAGCAGATACTCTTCTCTGAACTCAAGAATGGAAAACAGAATGTTGGAGGACATGAAAAGAGATTTAAATATGGGCTCAAAGGCAACCTTTAAAACTGTGGCATAGACACCGAGAACTGGGAAGCCCTGGCCCTTGAGCACTCTAGCTGGAGGTCAACTGTGACTAGCAATGCTGTAGAATTTGAAGAGGCAAGAATGGAGGACCAAACAGAGAAATGTGCCAAAAGAAAAGCATATCTAGCCAACCCCGACCGGGACCGCCTTCCGCTGGGAAACTGATGCCCTCAATGCAGGAGAGCATGCAGGTCAAGAATAGGGCTCCACTATTGACATATTCTTCTTTGTTTAAATTTTTAACAAAATTAGGAAGATATAGATAAAAAAATAATAATAGCCAAAGCATGAAATGGAAGTCAGCGGATATATTTTTATCCCCTCCCCCCCTTTCTGTTCATTCGTCATTACTATCTTGGATATATGACCACTACATATCTTCTCTATCTTCTGACTTTCCTATAAAATGAATGTTCTCCCACTTTCCATGCAAATATTTTTTTCCTTTTTTCTTTCTTTTTTACTATTGATGATATACTAATAAAAATAATAAATAAAAAAAGAATAGGGCTCTACAGTCACCTACAGACTCACCACCAGGACACCGCACTTGGAGGACAATCTTATTCGGTCAACGAGAGATCGCCTAAGTAAGACTCACATAACCCAGTTCAAAGCAGTGTAGAAGGGGCCTGGGTCTCTCTCTGGTAGGGGAAAATATTTGTGTCTAAAGCACAACATTCAATTACCAGCCTTATCTGGGTGAAAAACAAGCCAATCACCAAATAAGTTTCCAAGTACATAGTTCATCAAAACTATGTGTTTGCCATTTCCCACCTGCATATTTGGTGTATGCATATGGATCATGCATGGATGCATTTCCTTTTTGATAAAGTCATCATGTTTCCATAGTCATTCTTTCTTTCCCATTTGATCTAGCCTGTGTAGACACATCTTATGAAAGACACCAATTCCTGTCTGATCCTCGAAGCTAAGCAGTGTGAGTCCTGATTAGTGAGTCCTGATGAGTCCCACCTGCTGGCCCGGCCCAGTTTTATTGTGTTTTAGTGTACTGTGCCTGTTGTTTACTTTGCTTTACTCTGTTTTTAATTGTTTGATTTGCTTAGATTGTATAGTTATATTGTGTTGTTGAGGCCTCGGCCTGTGTAAGCCGCATCGAAGCCTTCAGGAGATGCTAGCGGGGTACAAATAAAGTTTAATAATAATAATAATAATAATAATAATAATAGTATGCGGATGAGAGATCATTAATGAATACCAATGGCTGTAGGCTACATTTCAAAGGAAGGAACTAGCAAAACTGCCTCTCAACAATCCTTAGTTACTCTAAGAAAACCCTATGAATTACATGGTATTGCTATAAATTGAAGGTGTGGACACAAAGAGAGATTTCTTGTTCTCAAGATTCTGCCATGCTCCAGTGTGATTAAAGATCAGAACTTGGCACTGGACCATGTAGATTTAGGATTGGATTATGAATATAGGAAAAGTCTTGGTTCTGAAGGACTCAAGAGAGTAGAACAAGAAACAGGGTTATCCCTCAACTGAATGGTGTCCCTTAGAACATGTTTTCTTTGGTTTCTTTGTGTTGACATTCAGACCCATACAAGTATCAAAGTCAATACCATTCACCATTCGATCACAGATACAAGGACAACCAGGATATTCCAGTTCCAGAGGATTTTTGGAAAATATGAGATCTACTCTTGCACACATTCTACCTTCTCTAATGGCTGTTGTTTGGCTTGACTAATTACAGAGAACTTTTAAAAATCTCTTCCCCAAAAACACTCTAGTGCAGAAGTAGGTAATTCCAGATGATTCAGATGAATATCTCCATCACCATCAGCCAACAGGACCAATGGTCAGGAATTATCGAACTTGATAGGTTGCACACTCTTACTTCAATGTAACCAAGGAACAGAACCTAGAGCATCATTATAACATTAACAGGGTGCCTTTCTCCACCCTACCTTTTCATTTTCTCAATAAATGTTAAAGTTTTCCCTTAACTCCATTGGGAAAAGCAAGGTGTTGCACTATCGAACCCTCGGAGTGATGCCCTTTAGCCTAATGTTTGATGATCCAGGCTGCATTAAAAAGGATCCTGGGGGAATGTGAGCAATAAGTATCAGTCCATCCGTCATCACCATCCCTGCTGGGCCTTTGCACTATGTGCATAACCTCTCCCCCATTTGCCAATGCCGTGCTAACAACAGCAATGGTCATGTTGTTAGCAAATTAAATAATTGATAGTTTGCTGGTCCTTTAATTGCATCACAATTTAATCTGTGCTTTATTGATTGATAGCAGCTTTGGCTGGTTAGCTTTTGTAGTGCAGAAAAATAGAATAAAAATGAAAAAAACACACACAAAATGTTCATACTGCCTGAGGCATTTGCTTTACCATTACAATTTTTACTAAGGGTAAGGCCAGCTTTGACACCTAAGGCATGAAAACGCAAAGAAGTATTAGGCTAATCTTTCCACTGTTCTTAATGAACAAAGAAGTTCAGTGAACCCTCAAGATACACAACTTTTAGGCGAGCCCCTCCTTGCTTAGAGAACACATATGTCATTTCTAACAATGCTTGTAATTTGCCTTTTCATGGAGAGGCAGTATAAGCATTGAATAACTGAGGGCGGATTGCCAGAGAGTGGGTGGAATGAGAGTTTAACCCTTGTCTCGTATGGAGCCCCCGGTGGCACAATGGGTTAAACCCTTGTGCCAGCAGGACTGAAAAATAACAGGTCAGAGGTTCGAATCTAGGGAGAACGCAGATGAGCTCCCTCTGTCAGCTCCAGCTCCCCATGCAGGAGCATGAGAGAAGCCTCCCACAAGGATGGTAAAACTTCAAAACATCTGGGTGTCCCCTGGGCAACGTCCTTGCAGACGACCAATTCTCTCACACTAGAAGCGACTTGCAGTTTCTCAAGTTACTCCTGACATGAAAAAAAAAACAATTTTCCTGTGAAGATTGTATATTTTCGTGTCACATCTACAATCTCATCAGATGGGGTAAATTTCAGCAGCATGTACTGGTTCCTCTTTAGTTTTGCGATGGAGCCCACTGGCTCCTACCCCAAAATGTACATTTACTTCCAGCAGGGCTCCATCACAAACTAAAGAGGAACCAGCATATGCCACCACCACAACAACATGGGAGGCTTCCTGTGTTACATTGGGATCAACAGAGGGAAGCCAGGCATCGGATGCTTCCTCCTGCAGGATTAGGTAGGGAGGAAGCCAGGCAATGCAGAGCATGGGGCGACAGGTTCCCCACTCCCCACACTGGGCACTGTCAGATTTGCCACGATCTGTGATGATTCCAGCAGCAAATGTGATGAGGTCCTTAGTTGAGTCCTGAGCCCTCTGGAGAGCTTTTTTCCATTGGGATGGAGTAGTAGACACAATCTAGACTTTTTAAACAGAGGGCCAGGTCACAGATTCTCAAACTGTTGGAGGGCCGGATTATAATTTGAAAAAAACATGAATTCCTATACACACTGCACATATGTTATTTGTAGTGCAAAAGCACTTTAAAACAATTCAGTAATTAAAATGAAGAACAATTTTAACAAATATAAACTCATTAGTATCTCAATGGGAAGTGTGGGCCTGTTTTTGGCTCATGAGATAGGATTATTGTTGTTGTTGTGTGCTTTCGTTTCAGACTTAGGGTGACCCTGAGTGAGGGCCAGGTAAATTACCTTGGAGGGCTGCATCTGGCCCCCGGGCCTTAGTTTGAGGACCCCTGATCTAGACCCATATGGAACAATGGGTTTTTGAAAAAAACAACTTCTTTTTGCCCTCCAAAGCATGGAAGAGCCTAGATGCCGTCGAGGCTCTTCCATGGTAAGAAAGACAGACCTTCCTCAAGCTTTGGCAGTTTCATACATTCTCCAACTTTTCTTTTTGTCAGTAGCAGTGGCTGTTATCTTCCTGTTTGGAATGGCTTATGCCCAGTATTGCAACTTATTGTCAGTCATGTTGAAGGATGTCACACTGAGGAGGGGGCAATAATAATAATAATAATAATAATAATAATAATAATAATAATAACACTTTATTTATACCCCGCTACCATCTCCCCAAGGGACTCGGTGCAGTTTACATGAGGCCGAGCCCAAATACAACAGTACAAGCAATAACAACAACAACAACAGTACAAGCAATAAAATAAAAACATAGACAATAAAATATACAACATTAGCAATAAAACAACACACAATTAAAAACCGTGGGAAGGCCAAATGTAAAGTTAAAATTGGGAATAATGCTGGGACATGGACGAAAAGGTGATAGTGGCATTTGTGGAAGGGCATACGAGCAGACCTAAAAAATATAAAGTGCTTGGAGAACAAAGTGCTATGGTATCATTATTCTGGGAAAGCACACTGGAACAACCACGTCTTCAAACTCCTCCTAAAGACTGCCAGAGTTGGGGCCTGTCTGATATCTTTAAGGAGAGAGTTCCAGAGTCGAGGGGCCATCACCGAAAAGGCCCTCTCTCTCGTCCCCACCAATCGTGCCTGCGATGCTGGTGGGATCGAGAGCAGGGCCTCTCCGGATGATCGAAGGGCTCGTGTGGATTCGTATACAGAGATGCAGTCATGCAGGTAGGCGGGTCCCAAACCATTCAGGGCTTTGTAGGTAAGAACCTGCACCTTGAATTGGGTCTGGTAAATGAATGGCAGCCAGTGGAGCTCCTTGACAGGCAAGCCTGTTTTCTGCTGTTCTGGGGATTAGGACATGGAACAATGGAGTCAAATTGCGGGAAAAGAGATTCCATCACATTGGGAAGAACTTCCTGATAGTAAGAGCTCTCTACTGCTTCAGAAAGTGGTGGAGTCTCCTTCTCTGGAGGATTTAAAGCAAAGGCTGGATGGCTATCTATCAGGGTGCTTTGATTGTGAGTTCCTGCCTGATGGGGTGGCCCTTGTGATCTCTTCCAACTCTATGATTCATGCTGAAGCAAAGCATCTGGGAGCACTGACTTCAAATTGTCAAAGATTATCTTCATCTGGTTCCCCTCAACTCAGGCTGTTTACATGCGAGGAGAATAATGATGGAACATGTCCACAGCCAATCCCTGTCTTAAACAGAAGCTCCCATGCCAGTGGGGGACATCCATCCTTTTGTCCTTCTTGCCAGTAAGGACAGAGCAGCTGCCTCAGCTGGACATGAGTGAATAAGAAAGTAAAGGCTTTCTTTACTTTCCCTGTCATACCATAGGGTACGACAGGGAATAACTATGCAAGTGCATGAGGAATGTCAAGAATCAAGAGCCAGTGGAAGATACTACTTTTTGACTAAACACTATGAAATCATGTTTGTTGGAACTAGCAGAAGGCCAGATGGAAGATTGTTGTTGTTTATTCTTTCAGTTGCTTCCTCATGGACCAGCCCGTACCAGAGCTCCCTATCGGCTGTCACCACCCCAAGCTCCTTCAGAGGCAAGCCAGTCACTTCAAGGATGCCATCCATCCATCTTGCCCTTGATCGGCCCCTCTTTCTTTTTCCTTCCATTTCCCCCCAGCATCATTGTCTTCTCCAAGCTTTCCTGTCTCCTCATGATGTGGCCAAAGTACTTCAACTTTCTCTCTAGTATCCTTCCCTCCAATGAGCAGTCGGGCTTTATTTCCTGGAGGATGGACTGGTTGGGTCTTCTCGCGGTCCAAGGCACTCTCAGAATTTCCCTCTAGCACTACAGTTCAAAAGCGTCTATCTTCCTTTGCTCAGCCTTCCTTATGGTCCAGCTTTCACATCCATAGGGTACAACAGGGAATAACTATGCAGATCTTTGTTGCCAGTGTGATGTCTCTACTCTTCACTATTTTATCGAGATTGGTCATTGCTCTCCTCCCAAGAAGTAAACGTCTTCTGATTTCTTGGCTGCAGTCTGTGTCTGCAGTAATCTTTGCACCTAGAAATACAAAGTCTGTCACTGCCTCCATGTTTTCTCCCTCTATTTGCCAGATGGAGGATAAATATGGAAAATTGCTATGATATATAACCACAGCAGCAAAACTCCTATGTGGAGAATAGCATAAGTATATCAGCAAGTGAGGAACAGCTATTGAAATGGACAAACTAAGATTTCTGGTCAGGGAAAAATCATTGGGAACCTTTTTGAAAGCTGCAATTGTTTTTTGTTTGTTGGTTGGTTAGATTTTTTTTTTTTTGCAGACAAATGAGAGCAAGATGTTGACTGTAGGTTTTGATAATTAGGAGATTAGTAGATTTGTTTAAACAGTAGAAGTGCATAAATGGCAATTATACTAGAAGCTATTTTACTTAGTTTTGCACAATCATCGTTAGGAAGGCTGGAAGGCAAACGTATATTCTTTTCTTTCTTTCTTCATTTTTATTTCTTATGGTTTCTTTTTTCTTTTCTTTTTCTTTATTTTTGATTGCACAGTTTTACTGCATATGAAAATCTTTAATAAAATATATAAAATAATAAACACTATTAAATGAAACCTCAGAGTAAACACTTTTTTAAAAATACTCCTTTTCTGCACAGTGGCTTGTTGCTGCCAAGCATGGAGTAAAAGTAATGCTGTGTCCTGGTCTATGGGTCAGGACTACCCCTCTATCAAAGCCATTTGTTTTGCACATATGTATTTCCACTTGCCCTTTCTGTATAATGGGTAGGCTTATGCATTTCAGGAGAATCTTGATCTGTTTCTGCTTGCCGAATACTACAAGCCCCCCATATTGGTTTTCAAATACCTCTCCCAAAAATGGGCATGCTGTCAAATGGGCATTTTCATTCCACATCTGAAAAAAATTATATTTTAAGCCCCTTGGCAGCAATGGGGAACATATGTGGCTCCCCTTTCCTCTGGGAGCTTTTCCTTTCTTCCCTTCAAGAGAGTCTGGGTGTCAGCAACGGAGTTAAGAAAGCAGCCTATCCAACCCATTATGGTGGGGTGACTCCCCACAGGCTCTCCTTCCATATCCTTCATTAAGACCTGGATTTTAAAAAGCAACAGAGTTAAGATACCACTCTTTCTGGATCCTTTACCTTCGGTTTAAAGAGGAAACAGAGCTTAATGCTTCTTAAAGCTGTTTCTGCTCCAGAGAGGCAGGTACACATGTTTTCTCTCAACAGTACCAGCAGCACGCCACAACTTTCCAAGGCATTTTAAGGAGGCCATGGGAAGGTAGAGCTGTAGCTCAGTGGAGCTATCATCCCTGGATTACCTTTAAAATCTTCTCTGTTTTCTCTACTGTCTCCCTGCAATCTCCTTTCTGCTTGCCAGTTTTGCTTCCTTAAAGCTGTTTTTACTTTCTACTCTAGAGGAGAGGTGGGCTTGCTGGGAATACTATTATTAATAATTATTATTATCTTTTAGAAGTATTTTCTGAAGGTGAGGCAGGGAAGGGGGAAAAAGAAGCTAAAAGAGTGACTTTCCAAGCCCCCTAACATGCATACGCACACCCCACCCACTGCCTCTCAGGTTCCCAACTCCCAGTCAGTCCCACTAAATAAAAAGAATCAGGAAAATACAGGAAAATCAAAACTATTCAACTGTGATATTGAATAGGGGAGGAGGACCCAGATCAGCACCTGCTTGCTTTTGTGTCAGGCGGGTTTTTGTACTGGGAGGGCCTTTACTGTTTCGAGCACCCGTAACAAAGCAGATAAGCTGATTGGCTCCCACTTGCTTTTGTGTCAAGCGGGTTTTTGTGCCAGGGGCCTCCTTCCCATTACATGCTCCCGAAGGTGCCGGAGGTGCCGCAAGTACCAAAGGAAATGGGATCTGCACACAACCCTACTGATCATGCAGGTCGCAGTAGTCAGAAAAGTAATTTTTCAGAACCTATCAAAAGCAACATTAGAAATGAATAAACAAGAGATCACTAGCAGGTTTCATTGTTAAAATAGTGAAGTCTGACTATAATGCTATGTAACACAATTTTTGTTCCTGGGTTATAAATGCCATTTCCTAATTGGTTCTAACACAGACAAAGTCTAACATAGACATCCTGCAGCACATTTTGCTACAGTTTTTCAATAAATATAACATAGAGTCTCAACCAATTCAACATAGTTTGTAACAGCCACAAAAACAAAGTTTCAAAATAAGTACCACACAATTAAACAGGAAATAACACTTTCAAACCAGGAACAGATTTTTTTTCAAAATTTTTGTTACATAGTGTAATCCTAGTGTTATCTGGGTGCAAAAGTCATAGAAATCAGCCCTGCTTACTTCTGATTCCACTTTATAGGCTCGACTCGTAAGATATACTGAGCTGTTGGGTTTTTTAAAAAAAATCCAACCTTTAAAAACTTTTTAACTAGAAAGGCAAAGAAATAAGCATTTTTTGTGTTCAAACAATTAGCAGGAGATAGAAGCCCTATCAAAGCAGGGGAAAAGGAAGAAAATACGCAACCTCTGTTTAGGAACATCAGAAGCTGAATTACAAGACTTAAGAGGGGATTAAAGGTTAAACCCCTGTGCCGGCAGGACTGAAGACCAACAGGTCACAGGTTCGAATCTGGGGAGAGGCGGATGAGCTCCCTCTATCAGCTCCAGCTCCTCATGCGGGGACATGAGAGAAGCCTCCCACAAGGATGATAAAAACATCAAATCATCCAGGCGTCCCCTGGGCAACGTCCTTACAGACGGCCAATTCTCTCACATCAGAAGCGACTTGCTCCTGACACGACAAAAAAAAGAGGGGATTTGCCCTTGATCTCCAATGGGTCTGAGAGAGTGTGACTTGCCCAAGGACACTGCAGTGGTTTTCCATGGCAAGTGAGGAATGGATTCAGACCTTGGTTTTCAGAGTTCTCATCACCAAAACCACAACTCTATGCTGGCTTTCAGTTTGAATTATATCATGACACAACATGACTCCTCTCAGCAAGTCAGAACATTTTTATGCTGTCAGGCTTTTACAAACTGACTAGAGCGGAGGTGCAAGGATGTTCTTTTAAAGCTTTGTATAATGTGTATAAGGAATTCTAATATTTTTAATCACTAATTTTTGACCTTATAAATTGTTTAAATGCTTTTTAAATCCTATATTTCTATTTTTTTATTTTTTTTATTATGTTGATATGTTGCTGGCTGCCCTGAGCCCCTTTGTCAGGAGAAAAGCAAGCTTTTTGTTTGTTTGTTTGTTTGTTTACTGTATTTGTATACCACCTTTCTCAGCCAATCGACGACTCAAGGCGATTTCCAACAAAACAGTACACATAATATCATAAAACAAGTTAAAACATTAAAACAGTATAAAACAACAACAATAATAACAACAACATTAGTGTCTCCTTATTATCAAATTTTAAATTGTGATGATTAAGGCCCCTTCCACACATCTGAATAAATCCCACATGTTCTGCTTTGAATTGGGAAATATGACAGTGTGGACTCAGATAACCCAATTCAAAGTGGATATTGTGGGTAATTTTCCCTTGATATTCTGGGTTATATGGCTGTGTGGAAGGGCCTGATGATGTTGTTGTTGTTGTTGTTGATGATGATGATGATGATGATGATGATGATGATGATGATGAATTGTTGAACCTTGGCCACATCATGACTCAACAGAAATACAATTTTGGTAAGATGTAAGGTAGTAGGAAAAGAAGGAGGCCACACTGTAGGTGGACAGACTCAGTTAAGCAAAATACATTTGCACATTTGCAGGACTTGATAACAGGGTGTCTTGGAAGCCTCTCATTCATAGAGTCAACATAAGTCAAAGCTGACATGACATTTAACATCATCAAACTCGGTCTACCAGTAAGCTTTTTTATTTTTATTTTAACTAGCTAGCAATTCTGGAATTGTTATGTTTTTCTCCCGTTTTAGTCTACTTGCTTAATTAATTGAACAGTTGGCTCTCCTTATCCACACAGTCTGCATCCACCATGCACAACTTTTTAAAAAGCCAATAAAGCAAAGCTTGACTTTGCCATTTTATATAAAAGATAGCATTTTATTTCACCATTATATATAATGGGATTTGGGCATCCACAGATTTTTATACCTGAGGTTGTTGGGGGGGCGATGTCCCAATGGATACCCCCAATGGATACCAAGGGTCCACTCTACTCCTTTAAAGTAGAGCCTGCATGGTGCAGTCATTTGTGTGTTGTATAAAACACGGAGAGAATAGAATTCAAACCCCTTTTTGGCCATAGAATTCCACTGGGTGATCCTCAGCCATTCTTTTAACACCAGAGAAAGACAAGGGCAACACCATTCTGAACAAATTCTGCCAAGAAGATTCCATGATAGGTTATTGCAGGGGTCCCCAAACTAAGGCCCGGGGGCCGGATGTGGCCCTCCAAGGTCATTTACCCCACCCTCGCTCAGGGTCAACCTAAGTCTGAAATGATTTGAAAGCACACAACAACAGCAATCGTATCTCATCAGCCAAAAGCAGGCCCACACTTCCCATTGAAATACTAATAAGTTTATATTTGTTAAAATTGTTCTTCATTTTAATTATTGTATTGTTTTTAAGTGTTTTTGCACTACAAATAAGGTATGTGCAGTGTGCATAGGAATTCATTCATGCTTTTTTCAAATTATAATCCAGCCCTCCAACAATTTGAGGGACTGTGACCCGGCCCTCTGTTTAAAAAGTTTGTGGACCCCTGGGTTATTGTTTTTCTCTGGGTTTCCAGTCTAGGAGAACATTTTCAGGTTGATCAGCCTGGTGGGAAGGGAAGAGAATATTTAAGTTCTATTTTTGAGAAGGCATTCTCTACCTGCTTCCAGATGGTGCCAGTGCAAAAGTGTTTATATAACAACAACAAGAACAACAACAACACTTTATTTATATTCTGCCCTTCTCCCTGAGGGGACTCAGAGCAGATTACAACATATATAAACAAAAAAAGGCAAACATTCAATGCCTTATTTCAATTAAATACAATGACACACAAAGAAAAAGCTCTGGAGGCGGCACTCATCTCGAGCTCTAGCGGAGGTGCTAATTTCCATTTTCAAGCTGAAGAGCCTTGCATTGTCTAAGACACTTTCGAGTTGTGTGACCATCATGACTACATGAAGTGTCTTTCTGCCTTTCTCGCTAATATGGTACCTATTGGTCTACTCATAATTGCATGTTTTCGAACTGCTAGGTTGGCAGGAGCTAGGGCTCACCCCATCTCACAGATTCCAACTGCCAACCTTCAGGTCAGTAGTTCAGCAACACAAGGGTTTAACCCATTGCACCACCCACAGTGCCCTTTGTGTTATATTTTTACAATATTTGTGTTGTATTTATACGATATCAACCCACCAAAATTCAGAAGCAAGGAGGGAGGGCTGGGCAGAGATATGAGACCCATTACACAGAGCAAGGCAGAGGGTTAGTGTTAAAACTCTTGAGCTTTTATGTTGCCCAAGTCCTTGGAACATACAAGCTCCAGAAGCTTGGAAAAACTTTGTCTGTGACATGGTAAAGTTGTGTGGAATTGTATCTCTAACAGGAATGGCAGGAATGACATGTCCAGCTGCCAAAAAATGGTTTTTCCATTGGCACTGCATTGCCATATTAAGTAGTTAGGTGGGTTTATCTTTGCCTAGTTTCATGAATTCTTTACCTAGTTGCTCTTAAGGTCATTTCTAGAAATAGTTGGCTCAGAAGCAGCTCTCCTTGAGCCTTGTTATCCTTGGTGAAACCCAAGCAATATGGGGTCTGAACTGTCAATGGCACTGAGTGGATCCTATAGAGGGAAGACAGCATGGTGTTTCACTTATTTCAGGAGAAAGTATATTTTTCTTGAACATTGAGGGTGGCACTTCCAGCTTGGCCACAATAACTGGAAAACTACCAATGTCCATAGGCTTGTTTGAGCTGTACTCCCCTGTGACCACATGAGATAGACCTCCTGTCTCATGTGTTAAAGACTGTTAATAACCATAGATGCATGGATTCCATACCACAAACAATTATTTCTAAACTGTTTAGGTTTGTTTGTATTTATTTAGACTAGCATGTTACAGAACTAGCATACTAGAATGCTACAGGAGAGCAATTCAGCTAAGGTGGAGGACATGGAAATCATAGACTCCAGTTACAGTCAGGCAGGTGATAACCAAGGAAACCTCCATCAGGATCACTTGCCCCTATCTATTATGAAATCTTTCTTCTGAAAAACAAAAAGGCAGGGATAGACACAATCTCCTCACGATTACATTTTGGGCTTTGCCTGAGCTCTAGAAGTCTGCAACAGGCCATCATAACCACCATTGTGAGTAACCAGATGTGTCATATCACTTTCGGTAGTTTGAACACCATGATTTAGATTGTTCACTCCAACTTCACAAAATCATGGAGGGAAAAAAAACATTTTAAAGCTTCTTTTCAGCTGTGTGATGTCACTTCCAGTTCCACAGAATGTGCGAATGTGGCCCACCAGGTGCCCAGGGGCCAATACAATTGCCAGTGGAGTGGGTGATCTCAGGGGTGGGGAGGTTGGATACCTAGAACTATGGAAACAGAAATATACTTGTTCACTTTGGGAAGAAACAGACTGGAACAGACCTCACTTGAACTCTGGGGCTGAGAGTGCTTCCAGTGCAAGGGTTTTTTTAAAAAAGACTGAAATCAGCAGGCAACATTTTGGAGGCACCATGGCTAAGAGGGAAAGATCTCTGAAAGATACAAACAAGCTGAAGATGTCACTGCTAGTAGCAAATGTCACTGCTAGTTTTCTAGATTCATTTCTGGGGAGTCGCCCAGCTGAGCTGGGCAACTGATCAGAACAAGAAATGGGAAGAGTGATCAGTACCTTCTTGCAAACATCACCTGAATGCTGTCTCATGCTGCCATTGTTTTGGTCCTCATCAAACAAAAGATCAGGAAAAGGCTGGAAGGACATCCAGGTTCGAAGACACTCGGTTAATAATAATAATAATGGGGGCTTCCTCCAGCTCAGATCCTCACCCTCACCCTTCTCTCGCTGCAGAGTCTGCATCAAACCAGCATTTTCAGTGGCTAACACAAGCTGCCTGTGTTTTCTTATTTTTGTTATTTTTGAGAGGATATTTTAGCGCTAAATGCATTCCCTTCTGTTGCCATGGCAGCCGTGACAGGGGTTATATACCGTGAGAAAAATACCAAAATTAATGAGTGAGTGAAAGTGCAGTAGAGAGAAAAACAAGGTTAAAAAAAGAGTTAAAACAGTAATAAAAACAACCTCTGGATAATTTGGCAGCTTGCATCCTGCAGGCAAGAGAAGCAGAGGGAAAAGAGAGACCTTTCCAGGAAGAATACATATCATGGCCTCCCTCTAAAGCCAAGTGCCACAAAAATGACACCTACATAAAAACCTTTCTGATTCCAACCCAAATGGGTGAGCGATGCTTCATGACAGACCCAAATGTGTTCACAGTCATCCCTTCCAAAGCCTCCAGCCTAAAAACCAAGACCTTATCATGCCCTTTTAATAGTAACTAGGATTTACGGTGATGCCTTTACTGCCACACCCCAAAATTACTACCTGAGTCCCTTTAAATGTAAGGACAAGCCTTTCGGGTTCAGTCAACAGGAGGGCTTCCTGGCTTAGCTTGAAACGGGCATTTCCACCTGCACCCCCAGATCAACAAAGGTTATAATTCCTTTCCTATCTTGTTTCCCAATATCCATGCAAGTTCACGATGGAACTCCCAAATCTATGCTTTTTCTCATAGTGTTTTGGCATGATTGGTATGATAAATTCTTAACCACAGCCAGATGGCCCAGACACAAACAGAAGCCTTCCAGTTGTGCCTTAGATGTTATTAGGAACTGGCTTGAAAAGTCCAGATTAAGCTCGGAAGGGGAGGGGGGGCTGTGGCTACATATCCTCCCCCATCTTTGTTCATCTTTCTGTTTGTTTGCAGTAGCAATCCTGCACGGGGGAAGAGAAGATGCCTAAGAGTCTCTCATGTTGCTCATTTCCTCATGTTTGTTTTTCAGTGTCTTTTGTTTTTAATTGTAGGAAGGGGAGAATTGTCGGAACATCTGTGTTATTAGCATTCGCTGCCCAAATCCTCTCTCTCTCCCCCCTCCCCGCCTGCTCCCCCTCCCCTCTCCTGTGGAGCCCAGAGCTGATGAGTGAGAGAACAGAGGAGCCTTTGAACTGCTTGCAGCAGACAGCAGCCAGGTTTATAACATTCTTGGAGGGCGAGAGATTATTTATTCTCATGTAAGGTTCACTTGCTCTTTCCCCGATTTCCTTTCTTCTTGCTTTTCCAAAGATTTATCTGGATGCTGTCTTCTTGCTGACTTTCTTCTCCTGACAATGCCCACTGGCAGCCCACAGCAGCTGTCTCGGTGGGATGTACCACAGAAAGGTTGGCCTGGGGTGTTATGTACCAAGCAAGATCCCTGGTGCCCTCAAAACCTACAGCTGCTCAAATGAGGGAAACTCATTACGAGAGTCACTCTTGGTCTCAGGATCTGCGTCACCCCCTCATGTCGTTCTGCTTTCCTTCTTTGGATATAATAGAGACAGGAAAGAGAGAAGGGAAACTAGCCAGAGTTTTTTGTCCGCTGTACTTCTCAAAAGCAGCTGTACCACAAGGCAAGGGGAAGGCGGCACCCAAGGAGGCAATTTGAGGGCACCATCCAACCTAAGGGCTGCAGAGTGGAAGTCAGACAGATCTAGCACATGGGGTACCACCCACAACAGGAACAGCAATGGTACCCAAGTTGGCATACAAAGCAAAATGGTAGCTATGATGGCCAAAAGAAAAACTTTTGTGTGATGCCTTTCCTAAGCCGGGGGTGCAAGGGAGATGGCCTTCTCGGTGGTGGCCCCTCAACTCTGGAACTCACTTCCTAAGGATATCAGGCAAGCCCCCATATTGGCAATCTTTAGGAGGAGCCTGAAAACGTGTCTGTTCCAGTGTGCCTTCCCTGAATGAAATAATTCCCAGCAAAATGTCCTCAGAAGCACTTTAACTACTCATTGGATTGCTCTCCCTTCATTTCTTTTAAAACCCTCCTACCAGATACATCCTACCTCTGTTCATGCCCAGTGTTTATTTTTTAAATTTTAAACTATTACATTTGGCCCGGCCATAGGTTTTTAAATCCTTGTGTGTTATTGTTTATATGTGATTTATATTAATTGTATTGTTTTTGCTTATTGCTTCTCTGTTTTATTGATGTGTTGTCGGGCTTGTCCTCATGTAAGCCACTCCGAGTCCCTTGGGGAGATGGTGGTGGGGTATAAATAGTATTATTATTATTATTATTATACTAATAGAGGTGTGCACAATTTCATTTTTGTATACTGGATTCAGATGATTTGGCAGATTTGACTGCTGAATCCATGAAAACAAGCATGGGGACCAATGGGGCTGAGCGGCACTCTATCTGAGGCAGCAGCATGTGGGCAGGGCAGCCATGCAAATCAGGAAAACTATGGCTCCTCCTTTGCTTCCCCCCCCCCCCATCAAACTCCTCCATCTCTTCCCAAAGGCCATCCCTCAGCACCCACTTGGGGCAAATGAGAACTCGCTTTCCCAGTCGCACTTTGTGTGGTGCAAGCACTGAAGGAGCCCAGGACATGATGGGAGTTTTGGCTTTTCTCTGTGTTTCTCACTTTCTTTCTCAGCCAACCAGAGGCGGGTTAACTGTGTCCATTCTCCTCCCCTCTTGCGGCATGCACTTGGAACTTCAATTCCCAAAACCCCCTCTTGGTTTTTTTTTTTTAATGTCATGGTAAAAACTTTTAAAATTCCAGAAAAGTAGTAGATTAGTGAGACATTCTGAAACATGGCAGGCTTGTAGTACAAGATGTGGCCTATAAGTGAGGCACTTAGGCCTAAAAATGATGAAGAAATTAGCCTCTAAATTTTCCCCATTGGTGCCAAAGGACCAAATCTTTCCAGCATGAAAACAGAACGCCCGCTTGAATTCTGGAAGTTCCCTAAAAAAGGGGGGCAGCCGAAAACTGGTCACCAAAAACAGCACAAGTTTTTGCCAAATTGCACACCCCTAGTAATTAGTGCAAGGAGAGAAAGTAACCCTTCCCAGTTAGTTTGGAGATCAATCTAAACAGTCCTGAAACACCTCCTTGGTCCCTAGCAGACCTTAACTGGTATGTCTGCAGCATTCTCCCAACGAAGCATTAGTCACATGTTTCTTTGTTGTATTATTAAGATAACTTTTGCTCAGTCTGTCAGGCAGGTGTGGTCTTTATATATTTTATGCAAATAATACCTTCCATTTTGCCTGCAGAGTAAACAGTGCAAAGTCATTTGAGACTGGGTTGGCCAATAATGGGCCCTTTGTTGTTACAGTGTGTCGGTGGAATTGGTAAAACGCAATAAAAAAACGTTTTCTTTTAACTCCAAAATCAAGACTCCACCCACCTCAATTTTGCGCGATGATTACACTTATAGTATTTGAAACTTTGTGTAATAATATATTAGCAAGTTGGTAGGCCCTAATGAAAGTATTAGCCTAATATATAAACACACACACATACACTTGTCCACCAAGAAAATCCAACAAATGCTTCGTTCAGCAAAGAACAAGAGGGATCCTCTCACTTCTGCAGGAGTCTACCATATCCCATGCAGCTGTGGACAAGTCTACATAGGGACCACCAAACGCAGCCTTGCCCAAACACGAATCAAGGAACATGAAAGGCACTGCAGACTACTTCAACCAGAGAAGTCAGCCATAGCAGAGCACCTGATGAACAACCTGGACACAACATATTATTTGAGAACACAGAAATGCTGGACCACTCTAACAACCACCATGTCAGACTACACAGAGAAGCCATTGAAATCCACAAGCATGTGGACAATTTCAACAGAAAGGAAGAAACCATGAAAATGAACAAAATCTGGCTACCAGTATTTAAAAAACTCTAAAATTACAACAGCACAACAACAGAGAGGAAACAAACAAGGACATCTAATCACCTCTCAACAAAAGATTGCTCCAGGCACTGCCAGGCCATCAAATGCTAATCAAGGTGGTCAGTTGAAACATTCACACCTAGCTCCAGCGGACAAGAGTCCTTTGTCTCACCCTGGTCATTCCACAGATATATAAACCTTTTTCCTAGTTCCAACAGACCTCACTACCTCTGAGGATGCTTGCCATAGATGCAGGCGAAACATCAGGAGAAATGCCTCTAGACCATGGCCATATAGCCCGAAAAAACCTACAACAACCCAATACAATAATGTTCCTAATACAGATTTTGTTTAAGTCTATGGCTGATTCTACACTGCCAAATAACGCAGTTTAAACTGCATTATATGTTCAGTGCAAGCCCATTCTACACTGCCATAAGAAATCCAGATTATCTGCTTTGAACTGGACTATATGGCAGTGTAGACTCATATAATCCGATTCAAAACAGATAATGTGGATTATCGTCTTTGATAATCTGGATTATATGGCAGTGTAGATGGGGGCTGAGACTCATACAGTGCAGTTTGAATTGCACCAGACTGCATTACATGGATCTACACTGATCATATAATGCAATTCAAACTACATTATTTGACCATGTAGTCCATTAATGAGAGGTACGTTGCTGCTTAAAATGAGGCCAGTTTATGAATTGGAATCAAAATGAAGTGAGGCCAGAAGCCTTCAACAGAAACACAGAGCTGGGTAGAGAAAGATCTCTGTCCTTGATGTTCATGATGCCCTGGGGGATAGAAAAAAGTATGCACCTGATTGAGTTTTCCCAACAGTTTTTTCAAGCAAGCAGGAAGAGTACAGGGGGAGCTGTAAAGCATTAGTCACATGTTTCTTTGTTAGTACAACCAACTATACTAAGACAACTTTTACTCACTCTGTCAGGCAGGTGTGGTTTTATGCTCCTTGTTTAAGTATTTTATGCAAACAATGCCTTCGATTTTGCCTGTAAAGTAAACAGTGCAAAGTCATTTGAAACTGGGTTGGCCAATAATAGTAATAGGCCCTTGTCACAGTGAGATTGGGGAACTGCAACAGAAACACACAGATGTGCCCTACAAACAGGGGGGTTTCTTAGGAGAAACTAGACCAGCTGAGAGGAGACCACACTGAAAACTAGATATCTATTAAACATCTGTGTTATTCAAAATGCCAGGAAATTGGATAAAATATTTTGTGTTGGTTTAGCCAGGGTGGTTTAGTGGTGTGAGCATTGGACTAGGATTCTGGAAGACTAAGGTCTGAATCCCTACTTGGGCATGAAAACCCACTGGGTGACCTTGGGCAAGTCACACTCTCTCAGCCTCAGAGAAAAGCTATGGCCATTCCTCCTGAGCAAATTTTGCCCTGTGTTCCATGCCTTTAATAAGCCTAAGGTCAGTAGATCCCTCTGATCTTGGAAGCTAAGCAAGATCAGCCTTGGTTAGTACTTGAAAGGGAGACCACCAATCATAAAATCATAGAATCATAGAGTTGGAAGAGACCTCATGGGCCATCCAGTCCAACCCCCTACCAAGAAGCAGGAATGTTGCATTCAAAGCACCCCTGACAGATGGCCTTCCAGCCTCTGTTTAAAAGCTTCCAAAGAAGGAGCCTCCACCACACTCCAGGGCAGAGAATTCCACTGCTGAACGGCTCTCACAGTCAGGAAGTTCTTCCTCATGTTCAGATGGAATCTCCTTTCTTGTAGTTTGAAGCCATTGTTCCGCATCCTGCGTCCAGGGAAGCAGAAAACAACCTTGCTCCCTCCTCTCTGTGACTTCTTCTCACATATTTATACATGGCTATCATATCTCCTCTCAGCCTTCTCTTCTTCAGGCTAAACATGCCCAGCTCTTTAAGCCGCTCTTCATAGGGCTTGTTCTCCAGACCCTTGATCATTTTAGTCGCTCTCCTCTGGACACATTCCAGCTTGTCAATATTTCTCTTCAGTTGTGGTGCCCAGAATTGGAATGTATACCATGTTGGCTGTATTTCAGAGGATGGAACTCAAAAAACCATATATCATTCTGTCAGTTTTTGGATTGTATCCTAGCACTGCTTTAGTGACTTTATTATTAATTATGAATACTCCATTTCTTTGGCGTTCTTCTTGTCCACAGGAGTAGATCTGGTGGTCATCTGATGTGAAGCGGCCCATCCCAGTCCATTTGTTCACTGACCCCCAGAATGTCTTGACATCTCACCAGTAACAACATCCAGTGGAGCCTCCGGTGGCGCAGTGAGTTAAAGCCCTGTGCTGGCAGGACTGAAGACCGACAGGTCGCAGGTTCGAATCCTGGGAGAGACGGATGAGCTCCCTCTATCGGCTCCAGCTCCTTATGCGGGGACAAGAGAGAAGCCTCCCACAAGAATGACAAAACATCAGAAATTATCCGGGCGTCCCCTGGGCAACGTCCTTGCAGACGGCCAATTCTCTCACAACAGGAGCAGTTGCTCCTGACAAGACAAAAAAAAAACAAAACATCCAGTTTACCCTGGCTCATCGATCTTACATTCCAGGTTCCTATGGTGTGTTGATCTTTAGAGCATCGGATTCATCATTCACCTTCAGCACCGTAGGCCGCTAGGCTTCCTTTTGGCTTTGAGCTAGTTGTGTCATCACATCTGGGGCTTGAACTTATCCTCTGCTTCTCCCCAGTAGCATTTTGACCATCTTCTGAACTGGGAGTCCCATCTTCCGATGGCATACCGACATATCTCTGGTTGTACTGATCCATTTAGTTTTCTTGGCAAGAATACTAGGGTGGGTTGCCATTACCTTCCACGGGGATTGCGTTTGGTCTGACCTCTCTGCCATGGTCTTGGGTGTCCCTTCATGGTTTCGCTCGTGGCATCAATGAGGTGCTCAAGCTCCAATGCCACAACAAGGCAGCAATCCTTTGCTGGAGAGATATTACACTATGTAACAAAATTTCAAAAACAAATTATGTTCCTGATTTTGAAAGTGTTATTTCCTAACAGTGCAGTACTTACTTTGAAAGTAGTTGTTATACTCCAGAAACTTTGTTTTTGTGACTGCCACAAACTATGTAGAATTAGTTGTGATATTCATTTAAAAACTGTAGCAAAATGTGCTGCAAGGTGTCATGCCACAATGAAGGTTTTGCAGCTTAATAAACTTTTCCCATGTTTTTATGATAGAACCATGTATAACCCTGGATCAAAAATCGTGTTGGGTTGTTGTGAGTTTTTCTAGTTATATGTTCCAGTAGCATTCTCTCCTAATGCTTTGCCTGCATCTGTGGCTGGCATCCTCAGAGGTTTGTGCAGAGGTCTGTTGGAAATCAGAAAAGTGGACTGTATATATATTTGTGGAATGTCCAGGGTGGGAGAAAGTATCTTTGTCTGTTTGAAGCAAGTGTAATGCTTTATTATTTTATTCTTTGTTAACTGGCTCAGCCCGCTATGTCATTTTTTAATTTTATTTTCATTTCCTGTGTTTGACTTTGTATGAGTTTGCTGTTTATTTTTATCTGATGCTATTATTTGCTGTATGTATTTGATTTGTTGTATTTTTGTTGTATTTTTGGGGGCTTGGCCTCATGTTAGATGCCCTGAGCCCGTTCAGGGGAGATGGTGGTGGAGTATAAATAAAGATTATTATTATTCCCCTGGGCAGGAATCAGCCAGACTTTGAAGCTGCAAGGCTATTCAATCCTAATCAAGCTGGCCAATTGCAACATTCACACTTGCCTCAAACAGACAAAAGTGCTTTCTCCTACACTGGACACACCACAGATATATAAACCCCACTTGCCTAGTTTCCAACAGACTTCACAACCTCTGAGGATGCCTGCCATAGATGTGGGCAAAACATCAGGAGATAATACTTCTGAAAGATTGGCCATAAAGCCTGGAAAAGTCACAGCAACCCAACAATAACCATAGCTCCAAGGGAAGGCTGTGGCAGCCTTACTGCTGGAGATGCAAGACAGCAGTGGGAGGATGTGGAAGACCAAAAAATAAAAATGAAAGGACTGGGGGGGGGGGGGGAGGGACTTTGGATTATTATTTTTGAATCATATTCTCCACAAGAATCCCCTCTCCTTCTCCTTTTTTGGAATAAGGCAGAATTAAACCCTTTCTGGGTTGTTGTAGGTTTTCCAGGCTATGTGACCATGTTCTCGAAGCATTCTCTCCTGACGTTTCACCTGCATCTATGGCAAACATCCTCAGAGGTTGTGAAGTCTGTGAGGTCTGTTGGAACTAGGAAAATTGGGTTTATATATCTGGTTGGATATATAAACCCAGTTTTCTAGTTCCAACCAGATATATAAACCCAATTTTCCTAGTTCCAACAGACCTCACAACCTCTGAGGATGCTTGCCAAGGATGCAGGCGAAACATCAGGAGAGAATGCTTCTCAAACATGGCCATATAGCCGAACAACCCTACAACAACCCAATGATTCCAGCCATGAAAGCCTTTGACAATACATTAAAGTTCCAATGTTTCTCAACCTGTAGGTCGGGACCCCTGAAGGGGTCTTGAGGGGGTGTCAGAGGGGTCGCCAAAGACCATCAGAAAACACTGTGTTGTCTGCTGGTCATAGGGGTTCTGTGTGGGAAGTTTGGCCCATTGGTGGAGTCCAGAATGCTCTTTGATTGTAGGTGAACTATAAATCCCAGCAACGGCAATTCCCAAATGTCAAGGTTTATTTCCCCCAAACTCTACCACTGCTCACATTTGGGTATGTTGAACATTTGTGTCAGTTTTGGTACAGATCTAGCATTGTTCGAGTCCAAAGTTCTCTCTGGGTGTAGGAGAACTACAACTCCCAAACTCAAGATCAAAGTCCACCAAACCCTTCCAGTATTTTCTGTTGCTCAGGTTCTGTGTGCCAAGTTTGGTTCAATTCCATAATTGATGGAGTTCAGAATGCTCTTTGATTGTAGGTGAACTATAAATCCCAGCAACTACAACTCCCAAATGACAAAATCATAATTTTTGAGTGATGGTCACTCCTTGTGTTGTGAGATGTTTTGTTGCCAAATTTGGTGTGATTTCGTTCATTGGTTCTTTTGATTTGAAGGTACTCATTGTGCACAGAACATTTATATATATATAATACTAGAGACAAAGTTGAAGTACTTTAGCCACATCATGAGGAGACAGCAAAGCCTAGAGAAGACAATTATGCTGGGAAAATGGAAGGCAAAAGGAAGAGGGGCCGACCAAGGGCAAGATGGATGGATGGCATCCTTGAAGTGACTGGACTGACCTTGAAGGAGCTGGGGGTGGTGACGGCCGACAGGGAGCTCTGGCGTGGGCTGGTCCATGAGGTCACGAAGAGTCGGAGACAACTGAACGAATGAACAACAAGATATATAAACCCAAATTTCCTAGTTCCAACAGACCTCACAACCTCTGAGGATGCTTTCCATAGATACAGGCGAAACATCAGGAGAGAATGCTTCTAGAACATGGCCATATTAGCCCAGATATATATATTTGATATATAAACCCAATTGTGAGGTCTGTTGAGTTTTCTAGTTCTAACCAGATATATAAACCCAATTATATATATATATATATAAACCCAGTTTTCTAGTTCCAACCAGATATATAAACCCATTTTCCTAGTTCCAACAGACCTCACAACCTCTGAGGATGCTTTCCATAGATGCAGGCGAAACGTCAGGAGAGAATGCTTCTAGAACATGGCCATATTAGCCCAGATATATATATTTGATATATAAACCCAATTGTGAGGTCTGTTGAGTTTTCTAGTTCTAACCAGATATATAAACCCAATTATATATATATATATATAAACCCAGTTTTCTAGTTCCAACCAGATATATAAACCCATTTTCCTAGTTCCAACAGACCTCACAACCTCTGAGGATGCTTGCCATAGATGCAGGCGAAACGTCAGGAGAGAATGCTTCTAGAACATGGCCATATAGCCCGAAAAACCTACACCAACCCAATGATTCCAGCCACGAAAGCCTTCGACAATACTGTACATTAAACCCATTCTCTCACAGAGAAGACAAGGAGCCAGCTTTGGCACGGTTTGCAATCCCAAAGCGGCCTCTAGGTGGCGCGCGGCGCTATGGGAGGCGGGCGGCGCAGAGGGGAGACGGAGGAGGGGGCTGTCCCGGGCAACAGGTTGGGAGGGCTCAGCGGGGCGGCAAGCTACACCAATGCGAGGGTGGTGGTGCCATAGAACCAGGAGACGCAGCGCCGATTTGGGCCCCGGCCCTCCTCCCGGAAGGGAAGGGAAGAGGCAGGCCCGCAACAGGTAGCCCTGCCCAGTCGCTCGCGCAGGTGAGGCCAACCCCCGGGCGGCAAAAGGCAAGCCAAGGCCTCCGAAGAGACAGCGTGGGCAGCGCGGGCACAACAGGCAAGGCGCTGCTTTGCCTTCTGAAAGGTAAGAGAGCTGACAGCGTGGATGTTCTGCCTTTATATATATATATATATACCCGACGCTTTCTATGAGCCATCCTCAAATTGAGACTGTGGGCGCGCGCTGCCTGTGCCTGCTTTTCCCCGGGGCTCGCTCCGCCGCTTCCGATTGGACGAAAGCCCGAAACAAGGGCTCGCGCAGAAGAGAGAGAGACCCTTGGTACGCTCCTCTCATTCTCCCCCCCCCTTCCCTTCTCCTTCGGCCCCTAAGCAGGTGCAGCGCGAGCCCGGGGCAGGGTTGGCCAAGGTCAGTCAACGCGTCACGCCTCGGAGAAGACACAAGGAAGGGAAGCGTTGGGAGGGTTAGTGCTTGTTGCTTTCCCCTCCCTCTCGCGGAGGAGGAGGAGGAGGAGGCGTCGTCATCGTGGTTTGGGAGCAGCGGGCCTCGCGTGCCCCTAGCGGCAGTGCTGGACGGCCTCGAGGTGGGAGAGGGAGGGGGGGTACTAAAGGAGAGCGTCAGGAGCGGCGCGCGCGAGGCTCCTCCCACTTTTCCCTCCTCCTCCCTCCCTCCCTCCTCTTGCTCTCGCGCTCCCTTTGCCAGTGGGTGCCCAGCGCGCGCGCGCCCTCGCGGCTCCTCCGACGAGCGAAGGCACTTTCTCCTCAGCCGACGAAGCAGAGCCGGACCGCAGCGGGGGCGGCCATTTCCCCCTTTCTCCTCTCTCTCTCTCTCTCCCTCAGAGCTGCGGACTCTGGAGGCAAGTGGATGCTGGAAGGGAAGGGGAGGGGGAATGAATGGAGCCGGGATGAAGGGAGAGTGGGTAGCCTCCCTCCGCGGCCAAAGGGCTCCCTCAGTGCGTGCCTTTCCCTCTCTCTCTCTCTCTGCGTCGCGAGCTCTGCAGCAGGCGCTCGAGGAGGTCCGAGAAGAGGAAGGAGGGAGGGAAAGGAGGGAGAGGGTGCCGTCCCTGGGCTGCGCTTCCTCTGCATCTCCTCTTCCTCGCGACACGGCTCGGACACGCAGCCTTCCTTCTCTCTCTTCTCTCTCAGTAAGACAGCGAAGGGATGAGGATGGAATGGGGGGAAGCGAGGAGTGCTGGAATGCCGGGCGAGATCGCGGGCAGGTTGAAGAGGGAAGGAAACACCGCCGGGGAGGGAAACACCGGAGCTCCGATGCGATCTATTTCCCAGCTTGAAGCAGCCCCCCCCCCCCCCGTACATCCACTCCATCTCCCAGCTTGGAGCAGCCCTTTCCCCCCACATATATTCACTCCATCTCCCAGCTCTGAGCAGCCTTTTTCCCCCACATACATCCAGTCCATCTCCCAGCTTGGAGCCGCCTCCCCCCCCCCCCCCCATACATCCACTCCATCTCCCAGCAGCCTTTTCCCCCCACATACATCCACTCCATCTCCCAGCTTCGAGCAGCCTTTCCCCACATACATCCACTCCATTTCCCAGCTGAGCAGCGCCCCCCCCCCCCCCCCGCCACATACATCCACTCCATCTCCCAGCAGCCCTTTCCCCCCACATACATCCACTCCATCTCCCAGCTTCGAGCAGCCCTTTCCTCGCACATATATTCACTTCATTTCGCAGCTCCGAGCAGCCCTTTACCCCCACATACATCCACTTCATTTCCCAGCTTGGAGCCTTCCCCCCCCCATACATCCACTCCATCTCCCAGCTTCGAGCAGCCCTTTCCCCCCACATACATCCACTCCATCTCCCAGCTTCGAGCAGCCCTTTCCTCGCACATATATTCACTTCATTTCGCAGCTTGGAGCAGCCTTTCCCCCCACATACGTCCACTCCATCTCCCAGCTTCGAGCAGCCCTTTCCCCACACATACATCCACTCCATTTCCCAGCTCAGAGCAGCCCTTTCCCCTCACATACATCCGCTCCATCTCCCAGCTTCGAGCAGCCCTTTCCCCTCACATACATCCGCTCCATCTCCCAGCTTCGAGCAGCCCTTTCCCCACACATACATCCACTCCATTTCCCAGCTCAGAGCAGCCCTTTCCCCTCACATACATCCGCTCCATCTCCCAGCTTCGAGCAGCCCTTTCCCCACACATACATCCACTCCATTTCCCAGCTCAGAGCAGCCTTCCCCCCACATACATCCACTCCATCTCCCAGCTCAGAACAGCCCTTTCCCCCCACATACATCTATTTCCCAGCTTCGAACAGTCCTTTCCCCCCACATACATCCACTCCATTTCCCAGCTCAGAGCAGCCCTTTCCCCCACATACGTCCACTCCATCTCCCAGTTCCGAGCAGCCCCCCCCCCCCCACATACATACATACACCCATCCACACACGTCGTCCCGTTCTTTCCCCCTCCCCGATGCGCAGGATTTGGGGGAGGGCGCCCCTTTCCCGAGAGGAGGAGGACACCCGCGATCCGGATCGTCGCCCACGGCAAAGGGGCCCTTTAATGCTCCTCTCCCCCTTGCCACTTGTTGGGCGCCGCGCTTCACTGACATCCCCCCCCCTCCCCATCCACCCACCCAAATAATAACATCTCCCAAACTCAGATTAGGGGATATTATTTGCCTTGGGGGTAGGAAAGGGGGTGTCCGCGTGAACTGCGTGTTTGTGTGTGGGGGGGGGGGGGAAGAGACGACGCCCGTTTGTTTGCGCTCCGAGCCGCCAGAATGATTGCCACCTCCGCGAAGCTCCTATAATCCAGATTCTGCTTTGAAGTGGATGGTATGAGTCTACAATGAGTCTACAATGCCATATCATCCAGTTCGGAGCAGAATCTGGATTTTGTATGGCAGTGTAGATGGGGCCAGAGAGAGAGGAAGAGAGAGGTCCCTTCCACACAGCTGTATAAAATCTACATTGAACTGGATTATATGGCAATGTAGGCTCAGATATTCCTCTTCAAAGCAGATATTGTGAGTTATTCTGCCTTGATATTCTGGGTTATATGGCTGTCTGGAAAGGCCCAGAGACGCCTTTGCGATGGATCCCGATTCGGGCTCGTCCGAGGCGATGTCTGCCTAGCCAGAGATGCATCTGGGGAAAGCGAATAGGAAGGGAAAAAAGGGAGGAAGTCGGGAGACGCTTAGAATCATGGCCGCGCAGGTTGGATGCTCTCTGCTTCCTCTGTAGCGCGCGCTCTTCTGTTTAGTTCGGCGCCTCGCGCTTTGCTGTGCGACATACATAGGCATCAGATAGCATATGATAGGTTAAACCCTTGTGCCGACAGGACTGCTGACCGACAAGTCGGGGGTTCGAATCTGGGGAGAGCAGGTTGAGCTCCCTCTGTCAGCTCCAGCTCCCCATGCAGGGACATGAGAGAAGCCTCCCACAAGGATGGTAAAACATCCAAACGTCCTGGGCAATGTCCTTGCAGACGGCCAATTCTCTCACACCAGTTTCTCAAGTTGCTCCTGACAGGAAAGATCAGATGGCTAAAGGGATACATATATCAATGGGGGAGAGCCCTCTGATGAAAGCGTTGGTTGATGAACCTCCTTAAGGATGGAGGATCTGTGAGGCGTGTGCTTTGGGAAGGAAATGTGTCGCTTTCCTTGCCGGGTAAAGAAGCAGCTGCTCCAGGGTGTTGTGTGGTTTCCAAGCGGTATGGCTGTTGTCGAAGGCTTTCATCGCCAGAATCAGTGGGTTGCTGTGAGTTTTCCGGGCTCTCTGGCCATGTTCCAAAAGCATTCTGTCCTGAGGAAGGAGCAAATAAGGGAAAGAGATGATGCCAGCCCCAGATGTGAGTGATACATCAGGAGAAACAGCCATGCCTGGGTAGCTGTGAATTTTCCAGTCTGTTCCAAAAGCATTCTCTCCTGACGTTTCACCCACATCTATGGCAGACAGCCTCAGAGGTTGTGAGGTTTGTTGGAAACTGAGAATGCCTGCCATAGATGTGGAAGAAACATCAGGCCAGAATGCTTCTGGAACATGGCCAGACAGTCCAGGAAACTCACAGCTACCCAGGCATGACTGTTTCTCCTGATGTTTTGCTCACATCGGGGGCTAATATCTTCTCTTTCCCTTGTTTGCTCCTTTCTAGACCACTTGTTGCCATCATGCCTCCTTCTTCAGGTTGAGGTCGTGTAAAGGGAAGGCTTAAGGGGAGCAGGGGCGGGGCCCTGCCAAGCCTCTTTTAGTCTCTGGTTGTGTGCCTTCAGTGAGGATGTTGGCATTCTCCCTGCCCATTTGGGACTGTTTTCGGTATTTTTATTTGGAGATATGACTGCTGGTAAAATATCTCTTCTGTGTTGTAACGTTTCAGTTCTCTGTCACTGCCATCTCATTTAGATGCCTGTTCTTTAGGGTATTGATTGTGCACAATACACCCAATTATGTTTCTCCAGTCCCCATTTCAGGCTTTTAATGCTTCAGAGTGCAAACACTGATGGCTAGATTTCTTTTTGGAATGTTCCTAGATACTATGCACAACTTTTTTTTTCCAGCACTGGTCTTCTAGTGCCTTCTAATGGGTCTGTGTTTATGAATGTTCCTGATCCCAAAGAGATCTGTAATGTACACTGTTGTTTGTGGCACCTTTAAGGTGATTCCATTGTCATACATGCGTCCAAAATGGCATACGATGTCTAACCTATGCCCCTCCCTATAGGCAGAATTATTCTAAAGAAGGATTTGAGCAAACAGGTCTTAAAAACGGGTCCTTTATTAGACTCCTGTCTACGCTGTAGGGTTTACATGAATTAGAGAATAATTCTGCTAAGGAAGGGAGGAAGCAGGGGAGATCTGCCACAATAATAAATTCAGCCATAGCTTCATCAGTATTTTTAAAGGGCCTCAGTTAGCTCAAGCTGTAAAGGATCTAAGGACTCTGAAGCCAGGCCTTGGGAGAAATGTTGGGTTTCCAACAGACCTCACAACCTCTGAGGATACCTGCCATAGATGTGGGTGAAACATCAGGAGAGAATGCTTCTGGAACATGGCTATTCATCCCAGAAAACTCAAAACAACCCAAAATCTAGATTATCTGCTTAGAGCTGGACTATGTGGCAGTTGTAGACTAATATAATCCGGTCCAAAGCAAATCATGTAGATTTTATATTATGGTGTAGTTGGGGCCTCTGTTACACATCATGTTACATGAAGGGCAAGGCACATTGTTCCACACCTGCAGCTCCTGAGAATAACACTGGTGTAAATGCATTACAGAAAGCGTTTATCTGGATTGTCATTGTAAAATTGTCAAGCTACTTCACTTGAGGTTTAACTTATTTCAGAATAGTCTCTCTATATACTCCTTGTAAGACCACACCGTGGGAATAGGAAATGTACTGTAGTGAGGCAATAGACGGTCATGAATAATTTCATTTGCCAAAACGACACAAAGCCTTGGAAATTTGAACTTGCGTACACATATAGTACAGGGATATGTGCATGCTTCTGTGCCGTATGAGGATCGCAAGGGCATACGTACCGCAGAAGCCATGCGTGGCACACAACCTGCCATGGAGGAGATAACTTGATGCCTTCCAGATACACAACCACCATCAGCTGCAATCAGCACAAGCAATTATTGTTGAGGTTGGGGCTCAAAATGGATGGAGCTTGCATTTGCCATTACTAATGCTGTTAACAATCCATTAATCAGATACTGGACTGCAAAATGGGAAATGCAAAATGGCAGCTTCCTCCTACTGATCAACATGGATTACATTTCACTCTTGAGGCAGCCTCATTGGATTGATCCATGGCCAGGATCTGCTGCTAGCCTTAGTCGCCTTACCTTTAAACAGGGTGTCAGTTTGCAGAGTGGATGAAATTATGAATAATGTCGATCGTATATTTCTCCTTCCAATTTTAATGTGAGAGGTTTGTTTTCACATTTCAGTAGTTGTTTATCTCTAGTAGCAATTTTGTTTTACTTCATTTTTGAAAGGCAGTTGTGCAACACAATTGTGTGAGTGGGTTTTTGTGAGTGACTGATTAGATGGAGATCAGGAAGATGTTCTCTGTTTTCTTTTATTTTTTCAAACATTTTGCAACAGAGAGTTACTCTGGATTCACTGGGATTCTTGCCATTAAACTATTTGTAAAAAAGATTAATTACAGAGCACTTTTTGCTGATACATGTTGCCAAATGTTACCCTATGATTGAACACTTTTCTACTGGAGAGATTCCATCCATTTTATTGATTCTTAAATCAGTTTCACATTGCCTAGTTATCTGTTCCACTTCGGCCACACCTCCAGTTGTCCACTGCTGTTTCATTGCCCATTCGTATTTCTTTTGTGGTTTACTACAGACATTAACAATTACATGCCAAGATATAGTTTGAAATCAAATATGCTTGGAAATAAAGATCTCTGGTAGGACCTTGCATCAGATTTTAGCTTTATTTAGGGGGGGGGGGAGATTGGTTTCGTTGCAATCTAGGCTTCCCCTTGCTGGTATTTTAAAAGCAAGTCAGACCTCATTTGTTTGAGGGTGTGGAAAATCTTTATTTTGCATTCCAATTTTACATACATATTTCCCTGAAGAAATGCATTCCCTAAATAAGTATATATTCTAGCTGATTGCCATAATATTTTTTCTTTAAAAATACATGCCTGTTGCACCTGTACCTTGGGAAGTCAGACTTGGCCATGGTAGTCCACATTCTTGTTACATCCTGGTACCAAACACAGCTTTTCAAAAGTTCTGGATATTTCTACATAAACACATCAGAGATTGGGTGGTAATCACACCTTGTTCAGTGGGACTTGGAACCAAAATATGCATATGGTAAGAAGCGTAGTCTTAAAACTGAGTGATTTCCTTTAGTATAATAATTGGGACTTTTGTGGACATTGTAGTTCTTTACTGACTCCTCGTCAATTGTAAGGCTGAACAGGGTATAGGGTTACATTGTGTGCTGAACGAGGTTACACTCCCCCTTAAATCACAGGTTTGCAGCTTGGAAGTGATCCTGGATTTGTCACTGAACCTAGAACCCCAGGTCTCAGCAGAAGCCAGGGGAGCTTTTGCACAATTAAAACTTGTGCACCTGTTGCACTTGTACCTTGGGAAGTCAGACTTGGCCATGGTAGTCCATGTTCTTGTTACATCCTGAGTAGACTACTGCAACGTGCTCTATGTGGGGTTGCCTTTGGAGACTGTTCAAAAGCTTCAAGTGGTCGAATGGGTGGCAGCCAGATTTCTAACTGGGGCAGCATCCAGGGAACATAGAATCCCCCTGTTATGTCAGCTCCAACGGCTTCCAGTCTGCTACTGAGCACAATGCAAAGTGCTGGCTTTAGCCTACAAAGCCCTAAACGGTTCCGGCCCAGCTTACCTATCCTAACATATCTCCCTCTATGACTACTCTTGGAGGTTAAGATCTTCTGTGGAGGTCTTGCTCTCAGTCCCACCTCCTTTGCAAGCATGATTGGTGGGGACAAGGGACAGGGCCTTCTCAGTGGTGGTCCCTCAGCTATAGAACTCCCTCTCCAGTGAGATCAGATCAGTCCCTTCTCTCCTGACCTTCAGGAAAAAAACTTCAAACATGGCTTTGGGACCGAGCTTTCGGCAAGTAATGGGAGCAGTGCAATAAGTGACTGAAGCAATGTGATTAACAAATGGAATAGCCCTGGATTATGTTTTGGTTGGCATGATTTTAATTGTTGATTTTAATAATTCTGGTTTTAATTGTAATTGTTGATTTGATATATGTGTGTATGGCATCAAATTGCTGCCTGTTGTAAGGCTGCCTTGAGTCCCCTCCGGGGTGAGAAAGGCAGAATATAAATATGGCAAATAAATAAATAAATTTGTATCTAGGTAGAGCTGAGCAGAGATTTGTCTTAAGTCAGATGTAAGTTCAAAAATCACATTAATTGCATACCCAAAAGTTTTAAGATTATGTCTCTGATTATTCAAGGGCCATATTTAAAGCCTACCTATACATTGTATAGGGTGGACCAAAAGCCACAAAGTGGTCCTGTATATAATGTATATGATGCTATGGCATTTATGAGATTTATTTTTTCACATGTAATGTCAATTTATTTCCTATATGCTATGGCATTGTAAATTAAAAGCAAAATTATAAAGGAGTCATTATATATTGAAACTCTGTTGTGACTTTTGGTGCACCATATATTAACTGTGGAGCTTACAGCCATTTCAGGGTGTGGGCACAGTAAATAATCCTGGTGATATATCGGATAGTATATCCGGGATCTTATCATTTCTGGGAAAGTGAGAACAGTATTGTAAGCCCAGATACAGGGATTTGGAAATAGGCAAAGAATGTTGCTATCAGCTTTCCTAAACCTGCTTGTCTGTGGTGTAAATGTGTGTGTCGGTGTAGTTCTTTGTCGTAGGCTTGCTTCAGGTACCACAAAACCAGTGTGTGCAGTCAAGAAAGGGGAACAAAATGCAAAATGGCTGGATCGTGAAAAATTACCTGGGAGCTAGCAAATCCTGAGAAGGAAAAAGAACCGGATCTGACTGTTGCCAGGCAAAATGGGCCAGGAGGCAGAATAAAAAGTCCGGATGCAATTGCTGCGGGCACAGCTTGAAGTATATGGGAGGAGGAAGTACTGGACAGGCAGAAGGAGAAGCCTTTCCTAGAATGTCCCCAGTGAAGCTCTGACACTTTTTTTTACAAATGGCAGTTTCGAGTGTGTCAGTCATGAATGTAACATTAATGAAGGTTAGAGAGTGGATGAAATCAGTTCTGCTGTTGAATGTATATCACTGACCGTCTGTGTGGCTTTTCCCACTCTGTTTACAGATGTAGGACATGACAAGTGACTCACAGATCAATGGTTTGCATTGAAGGGTTGACTTTAATCGGATGTGACTAGTACCTTGGATAGTTGTAGGGTAATCGAGGAGGCAAACTCATTGTAAACTCCCATGATTTCTAGGAAAAGATGTTCATGCTAGGAAAAGGGAAATGCTGAAGAAGTTTGGTTAACAGAGGTTTCCCATTCTGTTGTCTGCAGTGGAAAACCCAAAATGCACCCCATTCCCCACTTACTAGGAAATTCACCAGGACATTCTGCTGTGTGGGATCCTTTCAAATGAGCTTCCTTATAGATTGTTTCCCATAACTTATACGTGTTCTGTTGTAGCTTTCCTACCCTACCTTATTGTGAGCAGGCTCAGCTGATTTTGTTTTATCATGACACAAATTGAAAGCATGTTGTAGTATCATGTTAAACAATGCATTTGATAATGGAATAATTTAAAAATCATGGGGATAGAAAAGAGACTGGACATATATGAGGTATGTAAACAGGATGGGAGGGAGATTCTGTGCTGTCATTTCAAAAGGGGACCCACTGTTTTCAGGAAGCAAGCAAGCCTAGTGTGGTTGCAATTGGGAGGTTATGAGGCAGACTGTAAACTGGTAGTGGTCTGTTTAAACATAAACAGGATGATGCTTAAAGATCCTTTGAGAAAGGAATGTTCTTTGTCTTGAGGCCATGGAGGAAGGCTCAGAAGGAAGCAAGGCTATTAAGAAGACATAGTGGCTGGAACCAAGTAGGACACTTAGCCTTGTTCTTTGGGAAACAAAGATATTATATGTAGTTGAATTACCAAAAAAAAATCATCCTGTGTATTTGGAAAACATTTTAACAGACCAATAATTTTACACTAATTTATTTAGCTATTTGTCTGCACATCTTCTCAGGTGTAAATCCTAATAATCAAATATGAAATATTTTGAGCAAACGTGCAGTATTGAATCGCACATAGTACAACACTAGTATTAGGGATTTACGTTAATCACTTTTAGTTGATTAATTTGCTGGATAATTGAGAACAAATTTAACTAACAATGGCAACTTTCAACCTTTGTTATGGTACAAGTATTGGATCACTTTGCTCATTAAAATCAAGCAACTAGAAACACAGCATATTATCGTTTTTAATGTTAAAATGCTGTCATACCAGGTTAGACTATTCATTCATCTAGTTCAGATCCTGCCCCTTACCAGTGGCAAATGTTGGATGCCATCCAGCACTTTACAGCATTTAAAATGCATCACTCAGTGATCGGAGAAAATATGCAGGTTAGGATCAAAGTGAAGTCTGTTTCGTGTTGCATCAAACTCCATAATGCAGAAAACCAAAAGCTGATATTTTAATAGACATGATCCATTGTCTGAAATGATATTATGCAGTGTTACAAATTGCACTGTTTTATAATTTGCTCCTCATAAACTCATACTTTTCCTTGATCTTGGGGCTTAAATCCAGATTGGAGGATGGAGTTAACAGGGCCAGCAAACACATCTCATGTATTTTGAAGTATCGGAGCTTTACTGGATTGGTACAGGAAGCCTGCTGGGATTTGATCCATACTTTTTTGTTGGATATACCAGTAGTTGCTAAATGGGCTCATGATCAAGAGGACAACTCTTTTAGCATCCTTCAACACTTCCTCAAAACAGAGGGGATTTTTAGATGTTGTTGTGATAAGATTGAAATGACATGAGATGGCAGGATTTTTATTTTGATTCTGGAATATCAACATCATGAATAACATTTTTTTATTCACTACTGGCTTGGGATACCTGCTTTAAGACAACTGCTCTTGAGTTTCTGCAAGTTTTCCAGCCTGTATGATCATGTTCCAGAAGCATTCTCTCCTTACATTTTGCCCACATCTGTGGCAGGCATTCTCAAAGGTTGTGAGGTCTGTTGGAAACTAGGCAAGTGAGGTTTATATATCTGTGGAATGTCCAGGGTGGGAAAAAGAACTCTTGTCTGCTTGAGGCAAGTGTGAATGTTGCAATTGGCCATCTTGATTAGCATTGAATGGCCTTGCAGCTTCAAAACCTGACTGCTTCCTGCCTGGGGGAATCCTTTGTTGGGAAGTGTTAACTGGCACTTGATTGTTTCCTGTCTGGAATTTCCCTGTTTTTTAAGGGTTGTTCTTTATTTATTGTCCTGATTTTAGATTTTTTAAAAATACTAGTAGCCAGATTTTGTTCATTTTCATGGTTTGTTCCTTTCTGTTGAATTTGTCCACATGCTCGTGGATTTCAATGGCTTCTCTGTGTAGCCTGACATGGTGGCTGTTAGAGTGGTCCAGCATTTCTGGTTTCTCAAATAATATTCTGTGTCCAGTTTGGTTCATCAGGTGCTCTGCTGTGGCTGATTTCTTTGGTTGAAGTAGTCTGCAGTACCTTTCATGTTCCTTGATTCGTGTTTGGGCAATGCTGCATTTGGTGATCCCTATGTAGACTTGTCCACAGCTGCATTGTATATGGTAGACTCCTGCAGAGGTGAGAGAATCCCTTTTGTCCTTTGCTGCTCTTGAGCTTGTCATATTAGTTGAGAATAAAACAGTTTGTATGATAAGGTTCTTCAGTTGAAATGAAGAAGGATCTTCTTTGCTTTAGACGATGTCTAGATTGTGTACTCACAACAGAAAAAAGGTGGTGTGCTAAGATCTAAGATGTTAGTGCCTTTTATTAGGGAGTAGCCACTGGTTTGCAGGTTCAGTGTAATAATTAACCAACCCAATCATGTTCAAAGTCAGTACATTATACAATATAAAGGTCCTCTGTTTCTTGATGTCTCCAAAACATCAATGAAGCAGATTATTTGCTTTGTCATTCAGTCAGTCAATTAGTGCTAGAAGCACAGCTACAAGCACAAAGCTTTAGGCAATTTGTGGGAGTATTATTATATTTATTTGTACCCGATTTTTCTCTCTGAGACCCAAAGCAGCTATCTTCCACCATATTAACCCACCTTGCCAGCCATTACGGTTCAGCTCATCTGGGGAGTGAGCAGTGCTGACCTTCTAGCAAAACAGAAAGGTTGAGATCCATCAAATGGCAAAAAAGACCAGGTTGATATGATACATCTTTGCTGATCCTGGAACTTACTTCATCTGAACTTAGGTCAGAAAGACCAAGGGAAATGTGTGGATTTATGGAGGATAAGATGGACACGAGCCTAATTTGTGACATTACACAACATTACTACTGATGATAGAATACATTTATTAGAGTATCCGCTTATTGGAGCATAAAAAACCTAGAATACCTTTAAAATCTTATAGCAGAAGATTTTTTTCACTGAATTTCTCACATTTTAGAAAAAAAATAGTATTGTAAAAACACAGGTGCCCACTTATACACACCAGTGCAGACTCAGAAAGAAGGTTTTCCACTGGGTAAATATGTATGAATTGATGGATAAGCTCCCATCTATTCAGAAAGGTGCATTTGCCTGTACATGATACTAGCATACCTTTTTGTTTCTGTTCCTCTCCTCATAAATGATCTGTGTGGCAGAGTGACTCCATCTGCTCCCAAAATTACCGCCTATTTGTCTCAACTGACAGTTTCTGCAATCCCTCCACCCACTGTCAACTCTGACAGTGGAAGTACATTGAGCACATTTGGCTTACCTGACAAGAAGATCTCTTTGACTTGAATAGACTAGGCAACTTAATTAAAAAAAACACACAAGCTGACAAACTATTGAGTGATCTCAAAGAAATGTAGCTTATATGAGGTTTGTTCACAGAACTCAATTTATTCAACTATTCCCAGCTTTTTAGTTCTACCCCTAGAGCTTGGCAAAATGGCAATGGGGAAACTGCTGTCCCAGGATAATTATCATGATGGTGTATTTAGAGTACCAAGAACAGAAGCTAGCAAGTAAATTTCCTACTTCTTCTGCTATGTACACATTCAGATTTTACCAGCTCTCTCTCAAAACACAGGGGAAGTCTAATGGGTATGCTGTAATTAAACGAATAATTGTAAACAAGAAATTATAAGCAGGGGATGAAAACTAATATGCCAAGTATCCACACATTAATATTCTTCTGAAATACATTTTTATTCCATTTTTATTCCTCAAAAGGATTGCACAAGGGATTTTTTCATCTTTTCCCTATTTATTTTCAGAATTAAACCAATGATATATAGGAAAGAGTGTAAAAAGATATAGGATGCATCACATGTCTTCATGTTTTCATATATACATACAGTTATTCACATGTATACATTGTATACATACTGAATGCAGACTGTAGATCTGTGTGCACAAGCATGCATCTATACATAACGGAGAGTGCATGTGCTCACATGGGTTTTTGGATCGTAGTTCAATGACTTAAGGCCATTTCTTCACATGGAAGCACACGTGACAGAATATTGTACTCATTGCCTGTGTAATGACGCTTCTTTATTAAGCAATAAAAATAAGATTTTTTCTTTATCTGAATTTAAGCTATTTCTTATAAAAGTACTGTTGATAATAATAAAAATAATATATCTTACTTAATGCCATTTTTCCAGCAACATATACATCTAGTGGTATATACAGCAGATTATTATACTTTTGTCATTTTTTTAACTACACAATGAAGAAACCTGCATTTCAGGCTGGGAAAAATAGTCAAAGCAACATATAGGGCTCAGTCTCTCCCCATTTTATTTAACTCAAGGGCGGGGAGTTGTTTCTGATCTCTGCTTGCAAAGTAAAGGTGGCAAGCAAATCCTCACTTAAGTAGAACTCAAATATCCAGCTTTAAAATGATGTGAGTTACTTTATGTAATGATTTGTGATTTGGCAGTGCAACCCTAAGAATGTTTACTTAGAAGGAAATCCCATTCAGTCCAGGGGTCCTGCTTCCTGGCATGCATACTTAATAACTTTCTTTGGAAATGGAAGCAAGCAGGATGTTCTCCATCTTCACAATAGTATTTTTTGCATTCCTTGGAGTGTGCCATGTTGTAATGCATTCAGAGTTTTGAACAGGGATTTCAAATACCCAATTCCAGCAGCCTGGAGAAAATTGGTGAGGGGGAGGGAGGCTAAAATACAGAAAAGATTCTCAGCAACAAAGACTGTGGGAAAAGTGACAGAAAAGGAAGCAAGGAGCAAAGGGCTAGAAATCAAATATTTATACATTTGGAAAGGTCTGTAAGTACTGCATTTTTATGTTTTACATTTAGCTTGGTTTTATTTGCATTCAACTATTAGGAATGCTGGAGAAAAGTCTCAGAGCCCTTCCACACAGCCATATGACCCAGAATATCAAGGCAGAAAACCCCACAATATCTGCTTTGAACTGGGTTATGTGAGTCCACACCAACATATATTCCAATTCGAAACAGATAATGTGGGATTTTATTCAGCTGTGTGGAAGGGGCTTCTGCGCTTTTAGTCAAGAATGCAAACTGGTCCCACTCATTTTTATACCTACATAACCTCATGGATATAATAATCATTTAAAAGAGATTTTAGGTTTCAGCAATAGTTCTGGCAGTTGCCATTACTGTATTGAAGTCATGCAATCACCAGTGTAGATCATATAATTCAGTTTAATGCAATTAACTTGCATTTTAAAACAGCATAATGTTTCAATATAAATGGGGTCTAAGTCAGGAGGGCCACATCACTCTTAAGGTTGCTGTCAAAGAGCTATTTTTATCAGTATTGCCCTGGCATTGAAAAACTAATTTATGGTGCAATAATAACAATTATAGAAAGATGAAACTATGTTGCTCTGGAATTGAAAGGCTAAAACATCTCCCACATGAAAGCTACCCACTGATTACAAAGGTCTCTCATTATCCCCAGGCCCTCTATGAGGAAGAGCAAAATCCTTTTCCTAATTTGTGCCCTGAGTGAGGGCCACTGTATTCCAGCTCAGCTAGGAGTGGAATGGACCAGACATGGTCATATTTTTTAAAGCCTTTCACCCACAGTTCCAGCCCCTCAGGGCAAGGACTGCCTTTGTCCTCCACCTGCCTCATGTGCCATGCTCGCCAGAGCTTTACCCAGATATTCAAGTCCTGACTATGAGAGATGATTCTCAATCAGCATACTCTCAGCTCAACTAAAGAAACAGCACCACTTCCTTCTCCAGTCTCTAGGACATCAGGTCCTTATTTGGAATGCAAAAGACATAGCCAGTGTTTGGCAGAGGGGGCAACACAAGCATAGAGAGAGTCCAGACCTCACAGGCCACATAAAATGATGTGGTGAGCCAAATTTGGCCCATAGCCTTGAGTTTGACACATTTATTTATTTACTTTATGTATAGCCTGCCTTTCTGCCCATGGGACTCTAGTTGGCTAAGAACCACACACTTTGGTCCCCATTTAAAACAAAGCAAATACAAAAATAAAATAAAAAACTAATTAAATAGTATTGTGTGAGTTAGGTTAAAATACAATTAAAATATAAAAATACAATATAATGCATTTTTATAATAATAATAATAAAAAGAAACACACACACAGAGCCCCAAATGCTACCCACAACCTCCCTAGCAGCATGCTCCTTATCTTTCTCCAAATTCCTGCTGGCAGAGAAAGGTCTTTACCTGCTTGTGTAAGGCACTAAGTGGTCCCATCACAAGATGATAAAAAGAAGACATGCAGACACATAGACTATAATCACAAAAGTTCCCACCTTTAATAGCAGAGCATGGATGTTACACTACTGAAAGCTGAGTTAAAGACTAATGCTTTCTCCAGTATATCTCATTCTTTGTTTTGCTGACACCTTCAAAGAATCATAGAGTTGGAAGAGATCACTTGGGCCATCTAGTCCAAGCCCCTGCCATGCAGGAAAAGCACCATCAAAGTATCCCTGGACAGATGGCCATCCAGCCTCTGTTTCAAAGCTCCAGGGAAAGAGCCTCCGCCACACTCCAAGGCAGAGAGTTCCACTGTTGAACAGCTTATATGTCAGGAAGTTCTTCCTGTAATTTGAACCCATTGCTCCGAGTCCTTGTTTCCCGGGAAGCAGAAAACAAGACTACTCCCTCTTACTTATGACACTCTTTCACATAATTATACATAACTATCATGTATCCTATCAGGCTAAACTGAAGGCTAAACATACCCTGTTCTTTGAGGCACTCCTCATGGGGCATGGTCTCCAGACTAATGATCATTTTAGTTGCCTTCTTCTGGATGCCTTCCAGCTTGTCAATATTTCTTTTAAACTGGGGTGCCCAGAATTGGATATAGTACTCCAGGTGAAGTCTGACGAAATCAGGATATAAAGGCACCATGACTTTCCTCAATCTAGATACTGTGCTCCTTTTGATTTAGCCCAAAATCCCATTGCTTTGTAAGCTGCTGCATCACAGTTTTGGTTCGTGTTCAACTTGTTGTCCACAAAACTCCAAGATCTTTCCCACAAGGGCTGTTGCCAAGCCAGACATCACCCATTTTGTATCTTTGCATTTAATTTTTTTCTGCGTAAGTGTAGTATCTTACATTTTTCCTTGTTGAAATTCAATTTGTTAGTTTGGCCCAGCTTTCTAACCTGTTAAAGTCATTGTGAATTCTGATTCTGTCTTCTGTAGTATTAGCTATCCATTCCCTTCTTATTTGGATGAAGGTTTAGAGTGTGTGATAAGCTCACACTCTAAACCTTCATCCATGTCATTAATAAAGATGTTGAACGGTACTGGGCTCAGGACTGAACTCTGTGGCACTCTACCTTCACAGTGAAATGATTGTCAATACCACTTGGTTGCATTTGCAATCTGTTGTCTTCCTCTGGCACTAGCTATAAGGCAGGACAATGCAAAGGCTTTCCATTAAGTTCCTGCATCATCGGGAGCACGCCCAAAGGAGAGCAATCCAACTGGTAAGAACGCTAAGAGGTGATAATCTGAATAACTATCATATAGAAGATTGGTCAAGTTTGTTTTCTGATGCTCCAGAGGATGAGACAAAATCAATAGATCAAAATTAAAGGAAAGGTGATTTTGACTAAACATTTGGAAGAACTTTCTAACATAAGAGCTGTTCAGCCTCAGAAGGTGATGTACTTTCCTTTGGAGGTGTTTAGGCCAAGGTTGTATGGCCATCTCTCAGGATTGTGTTGATTTTGTATTCTTGAATGAGCAAGAAATTTGATACCTTCCAGCATCATAATTCTATGAGACAATGAGCCAAGCTTTGATCAGAATTGTCACTTTGTATTTTACACCATGCTTTGTCTCCAAAAAGTGCTAGAGGTTTGATTAGTTTTTTTTTAATTGAAAGCTTGGGCTACATTATTGTGAAATTAGTATCTGATACTGGTAACCTAGATAATATGGAAAAACTATGGATGAATACTGTATGGGAAAATTTGCTAGCACATTGTCTTGTGGCACTTTCAATCCACTCACTTTCCCTGTTTTCTCACCATCTCTTTCCACTCTCAGTTCTTTTTGTTTCCCTTAAAAGTCACTGTTCACTGTTCATCCTCCACCAAATCAAAGTCCCAACCCTCCACCGTCATCTTCCTCTGAATTTCCCATTGGAGTTCTCTGGGACCTAAAAGAATTGTGCTTCAAGCATCCAGTAAGGGATGTTTGTTAAAGCCCCCCCCCCCCCCACCTGACTTTGATTATGATTCATGATTTAGAATTACTTTACTTGGGGATTCCATTTGTGAACAAGTGCAATAAAGGGGTCATGGCAGAGTATGAAATCCTCATGTTCAGACTTCTGCTAATAAGCTCTTTAAATCTTGGTTGGAAAACTTTTTGAACTAGGAGTGTATCTTGTAAGCCAATTCTATATTTTACACTGGCCTTCAGCTTTGCTTCAGGAAATATGTGATTCATGGTTTCACTTCGTAAATATCATGCATTCAGATGGAATGATTACATTGTATCTCTCATTTTGCTACCACAACTTCCTCTATGATGTAATACAAGTTTGGGAAACACCCCTTTTGCATTTTTTTTTCTTCCCACACTGTGAGGGTGACCTTACTAGGACTGTTGTGAAAGTGTGATTGCTGGTTAAATACTTCCAAGCAGAATTGAGTGGATCATGTCCTTTCCGCTGCCTGCCCACTCTCCTTACCCACCAGAAGCTGTTACTGGGAAACAGAAACTGAGTACCAGGTGCTGGAGAGCTCCTAAAAAAAATTAGAGGTCAGTGCTGCAGCTCTTCACCATTCCCTTCCGTGAAGATGCTTGAAACAACACAATGGAAGCAATTTCATTTCTTACATAGTTGAAGGAAGGAGAAAATCTGGTGTGAATTATTATTAGTATTATTATTATTATTATCTCTATTTATATCCCGCCTTTCTCTCCGTGAGAACTCAGGACGGCTAACATCTATCCACACTGAACAAGTTTAAAAAGAGCAATATAAAAGTTTTTTTAAAAAAAATAGATAGTAACAGTGTGGTAAAAAAAGAATTAAAATACACTAAACACATTAAAACGGACTTAAAAACTCATACCCCTCCCCCCCAAAAAACCCCACCCACCTCCCAGAGCCAGAATGAATGCATTTAGTGGGGTTTCAGGGGAAAGAGGAAAAAATAATTAACATAGGTACACTTCATAATGAGTCAGGGTTCACTGAAACTAACAATGCACATAGGTGACCTTGATGTTGATCATCCCTTGAGCAATGAATGTGCCAACATTTGAGACTAACATGTTGTGAAACTAACTATACTATGTTAATCTACATTATACTATATTTGTCAGGCTGACTAATATGGGTGATGATGGAAAGAATGAATTACTGGCTATGGAGTTCTGCACATTTATGTGGCATACCATTCAAAACCAGGCTTTTGATTTTTTTTAAAAAAAACTCATAGTGGGTGTGCCAAAGCAATGGAGACCAGGTGAATAGTGGTGATAAGTGATTCATGGGGAAGGGGGTGATTTGTCTAGGTATACAATAGAGTGATCCACCAATCCTGCAAACAAGGGCTAGGCCTTGAAGCAGAGAAGGAAAGTGCTTGGAAGGAAGGATAAGAGGAAACAGGTTGAAAGTCAGCTGAATTTGTTTGTCTGTGCTGAATCTCATGATCCAGAAACAATTTGTGTTCCCAAACTCAAGGGAAATACTAGGTTTCCACTTTGGTTTAGATGCAGTTAAAATAAAGAGTACAATGACTTGACCCTGGAGATGTAAACCAAATAGCCATGAGATTAATTTTAAATATTACAGAATTATGACTATAAAACCCAATTGGGTTGAGGAATTCAAAACAAAGCAATATTTTGGAAAGGAACCCAAGTGGAACTTATGTTGTGGCAAGACTGGATCATCTTTCCTGACTGGGCTATAGAATGGCCAGTTCAGAGGTGGCTTTCTTGACCAGGGAGGAAGGCAATTGGACTTAAGATGTATAGATTGCAATAAACAGTAGAAGCAGCAATGCTTTTTTTAGTTTGTTGCATGTAAGGATGAGCAGATCAAGGTGTTTTTATTAGAATCAAAGCAGGTATCTTACTATTCTTGCAGCTAGCAGCCATAAGCTTTCTCCCAATGCAGGCTTCCCCAGAACAAATTGCATAATAGACATATTGGATGTATTATGATGTTTTAAAAATAAATATCAAACACAGATTGAAATTACATTTATGTAAGCTATTATGGCGGAGCTTTTCAGTTCCCAGTGCTCCTACCCATGTGCTTAGTTCTCAGAAGTAACTGTGTTTCTGGTTTCCTTGTTATAAATAATCCATCCCCTTCAGGAAAACTCTCTTGTATGAACCTACAGAATTCTGAAATTGCCTCATTAAAGCTTCTGCTAACTAAATGTTGCTTGTGATAACTGTTGCATCTATAATATGATACACATATAAAGGTCAGGCACCAGGCTGTTTGAGTCTGTGGCAGGGCTGGACAAGTTTGTTGGATTTCGAGCCAAAGTTTTTCTTCCAGTATCCACGCCCATAGACTGAATCATCTCCAAAAACTTCTATTGGAGAACAGGGAAAAAAAACAAAAATGAATGGGCAATCTCTTTTGGGTTTGATTTTGTTGATGTAAAAAATCACTGTTCCTGGTGGTTATGTTTTTGAATTTTAGCCTGAAAGGCTGGTAGGCAGAAAAATGGTCTTGGAGGTGCATGTGTTCTACAGACTGAACCATGGATACACTTGCACCACCACCATCTCCCCCCCCCCCTCCCCCACTATGTGCACCTGTGCTTGTTTTGAGTTTTAGCTAAAGATCCACTGACCAGAATCACATGTAACACTCATATGCTCAAAACTGGAAAACAGGGTACCTCAGAATATGGTTTGATTGTGGTCATATTATTTTCAAATGTAGAACTGAACTGAATTTACAGGGGTTTTTTTTCACATTACCTATTTTTCTTCATTCTGGAAGCTTTGTTTAGCTTGAAAAGTCACTTAATTGGAAAAAATTATTATTAGTAGAAATTAAAAGTTAGAGACTGTTGCTGCTGGAAATCACCCAGGGAATTACTATTTCCAATCTACTTTTGGACCACTCCTGTCATATAGAACTGTGCAGCAAGAAGGGAGAGCAGATGATTTTGTGGGAGTGGTATTAGTGATGCGCTCATCACAAGCACTCTGGTGTATATCTGATGTTACCAGTCTCGGAGGATTTCAAGCTATATCTGTCAGAGCAAATGGCCTCTTGTATATGTGCTTTTTCTGTAGTGGGGATCTGCCTCTTATTTTAGAGTCCGTGCATGAGGGAATCTGGCATGTTAAAAATATTGAGACGAAACTGAAGCAACAGCAGCAGTTTCAATCCACAGCAACCAACCACATGACACTGGACCCAGAGCCGAAGGAGCAGCTCTCAGGAGTGGTCTCTACTGATGACATACACCAAGGAAATATTGGGCACAAAACATTAGAAATTCTCCCAGCTACTTACTGAAATAAGTCACTATGCCTTATGTACTTAGAAGTCCAGAAATTTTAACTAGCTTTTGGTAATAATCCAGTTTTATGGGGATTAGAACATGTGAACAAATGCCTTACTGGACCACCCAAAACAACACAAGAAAAAAAAAACAGTCCCCTCTTCCCCCATCCGTCTCCAGACCTCGAGTGCAGGAGGAAGGTCTATTCTCCACCAGCAAGTTCTTACTGTTCTCCTCCTTTAAAGCTAGAGAGAGGATGGCGAGTTTGCTTTGTCTTTATGCTTGCTACATACTCATTGTACCCAGAAAGCACACAAAGAAAGTGAACTGTATTTCCAGCCTACCCACACTGAACAAATCGGTGGGGGGATGCAGAGAAGCTTACTTTGTCCTTGCAGTTGCTAGCTGTTTTCAGTGAGCTCAAGAGCCATGGCAAATCCCAAGCTTCCTCTGAATCTTTGAGCAGGAGATAATGTGTGCTAAGTACCTTTAATGCTCTGAAGCAATAGTCCTTCTTCCTGGTCTCTGTATTTCACACAATTGAGTTTTGAATTCTTTTTTTGTCTCTGGGAAGGTCATTGGACAAATTGCTGCCCCATCTGTCGTGGTTTCATGAGCTAGTCCCTAAAAATAGGATTTTCCAACTCCAGAGCACCCAATTGTGTGAGGGCACAGATGACCACTTGAACAATGACAATTACCAGATGAGTAACCTCTCCTAAATTTGCAGAATTCCTTGGCATTGGGCATGCCAATGGAATTGTAAACCACTGTTTAAAAGTGCTGTAAAAATACTAAGTAAAATTAATTGATCATTTATACCAGGAATTGTAGGTCATATCCACCGATGTTTCCATTATTCTCCAGCTTATTTCCCATTTCCTGTGGCCTACAAGTTGGGCACTGGAAAGTTGTTATGCGAATATTCACTCAAAACCATCTGCTTTGTGGAGCTGTTTTGGAGAAGCAGTATGAAGTGAGATAGGCAAGAGCCTTTTTGTCCCAAATTGCAATAATTTTGCTGTGACATATAAAAAAGCCAAATCTACCTACCAACTAATCCATTAGTTGTTTTAAAAACAACTAATGGATTAGGTCAAATTTCCCCTCATTTGATATGGTTGACCATTTCACTTTGTATCATGAAAGAGCTGTTCTTGTCACTAGCTACTACTAGAAAAGAAATGTAGATGATGCCTCATTGGGAAAAAGAAATAATAACCTATTTTTAAAACACAATCCAAATTAAAATATACAAAAAGTGAACGTTAAAACAGAATTATTAATATTATTTACTACATTTATGCCCTGCCTTTCTCACCCCGCAAAAGACTCAAGGCGGCTTATGAATTCCAGAAAAAAAAACCCAATGCTGGCATATGAACATAACAATAAACATACCAGATCAAACTATAAAACAAATTAAAATGCATAGACAAATAAACATAGCAAATAATAAAACAGATTAAAACATATAAAGTTCTGAATCTTGATTCCAATCTTGATTTTTAATGGGGTATATCACGGTCCCTGTAACCAGTTAACAGTCTGGTATAGCCTTTTGGGCCAGCTGAAATTTCCTAACACTCTTCAAAGGCAGCTCCACAATGGTGCAAACTTGATGTAAGCAAGACATATATTGCCATGGCCAGATCCGACTACTCAAGAAAGAGGCACAGTTGATGCACAAGCTTTAAATGTGCAAAACGGTCCTGCCCATTGCTGAAACATGGGGCTCCTCAACCTTCTTGTGCTTCCAGGTTTCCACTAGTACCGTCCCTACTTCTTGTTTAAAAAAGTCTGGGAAAGGAGGATTAGACATTCATTTACAGTTATTGCCTATGGAAAGTAATGCAACATTTTCCAAAGTAGCTGAATTAAGGGTATTTCTTTATTTATTTATGACATTTCTATCCCACCTTTCTCCAGCCCAAAGGTGACAAGGCAGCTTTACAGCCAGGAAGCCATTCAAAGCTTTCAACCATATGAACCAAAACAACATTTTAAACAGAGTTATAAAATACAAACATGGAATCTTTTTAAAAATATATAACCAATACCTTTACTGGTAGCCTTGTTATCCAAAGTCATAGTCTAAGCCATTCCAATATTCAGTTGCACATAATTCCATATTTATCTATTGCACTAGGTTTCCAAAGGCTTGCTCAAAAAGCCACATATTCACTTTTTTACAGAAGATCAGGAGGGATGGAGCTGATATGATGTCCCTAGGGAGGGAGTTTCACAGCCGAGGGGCCACCACTGAGAAGGCTCTGTCTCTCATCCCCACCAGTTGCTCCTTTATATACTGCGTATGATCATAAATATGTATTTACCTTAACTTTTATCAAAAGATGAACCATCAACTTCTATGAATAGAGTAGCAAAACACCTATTTGAATGCCTAGTTGAGCACATTTTAATGGGACAGTGTCCCATCTCCACTAGTTTTATCAAAATCAATGATAAATTATGGCCCCCAAACATGCCCTTGACCTATACATGAGGTCAACTTATACATTCCTATATATGGCTTTTGCAATTGTGAAAGATCACAGTCTGCTGTTTGCAAATCCCTGTGATCCTAAATGTCTCCCTTTAAAAGAGACAAAATGTTTGTTCTACTGCTCATGAACCCTAAGTGTTGACTGACAGAAATATTAGACTATGTTGGCATTAGCTACAGTGCTGTAACTCCTCTAAACAATCTACCTAGTTGGTAACACTGGAAGTGTATGGGCATGCAGGATATGTTTGTAGTATCAATGTGCCTATCTTATTATTATATTCAGCATTATCTGCAGGAACACACGTTTTCGTAAAGCAAAACATATACCATATAGTTGTAGCTGGCATCATCATGGTTTCATAGATCTCCCTGTCTCTCTTTTTCTCTCTGGGGTGGGGCTCTTACCCAAGCAAAATACATAGAGGCCATTGCAGAACACTCCTCCCACTCCCATTTCTGCCAAGGTTTACTGCACTTCCTGCGGTGACTAAAGTGTGGAGTAATAGTGGGTGCGGCTTCCTCCCATGACAGACAGGTGTGGCTGGTCTGGTATCAAGACTAGGGTGATTTACGGAGGCACCTCCAAGGCTGGGAATACTTCACCTGGTCCCAACAGACAGGTAGGAACATACAAGCATTCACCTGCATCACAGAGAAGTTGTGTATATAGCCCTTAGCAGCTGACATGCTGCCTCATGTGTAGAGTAGGTGAAGATATCTCAGTTAAGAGAGGCACATTTTCCCTAATGCCCTGTTCTCTCTGTTTTTTCCCTCCAGCTCTGCCACAGTTCAGAATGCAGCAGCTGGTTTCCTGCCTGGGCTTGTGGCTCTTCCTCCAGCTTCCCTGCCTGGGTTCTGGGACACGTGTGGTGTACAAAGTACAGGAGGAGCAGCCACCCAACACACTCATTGGAAGCCTGGCAGCAGACTATGGCTTCCCAGATGTGGGGCACCTGTATAAGCTGGAGGTGGGTGCTCCCTACCTGCGTGTGGATGGCAAGACTGGCGACATCTACACCACAGAGACCTCCATAGACCGGGAGAGCTTGCGGGAGTGCCAGCAACTCTTTCCAGGAGACCCTTGTTTTCTGGAGTTTGAGGTTTCCATCACAGACCTGCTGAACAATAGCCCACGCCTGCTGGAAGGGCAGATTGAGGTGCTGGACATCAATGATAATACACCCAACTTTGCCTCTCCTGTCATCACACTAGCCATTCCTGAAAACACCAATATTGGTGCACTCTTTCCAATTCCGTTGGCCATGGACCGTGATGCTGGTGCAAATGGTGTCGCTTCATATGAGCTTATGCCTGGTTCAGATGCCCAGAAACTTTTTGGCTTGCAAGTTGCTGAGGACCAAGATGAGAAGCAGCCACAGCTGATTGTCATGGGAAATCTGGATCGAGAGCAGTCTGAGTCCTATGACTTAACCATCAAGGTACAAGATGGGGGTAGCCCACCACGGGCAAGCAGTGCCCTGCTTCGCATCACCATCCTGGACATGAATGACAACGCACCCAAATTTGAAAAGCCTACATATGAGGCCGAACTCTCAGAGAACAGTCCAATTGGTCACTCCGTGCTGCAGGTGAGCCCCTCCTTCAGCAGCTCGCTCAGAGCTTGTTAAGTTATTTTAAATGTAGCAAGTTCCAGGACATACACATCCCTCACAAATTAGTTACTGCTTGAGTTACAATTTTGAAGTAACATTTAATATCCCCATGTCTATAGTCTACCCACCATTGTGTATGGCCACATTGTCATAATTAGAAAAGTAACTGAAACATTTAAGTTACACCAAAAAAAAAGTTATCTTTATGTTACAATCTCAGTTGTTCCTCAGTTATTGGAAAGGGATATTGATTTAAAGTAACTATTTTCTTGTAACTACTCACTTTCCATTAGTCCTCAGAACAGTGAAGAACTATATGATTCCCAACTAAATTACTTTCCCACTTGCAAAATAAAAAGAAACTATTCTTTCTAGCTATAAGTTTTGAGTTGGCCACAATTTTCAGAGGGTTTTTTCTTCCCACAAATAAAAAGCATTGCATTTGGCAATAGGGAGAGGAGACACAGGTGTGGTGATCTTATTAAGCGATTTCCTGAGGATAGAAGGAAGGAAAACTTGGCAGTATTCAAACTATATTAAAGGTTTAGTTGGGGAATTCCAACTACCTTAGACATTTAGAAGACTCTTGTGGTGGGTGACACTATCACTTCAGAATCAAGAGTAGAAGATCTGATTCATTGTTTATAGCTCCTAAAAATTCCTTCATGTGGAAATCTTGCACATCAAGGAGATGGCTATTTGCAGTCTTTCTTTGTAAGATGGGTGGAAATGAGGATACTCAGGTATTGCCTGAGGCTTGAAGATGTAGATAAACTTTGACTTAGGAATTCTCCTGGAATAGTTTTGACTCTGGGAAACAGTCTTGAGTTGCACCAGAAGGCCATTACAATAATTATTAAATTGCGCAGGAAAATAGCCTCTCATTTCAGAATCTGCCCTGATAATTTCTCCTGCATCCTGTTTGCTGCCTGGAACACCCATTGGTATGTTAATATCTACTTTCTGTGCCATGTGACATCTTGTCCAATTGATGGGAAATGTTTGACCCTACAAATTATGGCATAATCCCTAACAATTCATATGCTGGTTAGGCCAGCTGGGAATTGCAGCCCACCATCCAGAAAGTGATCTGTCCTGTCTGCCCTGTTCCAGCAAAAAGCTTCTGTTGGATATTTCCATAAATACCCATGAACATATGTCATGTGGACTGAGAAGATCTATTAATCTGCAATGGTTTATTTTACGAAGCAGAATGTAAACATACATTTGACTACTGTTACTTGTACTATTGATCTAGATATTAAGTTCTCATTCTTGTGATGAGATACAATTACAGCTAATTATAAGTGGCCTGGTGTCATTCTTTATTGTTGCTTGGTAGTTTGGGGAGAGGCAGGATGAGGAAGAGGCTAAATTACACCAGAGCCAAAAACTTTCCCACTTAGGGGTATAGCCAGAACACAAAACAGGAAATTGGAACAGGGCAAGGGAAGGCCTTGGTATTTCCTTCTCCTTCAGGATGGGAATGCTTGAGATTCAAAACAGCTTATCCATCTTCATCAATTAGGATGGTGTAGAAGTCAACCATCTGTGGTGTGTTTTATAAGGACTTGGATCCCTTATATACAAAAACATCACCACCACACTGATTTTAATGGTCCTGATCATTCTTCAGTATATTACTTCTCCCCCTTTGACTGTAGCACATCAGATTGGCAACAATCTTGCTTGTAGATTAATATAACTGATTCTTCCAAGATGCAGCCTTGGGGCAATTCTTAGGAGGGGCATCAACTCAGGCATTGCCAAGTTGCCCAATGAAAAGGCCACACATTTACTCTCTTGTAACTTTTGTTGCTATTTTGATGTTAGGACCTCTTTTATGCCCAAGGGGATGGAGCAAAAATGCCTCCCATCCCCATTAGCAGAGTCACTTCACTGGTTGATCCAAAGCTTTAGTACAGTCTCACTTCCTTGCTATTGCTGGGTCCCTGAAACCTGCTCAGCTGGGTTTTCAAACTAGTTTTCTTGGCAAATTCTTGGCATACCAGGATGGGAGAGGTGGCTTCGCTACTCAACCAGTCAAACTAGTTGCACTAGAAAATCATGGAAAGAGAAACGCTTCCTCTCAGCCTTAAGCCTCACCTGGGCTTTGGATCAAGAACATAAGAGCCTGGCTGGTTTCCAGACATGCATGTTTTCTGTGGACAGCTGTGTTTGCAACTAATGCACTGTATGCAGTTATCCTTGGTGGCAGCAGATAAAGATTGTGTTACTATCTTGAAATTACAGAGAACTTCAATAGTAAGTTATAGAAATTATGAACAAAATTTCTTACTGTAATGCTAATTAATTTAATTTCCATATAAATGGGAAAGTGTAAAGGAACTCCAATGCTGTCCTAGTAAACTTCAAAAGAGACAGGGTCTCTCATGTGAGGGAAATGGTAAAAAAAATCAAAAAGAAAAAATCATAATGCATCCTGCTCAAAACCACATCAATAGAGCTCAGCTAGTACACATGCCACAGGTGAGAAAAGGGAGTACATAGTTTAAGAAGTCACCAGCATAGATTTATAAGAGGCTTTGTTCAGAAACTGGAGGTCTTGACCAAATAAAGTGAACGTATAAGGACATAAACTAGCAGACCAGAAAATTAAAGATGCAAACAAGGAGTTGGGGGAATACATTGCATTAGAATGATACATCAAGATCAGAAAGCAAGCCGAAGGCAGCTGGATCACTGGATAATGTAAGAGAGCAAAAGATATTGCAGAGGTGCTCAGTGAATTCTTTCCATCAGTCTTCACTGCTAAAAAACTACGGGAAAATACCCAAGCATGAACTGATATTTCCCAGAGGGGAACATGAGGAGCTTCGGTAAATAATAGTGACCAGGGGGAAAATTCAATATCACATTGACAAATCAGGTAGTAATAATAATAACAACAACAACAACAATAATTTTATTTTTTTTATACCCTGCCTCCATCTCCCCAAAGGGGCTCAGGGCGGCTTACATAGGGACAAGCCCAAAGAGCACAGAATTAAAACATAAAAACAAAACAAAACAAAATAAGAACATATCAAAATAAAGCATAACATAAAACAGTACCATGCTGTGCAATAAAAATGCTGAGATCAGAGGGCTCAGAGTTTGTGCAAAAATTCCTAGATAAAGCTAAGGGAAACTGCAAAATTCAGTAAGACAGGGCTGGGAGGATAATGTCCTTGGGCCTTAAAATGTCAGAATTATAGAGTGGAGGGCCAGGCTAAAGTGCCAAGACTAAGATAACATTGGGCCAATTCTTTGGAACTGTCTAATCCAAAGCACAACAGAACATCCATGTTTTTAGGTTATTGTGGGAAATGGACAGGGTAGATGCCAGTCTGATCTCCCTTGGTAGAGAGTTCCAGAGCCATGGGGTCACCACCGAGAAGGGCACCTCTAGATGATCTAAGGGCTCGTGTTGGTTCGTAGGGGAAGATGTTATCATGAACATAGCCAGGTCCTGAACTGTTTAGGTATTCACCTGAAAGTTCTTAAAGAGCTCAGCACATAAGTTACTCATCTTCTAATTAAAATAATCCTCCAAAAATTAGCCAATCTGGAGCACATTATCAACCATTGTCTTCATTGCATTGAACCTGATAGGCCTTCAGTCTGGTCTCACAAGATTCTGCTTATGTTTTGTATTTATTTATTTTATCGATTTGTTTCTCCAAGTGGCACAAAAAACAACCAAAAGATCTAAGTTAGAGCACATTCCCTCATGAGGAAACCCTAAAAATTCAGACTTTAGAAAAGACATGAGAGAAAACATGATGAATAGTTATGGAATGTCTTCTGATGTTGAGAAAATATAAGAGACAATGATGCTTCTATTTGTCTCCCCTAACAATTCTGCCGAATATAACTTGTGGTCATCCAATGAAATTAATCTTTCACTATAATCAGGAAAACAAAATAATATAAATAGGATGCAAATGGACATTGCACCAAGTTAATGGGAATATGTTTGTTGGGCATTGGTTAACTGGCATCTTCATGTTCAGAGGGGATGCATCCAAATTTTCCCAGAGCCACCTGCTTGGTGGAACCAAGATGTCACAGTAGACAAAACTTTTATGTGATCTAGCATAAATTTTATTTTTCCCAACACTTTGGGGTGTTGGGAAAAATATAAATTTGGTTCTCCCCAGTCCAAGTCCAGCAGTGCATAAATGTTTAAATGCCATTTGTGTCAGGATCAGGCAACCTTGTAACACTCCCTCTGTTATTACTTAGGAATCTGAGGTGCGCCATCTTGAATTTGACTCATGTTATTAAATTGAAAGAAAAGGAGGCCTCTGGGCACATATTTAGCCCAAGCATTTGTTTTCATTATCAGAATTGAGTTTATGATCCTTTCATACAAAATACTACTGCTGTTCTTCCTCACTTTCATCAAACTAGAAAGTTAAATTCATTCTCATTTACAATTTCTGTTCTTATTGTTAGGCAATTGTAATTCAGAAGCCTTTTCAGTCTACTTCAAATTAGTAGAGGTCTACCAGGAGTTTTTGATTTGTCTGCTGTCTATTGCTTTTTAGATAGTAATTCTGCAAGAACATCTGTTTAACCTAACAATGGGCCACAAGCAGAAAAAGGTGTGATACTTCTGGTGTTTGATTGGCATGTTCCATGCCTTCATAGTTTGCATGGTCACTTAGGAGGAGGAGGAGCTGCAGTGAACTGATACATCTGGAATTGGTATACTATAGGATATTATAGTTCTGGATCAGTGCTGGATATTATAGGATAGGATATTATAGTGCTGGATTTTATACTGCTGTTTTAGATGCAAGGGGTAGACTACTGCACTTAAGGTTGACAAGATAGATTATCTCAAGCACAATATATTCACCTATGTACTTTCTATTTTCATTGTAGGTAAAGGCCAATGATTCCGATCAGGGTGCCAATGCTGAGATTGACTATTCCTTCCATCAGGCTTCAGATATGGTTCGCCGACTGCTGCGCCTGGACAGAGCCACTGGACTCATCACGGTACAGGGTCCTGTTGACCGCGAAGATGTTAATGTGCTCAGGTTTTCAGTGATGGCTAAGGATAAGGGGGCCAATCCCAAAACTGCCCGTGCTCAAGTGGTTATCACCATCAAGGATACTAATGACAATGCCCCATCCATTGAAATTCGTGGAATTGGACTGGTCACCCACCAGGATGGCATGGCCAATATCTCAGAAGATGTACCAGTTGAAACACCTGTTGCATTAGTACAAGTGTCTGATCGAGACGAGGGTGAGAATGCCGTGGTTACTTGTGTGGTGGCTGGTGATGTACCATTTCAGTTGCGACAAGCCAGTGACACGGGCAGTGACAGCAAAAAGAAGTACTTTCTGCAGACTACAACACCACTGGACTATGAGGCAGTGAAAGAATATGTTATTGAAATTGTGGCTGTAGATTCTGGCAATCCACCCTTGTCCAGCACCAACTCCCTCAAAGTGCAGGTTGTTGATGTTAATGACAATGATCCAGTCTTCAGTCAGAGTTCAACAGAAGTGGCCTTTCCTGAAAATAATTCTCCAGATGACTTGGTGATGGAAGTGAGTGCTACTGATGCAGACAGTGGGTCCAATGCTAAATTGGTGTACTCCTTAGTGGCAGAGCCTTCATCCAAAGGTATATTCTCCATTGATCCAGAGTCCGGTGAAATCAGAGTGAAAACCGTGTTGGACAGGGAGCAACGAGAGCGCTATGAATTTTTGGTGGTTGCAGCTGACAAGGGTACCCCTAGCCGCAAGGGAACTGCCTCAGTTGCCATCAATGTCATGGACCGCAATGACAATGACCCAAAGTTCATGCTAAGTGGCTACAATTTTTCTGTTATGGAAAACATGCCACCCTTGAGTCCAGTGGGCATGGTGACAGTAATTGATGCAGACAAAGGGGAGAATGCCTTTATTCAGCTCTCAGTGGAGCAGGACAATGGTGATTTTATCATCCAGAATGGTACTGGCACCATCCTCTCCAGCATCTCCTTTGATCGTGAACGGCAGAGTACTTATACCTTCCGACTTAAAGCTGTGGATGGGGGTGATCCACCCAGATCTGCTTATGTGGGGGTAACGATAAATGTACTTGATGAGAATGACAATGCACCGGTCATCATCTCTCCATCCAATGCCTCCTACAAGCATATCCTTCCCCACACTAGTCCTGGCCAGCAGGTCATGAGTGTTGGAGCTGAAGACATTGACTCTGGGATCAATGCTGAGCTGCAGTACAGCATCACTGGTGGAAATCCTTATGAGCTTTTCAAGATTTCACCTCAGAGTGGAAACATCACACTGGAAAAGGAAATCCTCCGCAAGCACCACGGCCTTCACCGCCTGGTTGTTCGTGTAAATGATAAGGGCAAACCATCTCGACATGGCACAGCTTTAGTCCATTTCTATGTCAATGAGACACTGACTAACCGCACGGTTTTGGAGATTTTAGTGGGACACAGTTTGGACACCCCCCTTGAGATTGACATTGCTGGTGACCCTGAATACGAGCGTAGAAAACAACGCAGCAACATCCTTTTTGGTGTCATTGCAGGCATAGTCGCTGTCACCCTGGTTATTGTGCTTGTAGTACTAGTGCGCTACTGCCGTCAAAAAGAGGCTAAGAGTGGCTACCAAGCTGGTAAGAAGGAAACCAAAGATCTGTATGCTCCCAAACAAGGTAATAAGGGGAACAAAGCCAAGAGTAAGGTAAAAAAGAGTAAATCTCCCAAGCCACCCAAACCAGCCGAGGATGAAGAAGAGACTGGCTTGCAGAAATCTCTTAAATTCAACCTTATGAGTGATTCGGTCAGTGACAGTCCCCGCATTCACCTGCCTCTTAACTACCCACCTGGGAGCCCTGACCTGGGCCGTCACTACCGCTCCAACTCTCCCCTTCCTTCTATCCAGCTCCAGCCCCAGTCACCATCTGCTTCCAAGAAACATCAGGTAGTACAGGACCTGCCAGCCACCAATACGTTTGTGGGCACTGGAGACAGCAATTCCACAGGCTCAGAGCAGTACTCAGACTACAGCTACCGCACCAACCCTCAGAAATACACCAATAAACAGGTAGGCGAGTTCGTGCTGCACCCTCCCACCAGCCCCTCATACCATACCCGAGCCATATGGACAGAGGTGTGGGAGTGACTTGGACTCATCTCACTCTGCATGAATGGACCTTGATCCCTTGGCATGATGCAGGCTGGAGCCTGCAAATGTCCTGGTGCAAGTTGTACACCATGGACTGCTCAGGAACGAGGCAGCCTGCCAGGCCAGCACATTGAGGGAATAACTATGTGTGGGTGGGTAAGTGCCTGTCTGGTCACAAGGAACCAAGGCAGGCTGGTAGAAACTGGGAAGAGAAACCATGCTGTGTGAGAGGAACCCATTGGTTCCATTGAAGGGTCAGAATGTTTAACTGTTGTATTCTGCTGAAAAATGCATTTAATTGAGCCACTAGTAGGCGGTGCCCATTGCCATTTTTTAAAAACTCTGCTGAAGCTAGCTTTCCATTGAAATATCTGATAAAGATATTTCTGCTACAGCAAGCTATTATGCATTTGAGAAGCTTTTATAACAGTGGACCTTGTGGTGTGGCTATAATGAGGTTTCTCTATGTGGAGAGCATCTGACTCTGCAGCTGGGGTAGTGCTGGGTCTCTGTTCTCTTGAAGGTGCCTCTGCTCTTCGGCTATTGCTGCATGCCAAGGGATAACATCTGTGAAGGGCTGAGTTTTTGAGAGCATGCAGAACAGGAGATAATGTTGCCTGGGTGTAGGATTTCCACTCTTTTGGGAGTTGTCTTTGATGCAAGGGGAGATACCTGCAGAATGAAAGTTTGTGGATGGTGGTACAGAAAAGTGATGACTCTAGCTTGCAAGCTCAGTAATATACTCTGAATGTTTGCAGGTGGTGGGACTTCTCTAGGCTTTCTGAGCTATCTGTGCATGCTTCAGGCTAATGTGCTGTGGAGGTTATCAGGGTCAGAGACAGGAGGGTGGGAAATGTGTTTTCCCTTTTTTTCTGTTGCCATTTTTTGATGGGAGAAAAGGAAAATTGAAATATAGAGTATATTCTTTTAGAATTATGAATAAAATATTTGAAGTGTTCACACATTTACTCCCTCCAAATTATCTCTAAGAACCATATATCAAGCAGACTTTTATGTAAGACAATGCATATCATCTCATATTGTTGCAATTTCTGGTCTTGGTTTCCTTTTCTCATTTCATTTTATGGGAATACATTGGCTTAGAAGACTAGAGGAGATTTTTTTTTTGTTTTACTGATGCCCATGGTGTCTTTCTATTTTAAATTGTGTTTAAATTTTGGCCTGATCCTCATAAACTGTCAAATGCAAAAAGGTTCCTTATAATTCAAGTGCTCCTTACAATTATAGGCCTTGTAGCTCAATTTGTAATAACAATTTTTTTTTAAAGTAAATTCAATTTGTAATGATTTTCTGAATAAACTATACCTTTGATACATAAAATTTGGTTTTTACCTAATCTAAGCTATATTTAATGTTTTTTTTTATTTTATTTTCATGAAGTAACAAAAGGCTTTTAATTCTATAAAGGGTACTTTGTTTTCAAATTTCTTTAAAATTCTATTTTTCCTGGAAAAAAATGAAAGAAAAATATCATTTGCCATGGTTTCAAAATGCCAGGAAATTTTTTATATCTCGAGCCTGCACAGAGTTCAACAACAAAGCCTAAGTATTCAAGGGAAGATGCTGGTCTCCCTTACGTTGTAAGATTTTTGTCCCTCCCGTGGGATTTGTATGCTCTTATTTTCCCTCAAAACTGCTTAGAAAGAGGTTTGCTTGTTAGCTGACTACAATAAAAGTTTGCTTTGCTAGCCAGTGCTCTGATGTGGGAGTGACTGGGTTTTGCCCTACATGCTATGGGAAGAGGCAGGGAGAAAGGGGGTTGTCAAAGAAGTTCTGCCAAGAAGGTTCCCCAAATAATTCAATGCTCTTTTATATTGTTTTTTTGGTAACTAGTTTTTTGAAAAATTAGAGATGATGCAAAGAAAGAAAGATCACCCTGAAGCAAAGGCACACTTTGCTTTCTCTTTCAATAGTATGTGAAAAATATAAAACATTGCAATCAAACTGGTTTAGCTCTATTATATACTGCAAATTGCCTCTGACATTTTCCACTACCAAATTTACTATTTTAGAAGCAAACAATTCCTATCTCATTTCTCTTCAGTTTCCTTAAGAAACTCACATCATAGTAACTGGTCTTTATAGTCAGATATATTTTAGGAGGCATGCAAGAAGATTTTTTGGCAATAAGCAAATTTGCAGTAATCACAATTATCATCAAGGTACTATTTTTATTGAAATAACCTTTTAGGTCACTTAGCAAAGCAATGTTGGATCAGAACAATTGGAAGCAACATTTTTAGTTGTGTGTTTTCTATAGTGAGCTGATATTGGCCTATTTGGTCCTTCCCAGCCCCAGGTTCATCATTACATCATCTCTGTTAGCTAAGCCAGACTGACAGACTGCAGATAGCTCCAGGTCACCCTGCAAAATAATGGATGCTGTGTAGGGATGCAAGCCTTGTTCAAGGTGACCCTGAAAGCTTAATATATCCTATGCAGGGATGCAAACCTAGCTCAAGGTCATTTTCCAAGTTTAATTAATGTTACCTGAGGATGAAAACCTGGCTCAAGGTCACCCTGTAAGCATAATAGATCCTATGTAGGGATGCAAAGATGGCTCAAGGTCATCCTGCAAGCCTAATTGATCCTCAATCAGAAAGCAAATTTGGTTCAGAATTATCCTGCAAGCAGAATGAATCCTATGTAGAGATGTGAACTTGGCTCACGGTCACTTGTAAGCATAATGGATCCTATGTAGAGTTGTGAATCTGGCTCAAGTTCACCCCCGTAAGCATAATGGATCCTATATAGAGATTTGAACTTGGCTCAAGGTCACCCTGTAAGCATAATGGATCCTATATAGGAATGCAAACATGGCTCAAGATCACCCTGTAAGCATAATGGATCATATGTAGGAATGCAAATATAGCTCAGGGTCACCCTGCAAGAATAATGGATCCTGTGTAGGAATACAGACATGGTTCAGGGTCACCCTATATGCATAATGGATCCTATGTAGAAATGCAAACATATCTCAAGGTCACCCTGCAAAACATAACTGAGCTATGTAGGAATGCAGATGTGGATCAAGGTCACCCTAGAAGCATATTATTATTATTATTATTATTATTATCATCATCATCATCTTTATTTATATCCCACCTTTCTCCCCTCAGGGATTCGAACAACCACAGAATCAAAATGTAAAACAAAGCAAATATAAACATTTAAAAAAGTAAACATTAGTGTATGGATATAAAGTTAGAATACAAGAGATGCTATGTAGGGATAGTAATTCTAGTTCCAGTGCCCTAACTCAGCCTTTAACAACCTACAGATATTTTGAACTATAACTCCCTGAATTCTTAATCATTACTCATGTTTGCTAGATCTGATGTGAATTAAAATCTGAAACATCTGGAGGTAATTAGGATGGGAATGCTGCTGTTCCTATTGTACTGCCCTTTATCATCCTAAACCTGTATCATAATCAGTGACATACATAGGCCCATAAAGGTTACCTCCCAAGGCAAATGATTTGCTGTACCAATGTGTTGGATCACATAAGTGGTTATGCTCAGAGAATGTAAATGCCTTTAATCAAACATGTTAGGTTGACTCTTGTACTGCAGGAACTGTTTTAATACCTTCTTATTGAAAAGCCTTAAATATTCTTATTATAGACTCCTTAATGGCTGCATGGTTTAGGTGTGTTTGTTTGTTTGTTTCATTATTTACAAATATGCTTTCATCTGGGACCTTCTCTCTCTCTCTCTATCTATCTATCTATCTATCTATCTATCTATATAGTATTGCACCATTATATGTTTGCAGAGTATGACTTTTAACCAGTTATAGTCTGCCTAAGATAGTACACAGGATGGATGTGATAATAAATTGGAAGTGATGTGCCAGAATTTCAGGAATTTCAGTTGCTAGAGCTTTGGGGAATCTCCGAAGCAGTATTGGCACAGCTCCAGAATGGTCTAGCCCAAATTAATTGAATGAGGGTAGACATGGCCCAAAGAAGATTGTCATATCAGGCATGTTTACATAAATGTAGACCTTGGTAAGATGAATGAAACTTACTTCCATGTAAGTGTATATATAGCAAATATTGAGAATGTGCATGGCTCAGTAAGTTGGGCCAATCAAGTGATGGCATTTTCTCCCTCCCCCCCCCTCCCCCACACACATATACCCAATTACTTTAGTTCAAGGGACCACATCTCTACAATTCTATTCCAACTCTGCAATTCTGTGTTTTAGTTGACACCCCAAATCCTTTTATGGAGCAATATTTAGCAATATTGAAGCACAGATTTGGTTTTTTTTTCTTTTCAAATATCTTATAGCAATATTTCTTCGTTCTCTTTAGATTATTTTGGGATACATATCTAAGAAGGTGTTACAAGATAGCTTCAGTAATTGTTTTAAGGATCAATGAGTCTGAAACTGGGCAAGGTGAGGGTCAAGCTGATTTCAAAAAGGACAGTGAAGGCAAAGTGTTGTAGACTGAGATGCAGCTGGATGGCCACTCCTTTTGCTGGCAGCTCTCTCCACCCCTTCCTTTATTCTGAGGACAAGGGAGCTTTGTGAAAAGGTGCTAGCTTGGATTTAAAATGCCACAGGCTGGGGATTCCTTACTGTGGCCTGAGACAGTAAGGCTGTGATAATATTGAGGAAAGCCCCGAAACCAAAACTCTTCTAGCCTTGTATCATAGTATTGAATGCATACCTCACTATTTCATTTGACGGGCTATATTTTTTTTCCACAAAAGATCTATTCCTTTAAATGAGTATCTTTGAAAGTAATATCCATTCCAGATCTATTTGGGTTTTTTTTAGTTTACTTTCAGTGAAAGCTTAAATCTACAGGTTTAAAGCCTTGAAAATGGCAATATGGTATATTCTTGGATTTCAGGAAAGCAATTACAGTACTTGATGGATCCCGCATAGGCCATCGAGTCTAAACCCCACCCTGCCCCTGCCCTCCAGTCCCCATTTAGTTCAGGAAATCCAGGTAGGTCATCCCCAACAGGTAGCTGTTTAAGTTCTTTCATGCCATGCAGAAAAAGAAACCCCACCACCACTCTAGCCCATTGACTCCACTGCCAAACAACTCTCACTGTTGAGAAATTCCTTAATTTGGTGTCATCTGCAAACTTGATAAGCACACCCTCTAAAACTTCATCCAAGTCATTAATAAAGATGTTGAACAGTACTGGACCAAAGCTTGCAGCACACCACCAGTCACTTCTTTCCAGGATTAAGTGGAACCTGTATAATCCGTTCCACTATTTTGACAGACTAGACTGTATTTTCTTGCATCTCTCTTTTTTTGCCTTTTTTTTTTTGAAGGGAGGGAAAATGTTTGCCCTTCTCCAGTCCTCTGGCATGTCAGAAGACTAAAGCAATCTGTTCTCCAAGATTTCTCAAGAATGAAGGCAAGTGGTTTGGAGAGTACATCAGTAAGTTCCTTCAGTGTTCTGGGATATGGTTCATCTGGCCTCCAGATTTGAACTCATTTAGGTTAGTTGGGAGACTCGTGACTAAACTACCTGTCCAGCTTGATTTGCAATGCAAATCTCTTGCCAAGGTCTCAGCTGTTCCTTAGAAGTATACAGTTCCCTTTTTGGGAGAATTCCGAAGCACATAATTATTGAGTAGTTCTGCCTTTGTATTACGATCTGTTACCATTTTGCTCTTCTTACTAAACAGCAGGCTAAGTGTCTCCTTGGTTTTTCTCTTGTCTTGTCTTGAATATATCTTTTTTAAAATCCTTTTTGTTTCTCTTTGCTTGCCAAGCCAATCTAAGCCTATTCTGACCATTAGCTTTCATTAGTACTATTCATGCAGGCTTGGGCTGCACATCTGTCCTCTTCCTTGGTGATTTGGCCCTCCTTCCATTATTTTTATGCATACAATTTTTCCTTTTTATTTCCTCCTTGAGTTTGCTGTGCAACCACACTGGCCTTTTCATATATTTCCTTTTTTTTTTCCTCCCATGGGATTGCTTATGATTGTGCTCTTTGCAAATCCTCTTTCAAGAAGTTTTGTATCAGCTGCAAACTTGATCCCCATTATTCATCATCTAAGCCATTGAAACAAATATTGAAGAATGTCAACTCCAGGACAGAACTCTTGTGGCACTTGAAACTTCCTTCTGGTCTGAAGTACAACCATTTGGTGATGACTCTTTGAACATGGTTTTCCAACCAAGATTGAAACTTAATCAGGTAAACATAGAAAAAAAGGCAAGAACAAATGTTCATGTTAATAACTTGAAAAAGACACTCCCTTCTTGGTTAAAACAGTTTCTTACATGAGTAAACAATATTTTAAAGGTTCAAGTGCAAATTGAGTTTTCTTTATCTGATAAGTTAGTCTGTAATAACAGACTACAGTTTGGTGAGACATTCAAGATGATGCTGTGCCAAGTGAAGTATACTTATGCCATTGATATGAATCAGTTCACAGATGCGTGATTATGATAGAATCCCATTATTTGCACAGGGGATTCCTGCGGGGAGAAGGTGTCTGACTAGCACTAACCGGAGCAGTAACAACTGATAGGTGTGTTTAGATAACCTCAGCAAGATTTGGGCCAGGAGATAGATTGTAGGAATGTCCAGGCGACAAGGAGGAGACACAGATGTGTGAATGGAGGCATAACACCAACATGTTTTGCAACATGTTGCAAATATAAGGTTCAGTCTTGGGAGATATACTACGCTTCTTAACATAAGCATCAATTTAACAAGGAAGTGGAGGACATATTCCTTCAGGGCTATATGTCTGAGCCAGCTCATACAGGTCAGTCATAAAAATATTGATTAGCAAATGACCTATAGATTAGCTATGTGGTACCCTATAGGAAACCTCCCTCCAGTCTGAAACAGTCTGATGTTTTGTGTAGTTGTTCAGCTATCTGTGTAACATTCAACTCACATACATTTTGCCAATACTTCTTCCAAGGCATCTTTAACATACAGTACGGCTTGTCACATGCAACTACCATGATATATTAAAACTAATAACTTCATATTTTTAAAAGGGCTTACAGTTGATCAGACATTATTTACATTTGATGAAGGTGCTTTGCCTTTGAGTAAGCAATGTATTCTTATCCAGGGACCTCATCGGATGGAGGTCCATAAGCCGTGGGACAGCAGAGGAATCTGTGGGACAGTGGGATAAACTATCAGACAGCTCCCCACATAATCCCCTTACCATCACACACAGTTTCCCATCTGCTTCCGGCTTCATCCGGTAATGTCCCCGGTTTCTTGAATGAGAACATGGTGAGTCATCCGTGTTCTCAGGGCAGCCTCTAAACATGCTTTTGAAACTGAGCTGGGATGGAGTCCTGCAAAAAGTAGCCCTGCGTCATGTGATGGGCTCCTTCACTCTCCATCCTGGTTGTGTCTCCATAGAGTCCTAGGACAGGGGGGAAACCCCATGTGATGAGGTTACAGGTGCTCATAGACCAATTGACTAATCTGTTCAGGAATTTTCCCCAGTTATCAAGCTAAAAATCTGTTGTTTCTCTGATTCAACCCCCAGCCCACCCCTTTAAAAATGTGGACATTTGTTTTGTGAACATCTGTCCTAAAGTATGCGGCAGAAATGTAATTATTATACTCCCTCTTTCCCTCACTTTCACACACAATTTTGCATGAGAGAGGATAAGCCTTATTTTCAAGGAGGAAGAAGTAATAAAAATAAGGGTGTGTACTGCTGGAAAGATTTAATTCAAAATCTAATTTGGAAGACAGCCTAATTCCTCTTGATCTGATTAAGGGGCCTCCAAACTTGACCTGGTCTAAATCCAAAACTTGATTCAGAAATCCAGATCTCCAGCCACCCCTTTAATTAGCACTGGAAATTAGCAAGTAGTTATTTCTTTAATTTTTCTTTTTGTCTAAATTGCATTAGATTTTCAAGCTTCAGGAAATGATTTTTGAGAGGCAGAATTTGATGAAATGCTCAAGGATATTTATCCCTGAAAGGAAGTAAAATCTACCAAGTTTCAAGCTGAATAAATTCAACGGGTTTTGTACAAAAGTAGTCTTTCCAGTTTGGGAGTTTCTAAAGATCAGTGGATTTATCTTTCTCCACTGTTGGCAGCAATGGTTATAAGAAGAAAATGTTACAGAAGACATGTCCTTTAAAAAAAACCCTCATGAAAACATTATACTGGGTGTGGCATCCTTTAATGTAAGGGAGGCTTAAGCAGGGGTGGGATGTTGTATAGCAATATAGCTAGGATCATAAAGCTGGAAGAGGTCTCATAGGCCATCATATCAAAATCTTCTCCCCTTCCCTTGTCTCAATACTGTAAATTGAACTAGATCATCCCTAGCAGATTGCTATCCAAGCTCTTTTTGAAGACATCCAGGGAAGGAGGCTACTACCTCTCTGGAAAATTGGTTTCACTGTCAATCTGCTCCTGCTTTCAAGGATTTTCTTCAAATGTTCAATCAAAATCTAGCCCCCTGTGATGTAAAACAAGTAGACCAGAGGCACATCTACATAGACCACTGCCCATGGGGCTGGTCCAGAGTGGCAGTCCTCCAGACTGATTCTAGAGGCAGCTACACTACCCACTAGACCATCCAGTGAGGCCAAATTAGATTTGTACCCACTAGACGGCCCCAGATATTTTGGCCACCTGTGTTGTTGTTGCCATAGCTGTGGCCATGGAGGTCCAAAGATCTTCTGGCCACTTCTGGGCTCCACGAAGTCACTCAGGCTTACATCAGCAAAGGCACCCGGGGTGGCCGGGAACTCTTTGGAACTCCATGACAACACTGACTGTGGCAACATGACACAGGTACCCCTCTGTTTTCCCCATGCCACAGAGCACAAGTAAAGCAGGATGGTGGCACTGACCAGTATGAATATCAGAGCTGGTTCCAAATCAGAACCAGTGCAGATATTCACACTATCCCAATGTAAAGAGCTACTCTGGAGCTTTGGAGACGCTCCAGAGCATTCTTCAACCTTCCCTTACATGAAGTCCAACTGTATTAAGCAGCTGGTGAGATAGCTCAGTGCATCATGTAAATGCCACAGAGCCAATTCTTGCCCACTTTGAGATATATTGTCCTTGTAGAATATTATTTTGGTCTTGCCCTCTGGGCAGCAGACAACCAATCTACACTTCCCCCTCTTTTACAGCCCTTGTGGTATTTACAAAGTGTTGTTATGTCACTCCTCAGTCTTCTCTTCACCAGGCAGAACACGCCCAGTTCTCTCAACCTTTTGTAATATTTTCTGCAAGATGGCTGCCAACTTTCAGAACTCTTGTGAATGAAAAGAAGAGTGCAAAAAGTATTAGAATAATGTGTTTCCTTGTTAATTAGTCCCAAAGCTTTAGACAGATTTTATTAGAATAAAAAGTTCTGTAAAGAGCTAATATTACATGCTTTAATTGGTCAATCACATGCTATAGGGGGGAGGAAAGCGCATAACTGTTTGGCTGAAAAAAGTGTAAAGACAGAGACCATCTGTCATCAGTTTGCTGTTGCATTGTAAGAACAGTGTACAAATTAATAATTCTTAATGTAAAGCAAGAAACTTTTAGAAAGATTTGTAATCATTTTGTTCTACTGAAACTTTCTCCATATGTGCAGAAACCCCACCTTTTTCTTTTTTATGTTACATTAATAAGATTCGCAATGTAACTGACAAAAGGAAACATATCTGTAGATAAGAATCCAACATGTTTTATATCTACCTCTCTACCCCATTTTTTGTTATGTTACACAGAACAAACCAATTGACCCGATGCCATGGTAGGGGAAAACTCTGACCTCCACTTCCTTGGTGGTTGCATTGTTGAATCTAACTCTATTCCAGTGCAACTCTTAATCACAGAGACATTCTTATCTGCCTATCCCTTGGGTGGAGATTCAGGGTGGAATATAATGTCATCAATTATGTGGTAACATGTGCCCTGGTTCTCCTGGTAATGACTAAGCATTCTAACCTGTTAAGGAAACTATGGAAGCCTCACTTTTGTAATCCAGCCTGCCTCTGGAACCTTGTACAGAAAATGGATAGGTTCAGTCAGAGAAACCAAAATCTTTAGTCTGCAAGATCTAAGTGGTGCTGCTGAGGAGAGAAAGATTTGGAAGTCTCTCATTCATAAGGGTAATCATGTTAAAGGGGACATGAAGGCATTCATCAGCAACTTCCTGGCTGTGTTTTCAGATCTTCTGGAAATGTTCTTCTCTCTCTCCCACAACTCTCAGAGGTACATGTGATGGGAATAAGGGTGAGGCCCTGCTCCCTGGCTCTAAAATTTCCTTCCCAGAGAAATTGAACATGCACCCTTTTTACTGTATTTCTATAGGTAATGAAGACATTTTTGCTGGACAGACCATCAAGGAATGATTGCATAGGGGGAATGCACCTTGTTTAGGTGCTGAATATTCTCTTTTTAGCTTTTTAATGTTTTGAACTGGTTTTATGTTTTTCATACTTAAGCAACTCTCAACTTTCATATGCTGTGAAATTTTAAACTATGTTTTATCTGCTATAAACTACCTTAAGACGCAAACCAGGGGAAAGGTGAGACATAAATATAATAATCATCACCATTATCATCCCAAAACAGTATCTTTTCCTACTAATACTTGAGTTCCTGGATAAGCTACATTTCAATGAAACCTACAGCCTGATAAGAACCAGATGGAGAAATTAGTGCAAACTATCACACTCTGAATAACTTGCATTGATAATATACTTGATATTTTCATGGTCTTAATTAAGCCCTGAGAGAAATCCTCAATAACTCTGTAATATTCATCTTTAAAGCCATGCTCATCTACTGACTGAAGTACTGTGGCAGATATTTCCACTGATTATTGTACTTTATAGGAAACTGTGGAAATGTTAAGTTATCTAGAGATTGGTCAGTACAAAGGGTCATCAAAGATCTCTAGAGCAGTGGTTCTGAACCTGTGGGTCCCCAGATGTTTTGGCCTTCAACTCCCATAAATCTTAACAGCTGGTAAACTGAGTTGTAGGCCAAAACACCAGGGGGACTCACAGGTTGAAAACCACTGATCTAGAGGGTCTTGGGGTTTGCTAATTGCTATCATCAATTCGTTCTCTTGTGTTCATGGCTGATGTCCCTGGAAGCCTGAGGTACCAGTGGGATCCTGAAAACAAACTATTAAATAAGCATTTACATCTGCCCCATCCCTGACTTTTCATGCCCTGTGCATGTCTTCCTGATAGAATGGTGCCTGAGATGTAGCTGGAGCTGTCATTCACTCCCAACAGATAAAAGAAAATGAAAGGATTTTTTGCCAGAACAATAATCTGGGAATATGGTAAAAGAAGTGCTAGGCATTAAAGCATTATGTAAACATGACAGCAGTGATGATGGCTACTACTGTCCTCCAGAAGAAGGGAGGGCATACAGTTCTCCTTTGCTTAAAACTGGCAAACCAAACATGTCCTGGAAATCCTTTAGGAACCTGCTCCAGAGTGATTTCTTATTTCTGCCATAATTCCCACATTCATTTACATGCAGTATGAATATCTTTGAAAGAAACCATAGCCATTTTACTTAACTACTCAGTCAACTCAAGGTAAAAACAGTATTGTCAGAGATTTTTTAAAAGCAAAGTGGTATGAATAAATGCAGCATAGATCTTTTTGTTGTACACATTTGGGTGCTAATTTTATATAATACAGTAAGATTCCTGTAATCATGAATATCATTATTGAAATTTCACTTTCCCACATCCAGGGGAAATGGTCTTTTTAGGAATTTGCTAGGCAATTCTATAGTGTGCTTTCCTCAGAAGATACCATAGATTTACCCTGGAGAATTTCTCACACTCTGTGGTGTGCTTGGACTGGAAGTTAGGTAAATTAATGGAATTCAGTAATTCAGTGTTTTCAGGTAAATGCGGTCTAGGTGGGAACATACAGGGATCTTAATATATGTAAATTAAGTTTATCATACAAATTTTATATTATGCAAATTAAGTAGAGTAATTGTTTGTATTGTTTCCCTACCTCTATGTTTCAGCCTTTGTATCACATATAGTAAGCTAGCATTAAGCTGGAAGAGTCAATATAGTGTAACATTTTGAGTCAGAGAGGACTGATAGGGATATCCAAATTCATATCTCTGCTTGGTCACAACCATTACTTGGCTCAGTTGTTACCTCTCAGTCAAATCTATCTTGCAACGCTGTGGTGGAGAAAATGGGGAGAGAGAACCATATAAAGCAACTCTATATATTGCTGATGTTACACATATTACCATGTATACTAATGTATAAATCAACCTCATGTATATATTGAGGATGGGTTTTAGAGTCAAAATTATGGATTTTGTTATGACCAATGGACAGGTGGAGGGGAGAAGCCCCACAACTGCCTCGGAAAGGGAAGCACCTATGTCTTTCTCCATGTGCACATGTGTTCAAGCACCCTCTCAAACACACCGGGGATGGGGCAAAATAGTAGAGGCTGCTTCCAACTTGTAACAGTCATTTGCAGCATTCAGTACATAGAGAAGAGAAGAATGGGAGAGTATGGAGGGAGTGGGCACAGAGAGTTAAGGAGGAATAAGGTGCAAATATGGGACAGAGAGAAAAGGAGGAAGAACCTTGATTGTGAAGGAGTCAAGGTTACTTTCCCCAGTGTTTTCCTCAATCAGTCAGTCCCTCTCTTCCTTTCTAGACAGCCAGCCTGCCCTATGCAAGTGGCACAACATGCAATGCATCCATACAGTGCATAGCAATAGAACCCTCCACCTGAGTCAGGAACTAGCATTCCAAAGGGGAGAATAGAGCAATGGTCACATCAGCAGGAGCCATGGCAGAAAGGGAAAGAGAGGAGGGGTGTTCTTCTGGCACTTGTGGCACCTTAACACTGCTTCCCACCCTCCACCCCTCCCTCAGCCAACAACCATGTCCTCCTGCTCCTGTTTTGACTTTGGCAGTAACAGCATAGCGTGCTCCTCTCCTGCCACTCCTGGGTGTCTGAATGACCACATAGAGCTTGAGGGCTGGCTGTTTTGGCAGCAGTCCTTTGTACAGTGGCAGCAATGGCTCCAGAGAAACCTTAAATCATCACTGGCAGTTATCAGCCAGAAAGGAGGAATGCATGGGAACAGGGCCTCACCAACCAAAAAGAGGAATGCGTCAGATGGGAGGTGGTTTGGGTAAAGGTAGGGAAAGTGATCTTCCACTTGCTTACACATGAGTAGACCATCCTTTCCCCACTCTGAGTGACCCAGAAGGGAAGGTGCACCGCAGGGATTATGGTACAGAAGGTGAGCCATTGGGTTGCCAGCATGTGTCTCGTGTGGGTTGTGGGGATTCTGGAGGTTGCAGCAGTTGTAGTCAAATGGGCACCCAGGCATTCAAAAAAGACTCAAACTGGTACTAGAGCAGAGGGTACTTACATTGATCCATATATAAGTCAACCCATGTTTTGTGGTCAATTTAACGAAACAATTTTGACTTATGCATGAGTGTATACACTAATTGACTTAAGTCAAACATAGGAGTCATATTTGGTTTTGTTCATCGGTTTACTTACATATGTGCAGGAGACTTATAAAGTGCATTAAAATGGAATACTACCAAAACCAATAATAATTTCAACAATAACTTTGGAAGAATTAAATAAATAATCCTATTTAGAAATGAATAAAAATGGATCAGGAGCATTTACAACATAACAGTTGCAAAAAAAAAGTTGTACCCACCCCACTAAAAACCCTTCTGCAACGAAGAGCTGCCTGGATAAAACAAAGTGTTGTTTAAATGCTTATTTCCATAAAAAGGCGGACTTAGGTTTGCATGGGAAAAGGTTTCACAGCTCAGTAGCAGAAACTGGGAAGGACTTCTACATCCTTGCTAAACTTGCTTGTGATGTGGGCGGGACTAAAAGAAGGCTTTCGCTGAGAAATACAAAACCAAATACTCTGGCAGTCTCATGTTAGGAAATCTTGCCTTTCAGGTAGTCTGGACCCAAGCCATATAGGCCATTTTTAGGTTAAAACATGCGCCAGTTTCAAAACATGCTTGCTCATGAGAACAAAACAGGAAGGCCGCAAGTAACATATCTCAATCACAGTGGGGGAAGTCCAAACATGTGGTGGTGTTATTTTGTTCAGAGTACAGATTGAATATTTTAATTTAAGTAGAATCATTCTTTGGCCCTATAGCCCGAAAAAACCTACAAGAACCTAGAATCATTCTTTGCTTTTTCCTATTTTTATGCTGTTAATCGTGACCTTTATATGACGCTAATCAGCTCACTTACGCCGCTGCTAGCAATCAAGATGTTTTTACCTTCTGCATTTAGTTCCCAGCCAATGGGTTATCTTGCCATCCAAACAGATGAAAAATAAGATCCAACCAAGCCAACACTCCTTGTATTTGAAATGGCCTGCAGTCCTTGAATTCTGCCCCTATTCTTCAGCACCACAGCCCCTATCTAATACAGTTGTATGCCAGGACTCATGATTTGGACTATTCCCTGCCCTCCCACACAGAAACCTTCTGCTACTACATCTCTTCACCTCCTTTTCCACATCCCCTTGACTCATTTTGCTGCTGTTGTCACCCATCTTTTCTCCATATCTTTGCTTTCCATTTCCTGTCCATTCATGCGTGCTCCTCTTTGCTATCCTTCTAGCTGCCATGCCTGCTGCCTTCTTCCACTCTGCCGCTTCTACCACTTCCACTTCCTTCCTGTTCCATTTCCCACACTCACCAACTATCTCTCCCTGTGCAGCCATAGTTGCAGCTGCTCTGCCAACTAGATCCCTCCCTCTTGTGTGGCAGCTCTTCTTCAAGCTACTTCCTAAGCAGAGCTAGCAGGACCAAGTCAGCACTTTTAAAAAGAACAGGGAGGTGGAGGGCAGTGGCAGCGAGCCAAATTAAGGATCAGGCAGCAGCAGTACTTCTCTGCCTTCAGGCAGCGGGAGAGCTTGGGATGACACTACTCACTAAATCCTCTGCCAAATAAAACATTTCCTCCTCGTAGCACCTGGCTCTGCTCCCAAGAGGCCCGTGGAAGATACATTGGAACTTGGAGTTTTCTGGAAAGCCTGTAGAGATGAATAATATTGCCATGCCAAAACTGATGCAAAGTCCATGGCTTTTAAAGCATTCTTTAAATACTAATAATTGCATTATGGAATGATGGCATTTTACTCTGCTTTGCCCAGGTATTTTGCTGTGATGTATTTTCCTTAAATCATTCCTATGGCTCTGCTCTATTGCTTTCTATACAGGCAACCTCATAAAAAAAATGCATCAGTTCATAGCAAACAAGCTAGGCTGTTCCTCAAACTGCAGCATTTTCCTGGGGGCTTTAGGAAGTATAAATCTGTATGAAGTACAATATACTGCAAGACTTATAAGATAGCTATTGAAAAGTGGTAGGAGGCGCATTGATAACAACTTAAAGCTTCACATTTCCCTTTATCTGAGCTAAGAAGATTGCTTAGAAAGTTACTTGGTAAAAAAGGACCCTTCCAAAAATAATAGAGTAAAATAATGGAAATATAATAACAGTGATAATAGAGTAAAATAAAAATATAATAATTATAATAATAAGAATAAAATAATAAAAGTAATAATCATAATCATAAATAGAGTAAAATAATAAATATAATAACAGTAACGTAAAATAAATGTAATAATAACAATGAATAAAGTAAAATAATAAATGTAATAAAAATAATGGAGTAAAATAATGTAAGTGTAATAATAACAAAGTAATAAATGTAATAAAATAATAATAGTAACAGAGTAAAATGATAAATAACTTTGACTCGGGTATAAACCAAGGGGAGCTTTTTCAAACTAAAAAAGGACTGAAAAACTCAGCTTATATAAATATATGGTACTCTTGGTCAAACTGCTCTGGGCATGCCCCAATGTAGCCCAAGATCCCTTTTGGTATCCAGACAATTGATTGGTTGAAGGGCATATTGTGCTGCCACCACTGTGTTTCCACCCACAAAAACGGTTTGCTGACAACATCCCTTCTACTGGTCACAGGTACTCTGTTGTGACCTCACCAGAAGTGATGTTGACAGGAAGTCTCTGCAAGGGAAATGCCTGTCACTGGCAACAGAGAAGTGGGTCTGGTCTGTTGGATGTGTGGACACTGGATTACGCTGTCCACAGCCTTCATAATATTGGGGTCACTCTGAAGTAAATTCCAGTTCCCATTGAACTAGAGCTGGGGTTCTCAAACTGTGCTCCTTAGAGCCCTTGGGGCTCTGCAATAGTGAAGGGCTCCATAGATGATGATGATGATGATGATGATGATTATTATTATTATTATTATTATTATTATTACAATTGCAATGGCTGGGTGACCATATGTTGAGGTTGTCTTGATTGTGCCTTTCTGGCATGGCAGAAAATGGTTGGACTGAATGATCCCTGAATGACCCATTGAAATACTGTTATATTTATATTGGTTAAAAATTGGCTGTTAGAAATTGTGGGTGGGAGTTGAAATCCAAAATACCTGGAGGGCTGAAATTTGCCCATGTTTGGTATAGACACAGCCTAAGTTTCAAATTCTTAGCCAAACTAGAGGACACTCATCCATTGCAAGTGCAGCACTGTGTGATCGGCCAGTGCCTCAAAGATGGGAATTTCTTAATCTGCTGTAATGTGAGAGCCTTAGCCTACACAGAACATTTTTCTTCTCATTGGAAATAATACATCCTCTCTGCCTCCCTCTCCCAACCAAGAAGCATGCATTGCAAAGATTAGTGCAATAACCCATGTTTGAATCATGTATATCAATATCAATAAACTAGGAATGCAGAGGTGTTTATTGTTCACATACCAAGTAATTGTACAGCACATCATAAAATAATGTACAATAGAAACCCCAATAAAATAAATAAGAGTAAAAGAATTAAAGAGTTAAACATAACCCCCCCCCCCCCCCCGGAAAAATCTCAAGACCTTAAAAGATACGGCCTTCTGAAACTGAGACCAAAATGAGGATACTGCTTTCCCTCGCCTCTTTCCATTGGGCTTTTCCTCATTTTCATTCATCCTCAATTTCTCCCCTGTCTCATCTCTTCAATTGCTTCTCTGTTACTCTTCTGCTTCTGGCCTCTCAAGGTTTCCTTTTCATTTTTTAAAGAGAGCCCTGGCACAGAAGGCAGGCAAACATGACTGGCAACAGAGCCACGTGATACCTTTTCTCCAATCCTGAAATCTTCTTTCCCTGGAGTCTTCTTGTCTTGCTGAATTTGCAAAGGGAGAGAGCGTCACCCTGCCTGAATAGGATAAAATAGTTAACTCACTAAAATAAAAATTAACTTCAGCATTTCTCTTGGACAAATGGGTGTCATCCCTCTTTCTTTCGCTTTTCAGCATTGTTTTTGTAGTTGTGTCCCTTCAAGTTGCTTTTCATTTATGGCGACCCAAAGGCAAATTTACCACCAGATTTTCTCAGCTTGTTCAGTAGGGTTTTTCTTTTCTTCCTTTGAGGCTGAGAGAGTGTGGTTTACCCAAGTTCACCTAGAGGGGTTTCCATTTGGTCTCCTGGAGTCCCAGTACATCACACATTACTACTGTTGTAACTCTTACACTCTCCTTCTCAATTTAATTTATTCTGGTTTCTATTGCTTCCCAGGAACAATTCAGAAATGTGCTACCTAAGCAGAACTGCCACCACCCTTTCCACATATAGAAACAGTCCATATTAGCAGTTGAATTTCAATTCAGTACTGGTAATGCGTCAGTATTATCTGCTGTCTTTGAGGTTGGCAGGTTGGCAAGCTAGCTCTCCATTAGATGGAATGGCAACGGGACTACGGAGGATTGATTGATTGATCAATTGGCTACTCCTATTGCCCTCTCCCGGCACCTGTCCCTTGAAGCACTGCTTCGCAGTGCCTAGTGGCAGGACTAATTCTGATTTTTCCTTCGGTAGGATTCATTCCTCTTATAATTCTAGCTTTTCTTTCTTCTGTTTTTCTTCTGTTAACTAGATTAGCTGAAAACAAAAACAAAGGGTTCATCTATGCTGTCGAATTAATGCAGATGGACATCACTTTAACTGTCATGGCTCAATGCTTGTAGAATCATGGGAGTTGTATTTTTAACCAGGTCTTTAGCCTTCTCTGCCAAAAAGTGCTGGTGCCCCATCAAGGGCTGTTCTACACAGGCACATAATGCATCTCCACCTTACCATAGCATACCATTTTGGGACCCCATTATTTATTTATTTATTTACGACATTTCTATGCCTCCCTTCTCACCCTGAAGGGGACTCAGAGCGGCTTACGAGATTTATATATACACAATTGTATTGTCAAAGGCTTTCATGACCGGAATCACTGGGTTGTTGTAGGTTTTTTTGGGCTATATGGCCATGTTGTAGAGGCATTTTCTCCTGACGTTTCACCTGCATCTATGGCAAGCATCCTCAGAGGTAGTGAGGCCCCACAATGGTGGTGTCAACTGCCTCCAAGATGGGACAGTTCAGTACAACTGGTAATGGGGCAGAATTCTACCCCCACAATCCCAACCCAACCCCCCCCCCCCAAATACAGTAAATTGACACTGACTCAAGCTTAGGACTCTGTGTACTGCCTGGTTGGTGCCGTGTGACTGAGCAAAGCATCTTAGCAAGGCCTTTCCCGCTCCTCTGAAGCTGCCTTGCTTAGTTTCATGGCATCAACCAGGAGCCACAAAACTGCCTCTGGTAGGCAATTTTCTGTCTTTTGAGTGGGATTTGGAGTGCTGGGGGAGAGAGACAGCCACCCTGCGTCTCCAGGCTACTTAAGCTCAGGGAGTGTGTAATGACTTTGGGAACATGATCCCGGATCCTGCATAGAGGAAATTCTGAATCCTGGAACAGGATCTGGACTTTCCATAAATATTGATGATTTTTAATATTGTTTTATTATGTAGTCTCATTTTAATTTTTGTATATGTGATGTTTTGTATTTTGAGTTAATATTATCTTATGCTTGAATTGCATTGGAATGTTGCCAATTGTTGGCCGCTCTGAGTCCCTCCACGAAGGAGAGGGGGTAAGATTAATTTCCCCCTGTATTTTTTAAACCCAGGGCCCGGCCACATTAAATTGTTTACCCTTGGATAACTCACATCTATGTGCATTAAATATGGGCATGTAGAACCAAGCTACAATTCCCATGAATTCAAAGGATTGAGCCACGACAGTTACAAGGGTGCCAAACTGCATTATTTCTACAATGCATATGCACCTGATGTCATGTTTCACCCAATTTATTCCTGTAGTGCCTCCTTTCTTGCCACACGTGTCTTATTCTACCTTCTAACAAAGACCTGGTTGTGGAACGCGGCATTTGACAACTGATTTAATTCTTTGCCCACATGAAAGGAGGATGATGAATGGGATTGTGATGGTGTCGGACGATTTGGCTCTTTTAACTGGGATGATAATGCTTTAATGTGTATGGTGCTGATATTTTAATCGTGTAATGAAGTGGCATTGTGTTGTTATTGTATATTTTTTGTATGTTAACACATGTTGTGAACCGGTCCGAATCCCTCTTTGAAGGTGAGAGGGTCGGTATATAAAACCTCGAAATAAATAAAATAATAATAATTCTTTTTGCATGTGGACCATCCCATCCTCCTCACTGTGGCCCCTCCCCATGTCCCTTCCACACAGGGCTTAGAGCAGTGGTTCTCAACCTGGGGTCCCCAGATGTTTTTGGCCTTCAACTCCCAGAAATCCTAACAGCTGGTAAACTGGCAGGGATTTCTGGGAGTTGTAGGCCAATCTGGGGACCCCAGGTTGAGAACTACTGGCTTAGAGGGCTGGAAACTCTCCAAAGACATAGGACAACTTCTTGAGGGTGTGGGGAGAAAAGGGAAGAAGCTTTCAACGCATTGGGCAGCAGTGACATTGGATATAGATAATATCCTCCCCAATTGACTTTGGCCTTTCAAGAAGATTGTTTCTCTATTAATACTTGAGATTTCCAAATGGCCAGTACTCGTTGCAGCTATAAGGGAGGTCATCTAATTCCTTGGGGATAATTCAGAGTCAGAAGACAGCACAGAAATTAAGTAGATAACTAACATTAATGCTGAGAGGATTAATCAGAGCATGAACATTATGTTTCCAAACCCAGTGTTCTTTAAACCATTTTCTTTCCAGACATTATGAAAGTCAGGTTTTTTTTCAAGAATGCTTTTCACTTGTACTTTATAAAAAGAAAAAGAAACAGATATTGGCTAATTGTTTTGTGTCTTAGAATAATTGCAGCAAATTCAAAAGTTTCAAATGTCTTCTTAAAGACTAGAAATCTGTATTATTTCCAATCCTTGATGTGCATGTTAGGCTGAAAAAATGAATATTAAAAGCTCTAAATGAAATGGGAAGTGATATCAAGAAAATGCATTTTTTCAAAGGGAATGAAATGTCTCAGAATTTCTAATTCAGATAAAAAAAGAATGTTATGATCTTGCTAGAAAAACCCTTTTCCAGTGAAAAGTTGTTCTTTTTATATTCTGTCTTAAAGGAGCACGAGAGATATACTTACTGACCAACCTATTATAAATGCTTCTGTAGGCTTTCAATTCACCAAGCCATGAAAAAAAATCCCAGCCAAAAATCATTTAAAAATGATACCAGAAGTCAAATGACATAATGTTTTGTCACATCATGAAGTGTGTGAGGAGAGGATAATTTCCTGCCTCTGGCACATAGGCTAATGATTTGTTATCTATCTATCTATATATATATATATGTATGTATGTATGTATGTTGGTTTGTCTGTTTGTACCACAATGGCGCTTACATGGCTTGATGGATCTGAACTGAAGTTGAAACATATACTCTTCATTATCAAAGATTTGAATGAAAAGAATTGCCACTTTTGGGCCCAGAACTGAGGGAAAGAAAGGGATCAAAGTAGATTGCCTGTGGTTTGGTGAAGCAGCCCTCCATGATGTCACTGGGAAAGAAAGGGAGTGAAGCGGCTTGGCAGAAGGGAGGGAGGGAGAGGAGAAAAAGAAGGGAAAGAAAGGGATGGAGGGGGAAAAAACAAGGAAGGAAAGATCGAAAAAATAAAAGGAAAAAAAGAAGAGATTGAGGAAGGGAGGAAAGAGAAAAAAGGGAAGGGGAGGGAAGAAAAAATGAAAAGAAAGAGGGAAAATGTATATGACAGAAATAGAGGAAGGAAGGAAGGAAGGAAGGAAGGAAGGAAGGAAGGAAAAGAGTACTGCCATGAATACATTGTGAGCTAGGCCTTTTTAGAGCTGGAAAAGGGAGAAAGCTGGGAAAGCAGCAGTCTCTCTCAGGCAATGCTAGTAATTTATATAAAAATGTGGAAGATGTTTTCAAAAGCAGGAGAAATGTATGCCATTTAAATCTTGAGCTTGTTCACATTTTTCTGTGCCTTCTTGCAGCCATTCTTTTGGAGGTATGTGAATTATGTAGCATTCCAGAAATTGTTAAGACTGCAGTTTGTAGTAGTTTTAGCCAGTATAGCCAGTGATGAGAAGAGCTGAGAACTGCAGACTAGTAAAATCTAGTAGGACTACATAATGCCTTCCCTTCCCTAATTTATAATCTTTTGTTGTTGTTGCTGGGAGTTCTCCGGGCTGTATGGCTATGTTCCAGAGCGATTCTTTCCTGACGTTTCGCCCACATCTATGGCAGGCATCCTCAGAGGTTGTGAGGTTTCTTGTATTGGGGGGGGGGGGGGGTTAACAAAATTATTGTTGTTGTTACCCTGCTTTTTTCCAGTGTGGCTGCTTACAGTAGTTAAAACAAGCTAGTTAAAAATTCATTGGATACAAATGTTTAAAAGCAATGAAGGTATCATAAATTTCAAATCAGTTTAAAAGACCACATTTTTTTTAAAAAAAGGAACAAAAACTAGAAGACCTGTTTTTCTTGCAACACATCAAAGGTTCCAAAATTAAAATTGTAAGTGTACAATAAAATAAAAAAGACAATAACCAGACGCAGATAGAAAGGTAAAACAGCTAAAACGTCAACAATTAACTATATCATATATTTTTTGTTGGAGCTCCCAGTGGCGGAGCCCTTGGAGACGCAGTGGGTTAAACCACTGAGCTTCTAAACTTGTTGACCAAAAGGTCACAGGTTCAAATCAGGGGAGCAGCATGAGATTCCACTGTTAGTCCCCGCTTCTGCCAACCTAGCAGTTCTAAATCATGCAAATGTGACTAGATCAATAGGTACCACTCCTGTGGGAAGGTAAAAGCGCTCTATGCAATCATGCTGGCAACATGACCTTGAAGGAGTCTACGGACAATGCCGGCTCTTCGGCTTAGAAATGGAGATAAGCACCAACCCCCAGGGGCAGACATGACTAGACATAATTACCTTTACTATAATTTTTGCGGTTGCCAATCATCAGTATCACAAGAATTTTCTCCGTTTGGGGTTAAGAACTGCTACTCCTTATACCGAAGAAGAGGTTTGGACTTTTATGGTGTGCCATTACTAAGGCCACATCTAAAATGACCTTTAATGCAGATTCAAACCAGTATTGAAGACAGTGGTTTCACTGGGCAGTTTTCTTTCACATGCTTTTGCGGGAGTTTATAGTTGAACTGCATGAAATGGTCAATAATCACCTGCACAGGGAAACCACTTTCTTCACATGAGAGTGAACCTGAAACAAATGGCCAGTGTGAATAGAGCCATACACTTTTTCCATTGAGAAGGTATTTTTTTTATCTTACCTGCTGTCTCCATCTTGTGGTGGGTTGCTGTCAGTAATATTGAAAAGAGTCCTTGTTTTCCACCTTTACATACCGGCTTGAGAGGTGCCCTACTCAATATTTTTGGGAAGGGGTCTGAGACCACAGTTAGTCCTGAAATAAACAGTGCAGGATGTGTCTGAGAAGGGAGAGTTCTCAAGCTTTTCCCACACAGCCATACACATCATTTTATTGCTTACCCCCCACTTGTTTTTCTCACACTGTAGTCCTTAAGTCTTAATTCCTTACAGATGCTTAGACTTTAGGCAGCAATGAGCTTTCTATAACCATTTATTTATCCATCCATTTCAATCAGTCCTACTCTTTCCTGCTGCACTGATATAAACATGTGCTGTATCTTCCCTTTCTAGTTCTCTGTTTCAATAGGTGGTGCACTGTCAAATTAAAAGTCCATCATCCAAAAAAACATGTGCTTGTATTGATGTCTATGTGAGCACAGATCAAATGCTAGGATCAGTTGACAGTTTTAGAAAAGTGAACTGGAAGGCTCATTTATTGGTTACCACAGAGCTTTCCAAATGTTAGTGTGCCAGCTGCAATGTGTAGGTGTGTCACACAAATTTAATAAGACATGACAAAAATCTTGGACATGTATGTTATTATCTTACAAATCAAACATTTTAAAATATAAATAAAATGAGATACATTGTGTCACCATCCATTTCATTATTACAATTTATATATGTGTCCGTATCTCTTATAAGGGGTTGGTTTAACCTCCGGTTTGATAGTAAAACTGAATGACTGTGTCGAGAAATGATGCATGTCTAAAAAGTATGTCAGCAACATGGAATATTTGGAAAGCTCTGAGTTACCATATTAAACCTATGACCCTTCCACACAATCATATAACCCCGCATATCAAGGCAGAAAATCCCACAAGATCTGCTTTGAAATGGGTTATTTGAGTCCACACTGCCATATATTCCAGTTCAAAGCAAATAATGTGCAATTTTATTCAGCTGTGTGGAGGGGCTTTAGGTTAGGAAAATCTAAGACACAATAACAAGTGAAAAGAAAGAAGTAACTATTGATAACTTTTAAATACTATGTCCTTCTCCCAGATTGGGATTCAAGATGTCTTACAAATTACAATGATTACAATATAGTTGAAATGCTAAAAGAAGTCAATGTTAAAATTAAATTAATTACAAGCAGTCCCCGAGTCCCAAACATCTGACTTACGTACAACTCGTTAAAAACAAGGGTGAGACAGCAGGATGTGAGAGAAATGTACCCCTCAGAAGTGAAATTCACTCCTGAAAGAGTTATCATGGGGAAAAGGTTTTTTCACTGAAGCTTTATCACTAATCCTTGTTTCCACAACAAAACAATTTTGTCAAAATTCAATTATCACAGGGACAGAAAGCAAGGTGAGATCTTCTGAACAGGGACACAGACAGCAAAACAAACACCACAGGAATGTTAACCCTTCCCTATGCTATCCAAAGCTTTTGTGTGTGTATATGTGTATATACATATAGCTAGAGTTACACTTAAAAATATATCTGTTCTGACTTACATACAAATTCTACTTAAGAACAAACCTACAGAACCTATCTTGTTGGCAACTTGGGGGCTGCCTGTATTAACAATTCTAAAACTAATGAAGGTGATCAGCTAAACATTCACACCTAACTGCAGCAGGGAAGAGCTCCTTGCCCCACCCCAGCCATTCCACAGATATATAAACCCATTTTTCCTACTTCCAACAACCTCTCAACCTCTGAGGATGCTTGCCACAGATGCAGGCGAAACGTCAGGAGAGAATGCCTCTAGAACATGGCCATATAGCCCGAAAAAACCCACAAGAACCTATTGATTCCAGCCATGAAAGCCTTCAACAATACAATTCTAAAACAGTTTTAACATCTATTCATAAAACGATAAAGAGCAATTAAAAACAGTACATATTAAACTTATCCCTTAACTTTTTTTTAATTCTAAAAGGTTGTTGGATTTTTAACACCTTTGCCTGCTATCAGGAGAACAACAAGGCAGCCCATCTGGCCTCCTTAGAGAAGTAGTTTCCAAGCCTGGGGGCAGCCACTGATGGCACCACCAATTGTACCTGTGAACAGAGTGGGTGGGAAAGAAGGGCGTATTCTGAGAATCTTGAGGTCTGTGTAGTCAAATATGATCAGTAAGCCTGGACGCCAGTCATATGGGCTTTAAAAGTCATGACTAGCACTTTGATTTCTCCCTAGCAACAAGCCAGCAATTAGTGGAGTGGTGGGATAAAGGAATTGTGTGGTCCCTGCCCTCCTCCCCAATTTGGCTGCAGCTCTTTGTACCAACATTCATTTTCAATTACTCTTCAAAGGTAGCCCCATGTAAAGTGTATTACAGTAATGCAAACAAGATGTCACTAAGGCATGTGTCACTGAAGAGCAGGCCCAGCTGAGGACTTAACATGTCTCCAAACCATGGTGAAATTCATCACCTCCAGGTCACAAACATGACCACAAAAGTTTTCCTCTCCTACAGGTCTGCTGTAAAGCTGCTGGATCCTATTATTCATTCATTTCCAAAATCTGTTATATTACAAGGTAGCTCACAACAATATATGTTGGTGCTGGGAAAATTCATCCCTGCCCTGAAAAGGATGAAGTTAAGCAATGATGTCATTGTCCTTGCTAATGGAAATGTTTTGACACTTAGCCTGAAACACTGGCTTCACTTCACTGCTTACAATTTGACTAGGATATAAATTTCCCCAGCCCTAGATTAGCAAAATCGATACTTTTGGATGTTGCCTTAAGTCAATTTTATGTGGAAATTTCAGTTGCAATTTCAGGAAGTAGCTGGAGCAGATTAAGCTGCACTTTTATTTAATTTTTTCAGCAATGAGCTGCTCACCAATTGAGAGATCTGGATCAGTTGCACCAACTGAACCATTGATAATCTGTCTGGAGGCAGTTTTGGGAACACTCTGTTTGCCCTCCTTATATTCTTTCGGTGATGCAAATTCCATCCTGTTTTGGCTTTAATTATGGTTTGTGTTTAAGATGCAGCAATGCTAATAAGGCCAGAATCAAGCACAAATGATCACTTCTTTGGCTTGGCTATCAGTCCAGCATCAGAGATGCATAGAAAAAAAGTCTCAAAGTCTCTTCCCAGATGTCAAATATTACAATGTCATTCAAATAGGCCAGAGCAAGGTCCCCACAGCCTCTCAAATGAAAGTCCACAAGCCCTAGAAAGTTGGTGGTGGACTATCTGTGGAGAGGTTTGCTGTGGCCTATTTGGGTGACACTGTGATCATCTCTTACTCCTGGGAACATCACCCGAGTGTTTTGAGTGTTAAACTATGACTCTGTTTGTTTCTTCACTCAGTCATGAAAGCCACTGGGTAAGTTATATGCGCTCAGCAGGCCTGTAGCCAGGATTTTGATTTGGGGGGGGGGAGTTTGGTGGGGGGGGCTCAGGATCTACCCTAGCAAACCTTTTGTATCGTTACCCCAATACCCCCATGCATATGGGATATATTGAGCATGGTGATCAGATCATGATATGAATAAACATAACAGTTTAAATAATGTACCAGTAAGGCCTTCTCGCAGACCACTCTGAGAATTTCGGGAGGGGGGGGGGCTGAAGCCCCTCAAGCCCCACCCCCACCCTGGCTATGGGCCTGGCTCTCACAAAATCCTTTGATGGGTTCACTTTAGCATTGGCTTAACTCAAAGACTGTTTGAAGGTACCCAAACAACAACAAAAGCCAAAACTAACATCTGTGTGGTTTTCTTGGCAAGTGTTGTTGAAAGGGGAGAGTTTGCCGTTGCTCTCTTCTGAGCTTAAGGTGATGTGGCTTGTGCATGTTCACCCAGTCAGTTTCCATAGCGAAACTGGGGTTCAAACCTAGTCCAACGATGGAACCATAAAACACACAGATTCTCTGCAAGCTCGAATGGACCAATACATCAATGTCCTTGATTAGTTTGTGGAGATGAAATTGGAACAATATTCATGCATTTGGTTGAGACTGATGAAGGAAGATGGAGAGGATTTGTCAAACGGGATGGAACTGATTCTGGATTTGCAAACTATGGTTTGCAGGAAGTTAATGTTGTTTTTCCTTCAAACCAGATAAACTTGACAGCAAGAACTCTTGAGTGATAGCTAAGAAGCTTTGAATACATTTCACAAATGGCTTGAATCTGAACAAGCTTTTTCCTTAGAAACAATAAGAATGTGTCTTGGTTTTGTTTTGTTTTTTTGTTTTCCATGAAGGATCAGAAAATTCATATAGTGAGAGAGAATTGGGAGCACAGCATAAATAATATAAAATTGAATAGTTCCTGTCATTAATGATCAGCATGGAAATCATACATCTTCACTACCATATGTAGCAGTAATAAAGATTTCCTCTGTTAGTCTAGTGATAATAATTAGGCACATTTATGAGAATTAGGAAAAAGTATATGCTCTTTGTGTTAAAATGATTAAATGAACATTGAAATGAACATTCTGCACCAACAGTAGTTGAATTCTGTGGCTTGCATCATTTATTCTATTTGTGGGTTTTTTGGATAAATTAGTCTAATTATGTATAAATTATGCTAATTAGTCAAGGAAATAGGCAAGGAGATATACCAACCAATGAAAATCTAATTTAGCTTGCTCCCTTGGCTTGTAAGATTACAAGAGGCATTAGTTAGATATTCATACAGCCTCATAATCCTCTGAAACATAACCTCACAGCTATAATGCCTAGATATTTCAGTTTAAATAAAACACTAAAAAACTGGAATTCTGAGAAAGCTTAATTCTTTCTCCAGTATCAATTTTGCCCTATCCCAACACTGGTAAAACTTTGGTGTGAACACAGTCCATAAATAAACCCATGTTATTTCCAGCTTATTTTGTTTCCTTAAGTATGAATTGTTTGGATTAAATCTTAATTAAATATTTGTCTTGTATTTGTGATGTTAAGTGAGCATTCAATTTTATAGTTATTTTCTTACTGCCTTATATTGCAGTTACTGTGACTGTGCTGGAAGTAATGGAAGGATAAACTCTTCTTGAGATGGATGGGAGTGACTGAGGAAGATTGTATATGTACTTAGGAAAGCATGGCATTTGGGTTAGATCAGTGTTTCTCAAACTCTTCTCCTCCAGGTATTTTGAACTTCAGCTCCCAAGATTCCCAGCCACCTTATCAACTAGTGGGAGCTGAAGTCCAAAACACCTGGAAGAGCACAGTTTGAGAAACACTAGGTTAGATATTACTTTGCCTCTTGAAAAGAATAGCCAAAAATTAGATCCCCCCAATGGAAAATCGCTTTTCTAATTGACCCCTGATTGGGGCATTTCACTTTGAATTTCTTTCAAGTCCCAAGAATTCTAAATGTACATTGCAGCTCTGCAATTCATACTCTGAAAATAAGAAATTTAGAAATGTCAACATAACTTTGTTTGTCTGCTCTTGGACTTTCTAGTGTTTTAAGACCATCAGAACCCTACTGGATCAGACCAATGGTCCATTACACCTAAAATACTATTCCTCCAGTTGTCAACCAGATATATCTCAGCAAAGAGGGAATTTGGAATGGGATTGGTACAAGAGTCCAGGGATACTGCTGGCATATACCCTGCCATGTACCCTGTTCTGTTTCTTCAGATGTATCACCTACATTTTGTAGAGAGAAGTGCAAGATGACAATGGGGACTCGCCCCCAGGTAGTCTCAGGACTATCCGGAAATGAGTCCCCAAAGGCCCAGTACCTCCATTATACGCAGGCCTTTCAGGAAGGCACATATCAAATGGGCTGTCTAATTAAATTGTTTTTACTGGAGGCATCATTTGGACACCTCCAGTAAAAACCAAGACAGGTCCCGGGATGTGGGTCCGTCTGGATGGGCCCTTATATACAAATATATATGGTACCATTCCAACTTGAAGAGAAGGTGCAATGGTTGAAACATGCCTATCAAAAAGGAAACAGGAGTATGGCATCAGGAATAGGAACTGAAGGAGTTGTTCTTGATCTTCATATTTAGGGTATGATGATAGAAAACTTCCCAAAATTCATCAAACCTATGATTTGCTTCCTGTGGAAGTCACTGATACTACCACATAAATTTTGAATATACGCATACGCAGACAACCCGCCATCACAGAACAATTATCCCTCAACCCACCCCCAGTGCTAACCATCACCTGGTGGTATCATTGTGAGAATCTGCTACGTATTACCCAGAATACTTAGGTAATGCCTTTCCTAGACAGATCCACCTTTTCACAGAAGAGAAGTTTAGCAGTATTTAACTATTTTGATTCTTGCTGAACATCAAACTCTGCCAAGAATGAAAAACCTGATTCCCAATTTGCCTTGATGGCTGTGGCTTTCAAATAGCAGAAGAGACAACGGGATAAAGTAATGCCTGGGGGGATAAATGGCTGATGAGTGGAAAACATTGAAATCTTTGGATGGAAGCAACAATGCTATGCTATGTTTCATGATACTGAGGAAAAGGAAAGCTGTATATTGATATGTTTTTTTAAATAACATGTTTCCAGCAGATTCAAAGAACTGCTGGATGGATGCTATGGTTAAAATTGTTTAAGAAGAGAGGAGTTAAAGATGGTTTTGAAGTCTGTTTGTTTTTTAAATCGAGATACTGAAGGCAAAATCACAAGCAGTTCCAATGAGCAAGAAGAATGGGAATTATCAGAACAAACTGCTTTCTAGTAAAGAATTTGCTCAAAAGCTCAGATTTTTAAGAGACACGCATAGGAAATCAAAGAAAGGGAAACCAACAAAGAGGAATACTAAAATGTAGCTAGAGCATGTCATGAGAGTTTCAGGAGGAAACTTTGTAAATTTCACCATGCAGTTTGGTTTGGGTGATGCCTTAAAATAGTGCATAAATCCATTTTATGGTGTTCACAGCAAGAGGAAGAACAAAGTAATAGCAATTTTGTGAAGAAGATGGAGAGATGTAAGTGGATGGCAAACACTGGCATTTTTATGGTAGATCCTCCTTTACCTCAGCCTTGTCTTATATGGGAAACCATAGTGAATATTACTAAAAGAGATTAAATTATAAAAGGAAAATATTTCAGAATTCTATGAATTTTAGACTTCTGGACCTGATAAATTTTGAAAACAAATAAAGCGTCAGAAGACTGGTAGTAGCCAAATGTTGTCCCATCATCAAAAAAGTGGAAACAATAACATGTACCCAGCTAGAGGTGTGCAATTCGGCCAAAAGGCATGCCGTTTTGGATTCCATTGCCGCCTGGCCCTTCATTCTGCTTCTCGTGGTGCCAAAAGCATATTTCTTGTTCCTACCATTTTCCAGTATCCTTATAAACAACTTGATGAATTAGAAAAGAGAGAATGTTCATCAAATGATATTGACATCAGTCTGGGAGGAAGAGCTAATATCGCCAAAGACAAAAACAGAATACAGTACAAGATAATTTTTATGGAAATCTGGGTGATGTTCAAGGAGGGTAAATGTAAAGCATGTAAATAGGTGAAATCAGAAATGCAAATCTACTGTCAACGATACATGCGAGAGGTATCTATAAGAGCTTAATAGATTATAAGCTGAGCACAAGGTGACAGTTTGATGTGGCCAATAGAACAGCTAATGTAATTGCAGCTGCATCAACAGACGTACAGAGCCCAAATCACAAGTAACGATGTTTGTCTATTTTGTTGTAGTCAAGGTTTCCCAGGAGTATTTGTTCGGCAAGCTGCTGTTTAGGAAGGCTCTTAACAAAATGCAACATGTACAGATAGGAAGTGAAGTCCAATTCCATTGATGCTTCACTTTTAAATAAACCCCCAAAAGGGGAAAGAAATTGAGAAAATAGAGACAAGAAAGAGGAAAAAGACATTTAATAGAATCCTTATAAGATGCTTAAGGACTGAACTATCATAAATTAAGCATATAGATTAATATAAGCAGTCCATGTGTCCAAACAGTGATGCACATAATGATTGCATCATATATGCTCAAATGTAGACAATGATTGGTTATCCAAATCTTGAAATATAACATCTTTTTGCAACTATAACAGTTCAAGTAATCCAATTACACGGTGGATCTTAAACTTCATGTCAAGGGAATATAATTAAACAATGCATGAACTTTTGTGAATATCTAAGGTGTTTTTTCTAAAACAAAATTAATATAATTCATTACTTCCACGAGGAAGCTATCACAGAGCACTGCAGCATTTTATGCCAAGAGAAGCATTATCCATATTACATTACCAATATCTGTCTAAACTAGCCATCTCCTTCCTTAAAACATAGCATGGTTTCCAGCATGTCTTCGAAATCATTTTTGCTGAACCAGTCTGATTGTTAAATAGAAAGAAACAGTATGTATGGAACGTGAAGAAGCATCCTGTTCATTGTGTTCTATGAGATCCTCTATTTCTTCATTCTGCTCAGTTCTATACTCTTGAGTATCAAGGTTACTTTATTCCAACAAATATTTACAAAGACTTATTGTAGGTTTAGATTTCTCTAGAGAGCCAATAAATTCATCTGAGAATATATGAGATGGTGAAGTGTTTGGAGCTAATGACTCATAAATAGATACCCAAAGGTGTTGTAATTGCCATTCAGACCTGACAGGTACAATATTGTTGCAATGTTCAGAAGGATAACAATCCTCCATGTGGTCCTATTAGTGGTATGAGATGTAAATCCCACACTCAGTCAATTCTTACCCAAAAGATCTGCCTCTTTATTATCAAGTCAATTTGGAGGAACATATAGATCAATTGCATGAGTAGAGTGGGTAGCGGCACACTTAGTAACTCCCACCCCCCACCCCAAGCTTCTGATGTATTTTTCTAGGAAATACAATATGCTATGTGATGCCAACAAAGGTTTGGAAAATTAGATTCTTCTTCAATAATTTACAGCTTGATTTTCCAAAATTTACAGCTTGATTTTCCAGACTAATCTTATCTCTATAGACGTAGTGTTGATAAATGTAGGAAATGCTGATCATCTAGCTTACTGAGTATAGCCAAGTAAAAGCCAGCCTGATTATAAGATGAGTCACCTAATTTTATCACAAAAAACTGGGAAAACTTATTGACTCGAATATAATCTGAGGGTAAGAAATGCAGCAGCTACTGGTAAATTTCAAAATAAAAATAGGTAAAGGTAAAGGTAGTCCCCTGACATTAAGTCCAGTCATGTCTGACTCTGGGGTGTGGTGCTCATCTCCATTTCTAAAAAAAATAGATACCAATAAAATTACATTAATTGAGGCATCAGTAGGCTAAATGTTTTTGAATATTTGCATAAAACTGTAATTTAAGGTAAGACTATCCAACTGTCTTTAAATCATTATTTTAACCTTCTTCAGTTTAAATGTGTTTACGTATCCTTCCAATAATAATAGAGTAAAAGAATTGTAATGTAATAGTAACAGTAATAATACAGTAGAAAAATACATTTAATAATAATATTAAGTAGACTAAAATAATAAATGTAATAAAATAATAATAATCATAATAATAATAGAGTAAGATAAAGGAAATGTAATAATAATAATAATAAATAGAGTAAAATAATAAATGTAATAACAACAACAACAACAACAACAACAACAACAACAGAGTAAAATAATAACTTTGACTTGAGTATAAGCCAACAGGGCTTTTTCTGCCTAAAAACTTGGCTTATATTAGAGTATATATGGTATCTTGATTTCAGCAAGGCCTTTGACAAGATCCCCCATGATATTCCTGCAAATAAACTAGTAACATGTGGGCTAGACGATGCTATTGTTGGGTTAATTTGTAGCTGGTTCAGCAACCAAACCCAAATGGTCCGCACCAATGCGCCCTTTCATTCTGGAGAGAAGTGACCAGCAAGGTGCCGCAGGGTCCTGTGTTGGGACCAGTGTTGTTTAATATCTTTATCAATGACTTGGATGATGGCATGCTTATAAGATTTGCAGATGACACCAAATGGGGAAGGGTAGCTAGCTAATACTTCAGAAGAAGATGATCGGAATTCAAAATGAATGTGACATATTAGAAAGCTAGGCCGAAATTAACAAAAGGAATTTTAACAGGATTAAATGTATGGTTACTACACTTAGGCTGGAAAAAAATGAAATGCACAAATACAGGATGGGTGACACGCAGATTGAACTTGAGTCAGCAATGTCATGTGACAGCTTAAAAAGCCAATGCGATTCTAAGCTGCATCAATAGAAGTATAGCATGTAGACTGAGGGAAACAATGGATTCAAATTACAGGAAAAGAGATTTCACCAAAACATTAGGGAGAGCTTCCAGGTGGCAAAGGTTCTTCGAGAAATATAGACTTCAAGTCTGTTTTGAAAATTTCAGATAGCAGGGATTGAAACAAAGTAAAGAAACAAAATTGCTGCCATCACCACCCCAAATAGGAATGAAATAATTGTACCTGAGTCAGTTCTTTTACTCTTTAAAGCAATCATATTTGTTACCAACATAATTTAGGTTTTAATGTTTTTACATCTATATTAATGAAAACATTCAATTAATTTCTGTAATCTGCATAACTAGTAAGTGTTTTGCAGATTACAGAAATATAAGCATCATATAATGGGTAGGATATAAGAAATATTAGCATCATATAATGGGTAGGATTTCTGATATAAACAAAGAAACACTAGGAACAGCTACAAAAACAACCCTGAATATATCTTTGTATGCGATATGAGAAAGTCATCTCGATCCAGAATTTTCCATTTTCTCAGGGGTTCACTGACAACCTTGATCTTCTTCCCTTCCATAAAGAAATGAGAGGCAAATTTCATTCAGATTTTGTTATAGGAAAGTGAAAGGTGTTATTGCAACCATTATCATTCCCCTTCATATATGTGTTGCATGCATCCCAGAAAACAGCCCAGGGCACAGTTGAACCTCATTAATTCCAAAATATTCCTGAAATTCAGGGCCCCTTTTAGGTATTAAAGTTAACATCTTCAAGGAGTGATGCATTCAAATGCCATGCTTCAGAGGATTTAATGAAATATGCCAGAGTAACAGTGAGGGACATTGGAGCATGAACTATGATGGCAGCTGAATCAATATGGCATGCTATAAGGTGTTGAGGCAAAGAAAAGGAGAAAATAATAGTGCTACCCCATTGGAAGCATTATTATTATTATTTAAATATGTCTCTCTGTGGGAAGTCAAATACATATACCAGAAGTAGTTCAGTCATATAAGACTCATGTGGGGGGTTCAAGAGTGGCATACCATCAAAATTTTCAAGTGTTAAGTTTGAAAATTAATTTAATAATGTTAAAAACTAGAAAATGAAAAAACAGTCCTCACAGGTTAATGGATTGCTGTGAGTTTTTCGGACTGTATGGACATGTTCCAGAAGCATTCTTTCCTGATGTTTTGCCCACATCTATGGCAGGCATGCCCATACAGCCCAGAAAACCCAAAGCAACCCAGTGATGCCACAATTAGGTTAATGTTGGCATCACCTTGTTGGGGCAGATGAAGGGTTTTTACCAATAATGGCATACATAGGGCATATTTAGCTAGTGACATCTTTTAAAAAGTCATTATTATTGTTGTTATTGTTATTATTGTATTGTTACTCATATTACTAAAAATCCCTCTTTCAATGGTGGAATTTCCAGTGATGGACTACAAGGCCCATAATACAATTGTTGCCAGAAGATGGAAGGACTTGGCTGGAAAACATTGAGGAAAATATTCTGCCAAATCATGGAGCTTAAACTGCATTATATGGTCATTGTAGATTCAGGCCCCTTCTACACTGCCATATAATGCAGTTTCATAGTTGCATTGAACTGTATTATATAGCAGTGTGAAGTCATATAGTACAGTTCAATGCAGTTGAACTGCATTATAAATCTGCAGCATAGATTGGGCCCCATATAATGAATGCAATTTGAGCTGTATTGAACTGCATTATATGGGCATTGTTTGGCAGTGTAGATGCAGCATGCACTATCCTAGGGCCCATCATTGTGTTGAAAATCAAGCGAAACATCTTAAAATATTAATTTACCAAGAATTTGCTGTTATTCTGGTTTTTAAATCTGCCAGGTGTTACCAGTGGGAATTTTTGACTTATCAGTGATTCAGAATCCATCCAAGAATCACTGAGGGATTGTTGGAGAATGCGACACATTCCAAGCTTTTTGTAATTCTGCTATTGTGATCTTCTCTCTAGCCATTTTCATTCAGATGTCTTGTCAGTCGATTTGGAATTGCTCCCAGAGCACCTATCACTATAGGAACCACCGTTGTTTCCTTTTCCAACAATTGAATCAGTTTGTAGGTTTCAATATTTCATAATCTTTTTTCCTTCTCTTTGTCTTTGGTCCTCCTGTCCCCTCGAATTGCCACATTTATAATGCAGCATTCTGTTTCTCAGCCATCCTTACATCTGCCATATTATATTCTGAATGCTTGTAAACGTGAATCTTAAAATCCCATTCTACTCTCAGTATGTAAATTATTTCTCTGGTGTCCATTATGACAGCACCATTAAAGGAGGGGGGAACCCTTGTTGTATCCCAAGAATTGCTTAGATTTACTCTCCCTCCTCCCCCAGTACCTTTAAGAGGTACTTCTACTTCTTAAAAGCTTAGGAATGGCAGGAACAGGTACATTAGAGGGGAAAGTACAGACATTAAGGGCACTTTCTGGTCAATGGGAGCTGCACCCAGAAGCAGCTCATGCAAGGTATGTAAATGCAAAGAGGGCTGCCTGGAAAACAAAGCAAGAAACATCACCTTTGGGACTGAGGCAATTAGAGGTGGCATTTCCCTTTTGAAAAATGCAGTTATGTTTGCCCTATTGGGCAATGGGCCAGGAAATGGTGATTTATTTTCACCTACCAGGGTTGAAGGGATGGTGGTGATGATCAAAGAACCATGGTCACCCAGGGCAAAGTGCAAAGGTTGATGGACTCCTAAATTAAGTCTTTTGAAAAGCACAGGGTGAAAGGTTTGTCCAAGGCTGTATATTTCTTCCAAGGACAGGGGAAGGGCAGATATGCTTTAGTTACCTCTTAAAGGAGCAGGCTTTTGCCCTCCAGTTCCTCCCCAATATGCAATTAAATAGCCACTCAGGGTCCTTCTAGACAGGCCCTATATCCCAGGATCCGATCCCAGGTTTAAACTGGATTATATGAGTTCCCAGTGCCAGATAATCTGGGATAAACAGAAAATCTGGGATCAGATCGTGGGATATAGGGCTTGTCTGACCCTTTTTGGGGTTGCTATTAGTTTTTCAGACTTAATGGCCATGTTCCAGCGGCATTCTCTCCTGACAATTTGCCTGCATTTGTGGCTGGCATCTTCAGAGGTTCTGTTGGCAATGAAGCAAGTGGAATGTATTTATATATCTGTGAAATGTCCAGAGTGGGAGAAAGAACCCTTGTCTGTTGAAGCAAGTGTAAATGTTGCAATTAGCGAGCTTGAATTGTCCTTCAGGAAGAAGCTAAAGTGTTGTTAGCTAGTTTCAACACAAGTAACATCTATTTCCATTTTATTTCCAGGCTAGTGATTCAGACCACAGCATTGTTATAACTTCAAAACAAACATACATTGCAAGAAAGCTAGCTATCCGCCTTCACTCAATTTACATTCCTTCATACAAACCCATGGGGCTCCTTGTTCTTTCCTTAGCTCTGTGTATTTTCATTCAGCTTCCCATCCCAACACAGCAAGACAGGAACAGAGAGAGAATTGGACCTGTCTCATGCTCAGTGCTCTCTTTTCCTCATACCACAATTCTCACTTTAAAAATGAAAGAAAACATTATAGTTTGCTCCTTTGCACTAGTCCAGCCAGTTGTTCCTCTCTTACCTACTGTGTTAACTGACAATATAGACAATGTCTATTACATGTTTCCAGATACCTGGGAGAAAAATAACCAACACATGAACAGTTGTAACATCCACTTGGTCACTCATCTGTTAGCATGTCCTCACTGATGAGTAAAACTCTATATGAAAGGACTGTACGTTGAGTACTTTGGGTTAAAACCCTGTTTAGCAGATTTTGGGACCTTGTTGGATCCTCTTTGGGCCTCTACATAGATAGCACTATATTAATGAATTCATCTAGAATGATGCTAATAGTTGTAATTTTAAGCAATGCACTCCAGTCTTAATACATCTTGCTTAGATTTATCAAAAGCTGTGACAGTGGCACCGGCCTTCTTGTTGCCCAGGTTTTCGATTGATGCAGAAATACTGCAGAATGTAAAAATCTTGGATGCTCTCAAGTCTATCGCAAGCCCTCCTCCTCTCTCTGCGCCCTGTGCAGGGATGCCAGCAGCTCTTATTTATATTCCTGGCACTGTATCGCATGCCTCACACACTCAGCTGCATTGCTGTTTGCTTATTGGTACTTCTGAGCCATTTTGGAGCAAGTAATTATTTCCTTGCTTCTGGTATCAACCTTTGGGAAGGTGGGAGTTTCGGTGCATTGGGCAGAGGTGACCTGGGCAATGAGAGATTGAGTTATAGGTTATTATATGATGAGCATTAATGCAGCTCTTTCCACTCCACTGTGTACTGATCAAAACTGTTCATCCATTTCCCTACATTTCAGCAGCTACCCGTTGGACAATTGACAAGGCTATGTGTATGTGGCTATTAAAGAGAGAATTTGTCCCCCATTTTTCTTTCATTTTTTTTAAGGCAGGGTTCTAGTCCTTGTGTTTGAAAGATCCAAATGAGATCTCAAAAGTCAAAGGTATAAATATGATTTTCAATGGTTGGTATCAAGGCTGTTCAACAGAAGAATGATAGAATCATAGAACTGGAAGAGACCACAAAGGCCATCCTGTCCAACCCCCCTACCATGTAGGAAAAGATAATCCAAGCACCCCCAACAGATAGCCATCTAACTGCTGATTTAAAATCTCCAGAGAAGGAGACTCCACCGCACTCCAAGGCAGCATATTCCACTGGCAAAAAGCTCTTACTGATAAGAAAATCTCCCTAATATTTAGATGGAATTTATTTTCCTGTAGTTTGAATGCATTGCTCTAGAGCAGGGGTCTTCAAACTAAGGCCCCGGGGGCTGGATACGGTCCTCCAAGGTCATTTACCCAGCCCTTGCTCAGGGTCAACCTAAGTCTGAAATGACTTGAAAGCACACAACAACAACAACAACAACAACAACAATCCTACCTCATCAGCCAAAAGCAGGCCCACACTTTTCATTGAAATACTAATAAGTTTATATTTATTAAAATTGTTCTTCATTTTATTATTGTATTGTTTTTATTTTATTGCACTACAAATAAGATATGTGCAGTGTGCAAAGGAATTCATTCATTTTTTTGTCAAATTATAATCCGGCCCTCCAACAGTTTAAGGGACTGTGACCTGGACCTCTGTTTAAAAAGTTTGAGGACCCCTGCTCTAGAGCTACAGGAAACAGAGCCCCCAGTGGCGCAATGGGTTAAACCTTTGTGCCAGCAGGACTGCTGACCGACAAGTCAGGGGTTCGAATTTGGGGAGAACGGGTTGAGCTCCCTCTGTCAGCTCTAGCTCCCTATGCGAGGACATGAGAGAAGCCTCCCACAAGGATGGTAAAACATCAAACATCTGGGCATCCCTGGGGCAATGTCCTTGTAGATGGCCAATTCTCTCACACCAGAAGCAATTTGCAGTTTCTCAAGTCATTCCTGACACTAAAAAAATGCAGGAAACAAGCTTACCTTCTCAACGTGACATCCTTTCCAATATATAAACACGGCTGTTATTTCCCCTCTCTGACTTTTTTTCCTCCAAGTTAAACATACCTTGGTCTCTAAGCTGCTTTTCATAAGGCTTAGTTTCCAGATCTGATTATTTTGGTTGTCTTTCTCTGGACACATTCCAGCTTGTCAATATCCATCTTGAATTGTGATGCCCAGAACTGAACACAGTGTTATTCCAGGTGAGGTCTGACCAAGGCAGAATAGAATGGGACTATGACTTCCCTCGATCTTGATACTATACTTTTGAAGCAGCCTAAAATAACATTGGCTTTTTAGCTGCTGCATCGTGCTGTTGACTCATGATTAGCTTGTGTGTATGTACTCCTTGTGTGTATGTAGCTTGTGTGTATGTACTCCTAGATCCCTTTCACAGGTACTGTTTCCTAGCCAAATGTCACCCATCCTATATCTGTGTATTTCATTTTTATTGCCTGAGTATAGTGCTATACTTTTCTCCATTTTGAAATTCATTTTGTTAGTTTTGCTCCAGCTATCTAATCTGTTAGGGTCATTTTGGATTCTGTCCTCTGGGGTCTTAGCTTTCCCTCTGAGTTTGATGTCATCTGCAAATTTGATAACCATGCCTTCTATTCCGCCATCCTGAAATCGAGATGTGCTGTTTCTATAGAATTCCCTTCATCTCCTGAACTTGTAACTCTTATCAAAAAAAGAAGAAATAATGTTAATCAGGCATGACTTTTTTAAAAAAAAACAACCTTTACTTGACTTTTTGTGAATATGGCATTCTTTTCTAAATGCTTACAGATTATCTCTTTAATTATCTGCTCCAGAATCTTTCCTGGTATTGATGTCAAGCTTTAGAAAATGGAAGCAACATTTGTTTTTTATCAGTCTGCAGGATCCTCTCCTGTTCTATAGGAATTCTCAAAGATTATTGCCATTGGTTCCGAAATTATGCCTGACTTCCCCTTTGCACTATATAATGAACTTCAGAAGAACATGATCACTCCCGAATAAGGAGCTTCCACCCCATTTGTTGGTTAGGATCTAATCTAAAATAACCAATCCTCTTGTTACCTCTTCTAGCTTTTGGTCAATTGTCTGCAAGGCAAGTGAGAAATTTGTTGGACCTTATATTCTTGGCAGGGGTTGTCTTCCAAAAAATATCAGGATAGTTGAAATCTCCTATTACTATTACATCTCTCTTCTCAATATGTGGTCATCTGCTCTAAGAGGCATCCTCCAAGTCCTCAGTCTTGCTTGGAGGTCTGTAGTAGAACCCCACAATGACACCCCTGTTGTTTCTTTCTCCCTTACATTTTCCTCAGATACTCTCAACCTAGCTTCCAGGATTTACATCATGAACCTCCTCACATAACTATAATTCCATGGAAGCAAAATTAATATAATGCTTAATATTTCAAAACATGAATTCACATAATTACTACAATTTTTAGATTGTAATACTTCCTTAGATTCCTTAGTACTGAAAATATATAATGGTACATACTACATTGCTGTGTGCAAGGAGAAGAGACTTAAAGTTATGCAATTAGCCCAAAAAAAACAGTACATCTCTTCATTTTGTACCTCCTCTTCCCAAAGAGATGGATGAGACATAAGGAGGTAAATAGTATACCTAGCTGACAATGTGGTGGCACCTGAGAAGGAACACATATGGGAGGAGAATACAGTGATGGAGTTCAGTACTTTGGAATAGGAGTATTAGATAAATATAATATTTTGTGACTGAGTTTGTTTTTTTGTTTTTAAAAAAACCCTCCTTGTTCTGCAGACATTATTTAGGAGTGAAACTGTATGTTTGTTCACATTGTTCGCATAAATTTCCTCATGGTATATGTTCAAAACACTTAGTGCCTTTCACACCAAATGTGCTGTGGGAAACCTAGTTCTCATTAAATTAGGCTTGCTTCCTGAAGGCGTTGCATATGATACTGAACAATGATGAAAATGAAATGTACTGGCTAGAAAGAGACCTCTGCTGACCTGCCAATATATGAGAATATCAGCCAGGAAAAACAAGCTGCATATCAATTGACAGGATGGAGTCCATCTTGTCACACACACACACAAACTAAATACCAGCCTTTTCAGCTTGCAATTCTTTGATATCTGTGTGGGCGAGTCCATATGGTCAATGTAGCTTCATTTCTTGCTAGATCAGCTCATGAACATGTATCTAATCATGGGGCAGGGAGACTTACTGATCTGTAGATCAGAATGTAATGAGGTTTCCAGCCTCCCACATGCAGCCTTTGCGGTGGGAGGCATTTATTATCTGCACCCCTGAAAAGACTGTTTTAAAAAGGTATCAGAGATCTAACAAAGTGCAATCTATGGAGTCAAGGGTAAGTAATCCAGCAATTGCACACCTGCAAAACTACAAAGTAGTTTATCTTCTCCTTTCCAGGACACACCTTCACATCGTCTACAACACAAAATTTTATTGTCCCATGTGATTATGCAATCATGGTTTTCTTGATGATGCAATATTTGCATTTTGTGTGTGTATGTGTGTGAGAGAGATAACATCTTCCCAGTGTCTAGTAGAAATATAACATTCTTGCTGCCCCATTCCCCAGTGGTTAAAGATCAGAAGACTGCTGTAGCCCTAGGCAAGTATTATAAATGTGTGACCATGTTTGGAGGAGTATGTAAGGATCATGCTAATTGGGCCTGTTCCCTAGACTCCACTGTTGTGGTCCTGCATGTCTAACAGATTATCCATGTGCTGTCCAGGTGCACAACCTGAAACCTGGTGAGGAGAAGAATATAACCAATCATGAGCACAATATGAATGCATGGCTTCCTGTAGACACGGAGGTCAAGAGTACTGGGAAGACAGAAGCAACTGAGACCTTACCAGACTGGGAAGACAGAAGCAACTCAGACCTTACCTTACCACACAGAGAACATCAATTTGGGTGCTTTCCTTTTCTAAAAAAAATCATTTATTGGTTAAACCACAGTTCAGGAATAAGTTAACCATAACCATTTTCTGGAATGTGGTTATAGTTAACCTGGTAATGAACCTTAATTAGCTGTAAGACTGAACATTCATTCAATAGTTTAAGGAGACTGGCAAATTTAGTTGATACAGTTTAAATACTCATAAATAAATTTCCATTATTAGCAAATTGTGTAAATTTAACATTGAATGGATACATAGCATTACATTTATTTCTATATTCCCTGCCCCTATATTTGGAGGTTTTATTGATAACAATTTTGGATAACACCCAAGGTCGAGCGGCTCAGATCCTCTGTCAGGACCTAGTGACCATCCAGTTTGATATTGCCTCTCCCCAACAATTGCAATGTTCACCTGTTGTGGAATGCCAAGAATCTAACCATTGGGCAGCCAGATGCTCCTGAAATCCATAATTGGGCCTTTCCTAATGATCATGCTCCCTTCCTGTCAACATAGTTTGTGTGAGTGATCAGAATATGTTTCTCTGCACATACTTCCTGGGGCATGCTTCCTAGTCTTCATATAGGGGAAGTCCAGCAGCACCGGAGCACACTTTTCATTTTGCTTATCGCTTTGGCAACAAGTAGTATGAAACTAGTCATGCCCCACTCTTCAGCTGATGGGTAATTGACATTCTCCACAGATCCTTGGAAGTTTCCATTCCACGGGGAGAAATAATAATGATTATGATGATGGCTATTGTTGTTGTTTGATTTGGAATCAACCAATTCTTGAGCATCATTTAATAGCAGGACCCCAACTCAGAAGCCGCTCAAGAAATGCAAAAATAAATGCACAGAGATGTCCATAATCGTCATAGCATCATCTAGTCCAGTTCCTTGTCATGCAGCAAACCACAGCTAAACTGGTTCTGAAATATTGCCATCCAACCTCTGTCTGAAAGAATAAGAGTCCCCTGGTTTTGCAAGCAGTATGTTTCATGGTTAAGTAACTCTTCTGATCAAAATGTTCTTCCAAATGTTTAGGTAAAATCCCTTTTCTTGCAATTTGATCTCATTGGTTTGTGTTCTAATCTATAGAGCAGCAGAAAACAAGCTTGCTCCATCTTCAACATATCATTTGAGATATTTAAAGATGGTTGTCATGACAGCTCTCATTTTTTCCAAGGTAAACCTATCCAGCTCCCCTAACCAATTCTAGGAACGTAGAGTTGGAAGAGACCACAAGGGCTACCAGTTTTTTTTAAAAAAAACCAGAATCTTACAACATGCATCCATCAAATTGTAGGTAGTGATATAGTATATAGTGATTCTGTTTCTCAGACCAAAGCTTCCTTCATAAGTTAGTATTTATCAACAATGCCAGTAAAACTTATGTGCTGTTCTTGTCTCACTCCCAAAACTGTGAGGATAGTATGCGTTTTGGGTAATGAGTGTAATACATCTGGTTAATGGTCATCTGTATTCTGCTGCGCTGTGCATCTAGTCCTTAGTATTAACATGAAGGAATTGTGTCTTTGAAGGCTCCCACTTATAGCATACACACAATACAACATACACACAGGTACATATCATTAACTTGTTAAGAGTGTGCAGAGGACTGATATCAAAAATTACTGACACATACTGATAATTAAAAAATGATCAGGAGTAAACCAGAGTCTATAAAATTGAGTCAAAGATTGTAGAGATTAGGGGAGGTGACACTGCCTACGATAAGTAAATTCTAACAAGACACCAAGAAACAGCAGCAGTTATGTTTTCAGACCTTTTATCACTTTCGTCCTCTGAATATAATCTGTCTTATCAATATTCTCCCTGATGACTTTTGCCTGAAATTGTACACAGTATTCCAGGTGATGTCTGACCAAAGCAGAACAGAGTGAAACTGTTACTTCCTTTAGTCTAGACCCTATACAACTGTTGATGCAGAATGTAATTGCATTGACTCCTTTGACTGCTGCATCATACTGTTGAGTCATGTTTCCTAAGATTCCTTCATATTTTTCACATATACCACTGCATTTCATTTTTCTGCCAAAATGTAGTACTTTACATTTATCCCAGTTGCAATTTATTTTGTTAGTTTTGGGCCCAGCTCTTCCATTTGGAAGGTCATTTCTGATCATATCCTCTGCAGTATTAGATACTCTTCCTATTTTGGTGTCATCTGAAAATGTGATAAGCATGCCCTCCACTTTATAATCCAAGTCCTTTATAAAGATTATAAGTGAACATCAAAAAAACTGGTGGGTTTTCTTCAGATTTGGTCAGTCAACCAGTTAAAAGTCCTCCCAGTAGCATTGTCTAGTTTAAGTTACCAGATGTGTGGGACCAGGATTTTATTTATTTTGTGCCAGGGACTAGTAATATATTTCTGCCCCTTGGCCATATCTGTTTTTCTTTCTTGGAAAATTGCCACTTATCATCAGCTGATGGCTTGCAGATTGGCACAAGTCCACATTGAGCAGCACTGGTCTCCCCCACATTTTATCATAGAGAACTTTGCCAAAAGCCTTAATTTTGATGCAGGGCTTCCTTGAACAAGTCTTCATTTCTTGATATGAGAGCGTCAGGGTGAGATGAGGACGGCTAGGATAAGACGAAGATTTGGATGACATGTAAGATGACACAGGAGAATGCCTGATCAATCAGGCTTCATAATTTATTTGACCCAAACAAAACTAATTGATAAATTGGGTTGATTAATTGATGAATGTGACAGCACTAATTGCCAAGGTCTTAACCATGATTAACATCAGTGCTGACATATCCTTTTACAACAGTGAAGGTCAAAGTGGAGAAATCACTGCAGGGAAAACCCTCTGAAACTGGCTTGGTCTTACTCTGGTTATAAAGAGGTGGTATTACACCTAATATTCCTGAAGTACCATAAACTCCTGTGATATTACTATAATTCCTTTTATCATCTGAGATTACAACTGTGTTTTTTTTATAGTCTCAAGTTAATACTCTGTCTGAACATCCTCGAGGCTCCTGCTGTTTCTCCCTAGCTGAGTTTCTGTGTTTTTAACAGCTGCTTGCCAAGAAAGCTTCTCTCTATCAATTTGTATTTTTCTTTTTGCTTCAGGTGAGGAGAAAATTGGTTTCAGGTATAACGCACATTTTGCCCCAAAGCTTTTCAGAACAGAATCCAGCTAATATTGTCTCTAAAATGGCTGTGCCCATATCAAAAACCTTGAAATTTCCTTTTCCATGCAGTATAAAAAGATTTCATTTCAGGATTTTTCAGACACAATTTTTAAACAACTTAGTACATTCAAACACACAAAGAATGAAGCCACTTTCCACTTAAATGTTTATGTTTGTAATAGATAGGCTTCTCAGATCTAAGGGCCTGTCCTCTCTTCTATGGACAATAGGACAAGGAGAGGGAAATCTCAGGTCAAGTAAGACAGTATGTGGGTATTCTTGACTTCCTTAGAAGATATAAAGGAAGAATTTGAAAAGATTATGCTTTCTTTTCTGCATCAGAGGTAGCTCACCACAATTCCTGCAAATGCTGTGTGAGGTCATCTAGAGATTCACCCTCAGGTGGATGTGGGCACAAGTGAATGTTAAATTCTAGTAATTTGTTATCATTTTAAGATTCGGGAAGTTTTAACACCAGTGTCCTTGTGGTGTAGCTAATGCATTTTTCCATAGAATTATCATTTCATTTCTGATACTAAGGTATTATATTACATGAATTCTTGATGTCATTTCTCAAGCCACATTTATGAAGGATAAGACTTGCAGAGACCTGGTCAACAGATAAACTAGAATGATGAGGTAGTTGAGTCCTGAAGTATAGGAATGTATTTAGACTGCTTGTTTGGTTTAGGTTTTGCTTTATTTGGAATATTTAAGTGGTCATCAAATATATTTCATTTATCGCATGTAATACCGGTTAAATTTATTTATTTATTTATTTATTGCATTTGTTAACCGCCGCTCTCAGCCCTAGGGCGACTCGCGGCGGTGTACAACATATAAAAACAGTATACAATGAAGACTGTATAAATGGGACTGTAGTGACACAGCAGGTTAAACCACTAAGCTGCAGAATTTGCTGATGGTGCGGGGTGAGCTCCTGTCATTAGCCCCAGCTTCTGCCAACCTATCAGTTTGAAAACATGCAGATGTTAGTAGATAAATAGGTACTGCTTTGGCAGGAAGCCAATGGTGCTCTATGCAATCATGCCATCCACATGACCTAGGAGGCATCTACAGACAACACCGGCTCTTCGGCTTAGAAATTGAGATGATCACCACCCCCTAGAGGCGGAATCGACTAGACGTAATGTTTACCTTTTGATACAGGTTAAAACAAAATACAGCATTACACAACGTACGGTACAAAAGTAAACAAACAACAAGCAGTCCCTGCAAAAGAAAAGTCTCACGGGTAAATTGTTTTAGTTCATCCTTTTACCTGATGCAGTTCTCTACATGCAGGGATCAATGTCATTATTATTTGCAGACTAAACGTGAGGGGAATATTGTACTTTCAAATGTGCTTCCTACTAACTGTGAGGTTGTACAGTGCCGTCTGGCAAAACCAGTTCCTGTAACAAGATAATTGAAATGAATTAGTCAACAAAGCCTACAGTGGCACACATCGGCAATCCTCTTCCCTTCAGTGTTACTGTTTGGCCACAGCCCTTCTGACCCACATGAGTTCATGATCCTCCTTGCAAAATCATAATTATCCTTGGAAACTACAAAATCTTGATATATCATTTTCTATGCTGAAGAAGGACTTAGGGGTCTTTAGATCCCATAGTTTTCATGCCAGCATTGGTCATTGAAGGAATTTATTCCCACAACCTCATCAGACGGGCAAAATTATAGGCCCATTGTATGCTGGTTCCTCTTCACTTTTACCATGGAGCCCACCAGCTCCCATCCCACAATGTACATGTACTTCCAATGGGGCTTCATGGTATAAGGGAAGTGTAACCAGTGTCAGCCGCCACCACAACAACATAGGAGGCTTCCCGTGTTGCATTATGATCAAGGGGGGTGGGAAACAAGGAGATGGTGTAAGGGGGAAGCCAGGTGATGTGAGCATGGGGCAATGGGTTCCCCATACATACATATAGCGAATCCTTCACTTAGTGTGATGACGTCTGTAAACACACCATGTAGCCATAAAGGGCACTTTGTGTTTGAAATGTTTGCATGATTTTGCATGTTATCGTGTTACTGCATACTTGTGGTATGATAGATCAGACTTTGCTGAAAGTAGAAGTATTTTTGTAAAGCAATGTATTGAATAGAAACAACACTACAGTGTTCATATTATATTTACTCATTATTTCTAAAATAGGGGGAGGTCATCTGGGGAGATTTTTCAAGTATATTTTTGTAGCAATAGAAACCACTGAAAGGGAATGTGTTACTTTTAAAGTAACGAGTTAACAACTAATGCATTGTGTTGGAAAGTAGTGCATAGTGCCCAACATATTATTGTTTTTTAAAGTGAGATTGGAAACTCTGCTATCTTCCTTCTAGTGAGCTATCTGAATAAGCCCTCCATTGTTGGAAGCTGAGCAGACACTATGCTTAAAATGGCTGCTCTGAGGCATATTGAAGAATTTTTTTGTTAGTCAGTCTGCTTGCCAGGATTTTTATGCTGAAAGGCTTTCATTTTATTCAGAAGCCAAGGAGACTGAGAGTCCCAAACAGAAGTGAGCTGTTCTCCTGACAATCTGTGTGGCCCAGATTTTTGCCATAATAAAATTACTCAGTGAATCTGCTTCACCTAAGGCTAAAACAGTTGATGGAATTTGGAGATTATGGAAAATACACTTTTACACACAATGAGATTTATTATGTAGAGATTTAAGATGCATAAGTGAAATCAGCAGCCAGATGAGGACATTTTTGCTTATGTTCTGAGTTGCACCATCTCTCTCGTTGCCATACTTTGCAAGTGTTGTCTGCATCTATCTGTCCATCTGTCTATCCATCCATTTTATTTACATCCCACATTGCATCTGAAGATAATAATAATAATAATAATAATAATAATAATAATACTTTATTTATATTCCGCTCCATCTCCCCAGAGGGACTAAGGGAAGTTCGGGGACACAGCCATCCCTCCAGACCCCCATCCCCAGAGCCATCCCCATGCCAGGATTTAATACACTGACCACACCATTTCAGGCTCTGAGGGCCTTTCCATATAGCCCTATATCCCAGAATATCAAGGCAGAAAATTTTTCAATATCTGATTTGTACTGGGTTATCTGAGTCCACACTGCCATATATTCCAGTTCAAAGCATATAATGTGGGATTTTATTCAGCTGTGTGGAAGGGGCCTGAGTAATTCTGCTCCTTCTGCACAAAATGTGAAATATTAGTCTCAGACCTTGTCCCCTGCCACTATTCCCACTTCTCTGCATTTGTTTCAGTGCAAATATTATTATCCCTATAATTTTAGCCCCCTGACAAAGCTTTCTTCTTGCCTGCTCATACTAACTACAGGAAGCGCCCACCTTTCCCTAGAACATGCCAATGTGTCAATGTGCCCTTCCTTGACAAAGCATCTTTAAAACAGGTCTCCTTACAGCCTGCCAGGGAAGGCGTTTAGGCGATAAAAGCTAAAGTCTTTCTGTGTCAACGCCCACACTCACACCGACGCACATATACCGCAGAATCAACAACTCTGAATCAGAGAGCCTGTTCAAGACCGACTGGTGGCTGCTGAATCTTCCCTACTCTTCAAACAAGAGATGGATGCCCACTTCCAATTCCATCATTATGTGTAACTCAAGCAGAAAAATGGTATAACCACCAGCACCCATTGTCACAAGGGAAAAAATATTTGGGAAATTCACTGAATTATATTTATTATTGTTTATGCTTATTTATACTCTGCTTTATCTCGCTACAAAATAGACTCAAAGAGGCTTACAGTGAAACCAAGGGTGGTTCCAGACAGTAGAAATGTCCGCAACAACCCGGGTTTAAAAAACATAGGTCCCCACTCCAAAAGCCTGTGCGTTCCATGGGTGCGGTCTACATGTCCTCTTGGTACCTACCAGGAAAACAAGGAGACAGCCCACTCCCTCCTCGAATGCTTTTGAAACCCCTATAAAATGGAAATAACTTATGGGGCCCATATTACCCTGCTGCCTGCCCTATCCTGGTGCTAATGAATGATGCACCAGGAGAAGGAGGGGGAAGGAAAATGGCTTCTGCCCCCCCTTCTCCCCCTTTTTCTCCTGGCGCATCATTCCTAAGCGCCAGGTGAGGGCCAGCAGCAGAGAAATGTCAGCTCCGTAAGTTATTTTCTTTTTTAAAGGGTTTTTAAAGGGTTTTTAAAGGGGTGTTGGGAAGGGGGACTGTGCCTTCATGGTTTTCCAGACTGATTTAACCAAGAAAAATGCAAGGCTGCTTTTCCTGCTTTGCAGATAATTAATTCATTTTTACGTGGGGCATCGTTTGGATGCTGCATTTTAACATGCGGGAGCTCCCACTTTTAAAGGGATGTCTGGATGCACCCCAAATGAAATACAGTTTAAAACCTAAAAATATACAAGCATTAACATAAGCTAAAACTACAATACCCCCTCACTTGATTTTTTTTAAAGTCTGTCTTTTAACTTAAATGCTGTTTTATAGTTGATAAAATTCTCTATGTAGGAGATGTTTCTTGAGATAATGACAGCCAGAAAAATGCAGAATATGTCTCCATATTCTTTATGCACACAATAGTCTTCAAAAATATGTGCCAAGTTATGCAGAAATTGAATTTGACACAGATTGATGTGGCAGGAGAATTTGATATGCATACTAACAGCATTACCTAAAGTGTTTGACATAAAACAATTAAAATGTCAGCACACCATCTATGTAATTTAAACATCTCTTGTAAGGATTCACCATAACCCTGGATATATAGGAAGCTCCAGATGTGTCATATATAGCTTGGCAATGCTGGGCTAATTGGTTGCTTGAGTTTTCTGGGCAGAAGCATTCTCTCCTGACGTTTCACCCATATCTATGGCAGGCATTCTCAGAGGTTGTGAGGTCTGTTTGAAATTAGGCAAGTGAAGTTTATATATGTATGGAATGTCCAGTGTGGAAGAAAGAACTCTTGTCTGCTTCAGGCAAGTGTGAATGTTGCAGATTGCCATCTTGATTAGCATTTAATGGCCTTGCAGCTTCAAAGCCTGGTTGGAATCCTTTGTTGGGATGTGTTAGCTCATCATGTTTGAAAAAAGAACAGTGTGGTTAATTGAACAATCACAATGTTACAAAATGAAAACCAAATAATTGAGTTCTGGACTCATATGTGGATCAAGAATGTAAAACCTTTTCTTGCTTCATTATATTTTTGTACAGAGAGTTAACATCCAAGCTGCTTGAACAAGACAAACTTTCTGTGCTAGGGCCCTGAATAAAATGACTGGTTTCTTTGCTTTAGTTCTACCTTACAAATCATGATAGAGAGAAGTCCAAATAATTGTTCCGTAAGCACCCAAAATAAAAAATTATTCATCTATCAGCGGGTGGTATTCTTTAAAATGTATCTTAGCTTCTTTTCTATAGATGAATTCCAAGAGCTGTGACTCATTTCCACAGCAAAAGTTGGCCTTTGTTCCAGATATCACAGATGAAGGATTTGGATCAAAATGACTATGTGCAGCCCTTTGTCACATCACTACAACATTCATGGTCACTGTCCCTGCTTTCCTTCCTCATACTCACACATACTCCACACCCCATTTTTATTAATTGAGATGATTCATCTAGATCAGGAATGAATTCTAGACAGATTCAAGATACAGATCTTTCATGTTTGAAATTTAAGTTGTTCTGTGAAATGGTTGCCAAACAAATGAAACAGGTATATCATTTGACTGGGATGAAGATGTTAAGGGGGAAGTTCATACACAAGATTCATATAAAAAAAATTCTAAATGTAAGATTTCATTCTAATCTCTTCTCTGGTATCTAAGCACTAGAAAATAATGTGTGAGGGCTAAATATGGTGATGGAATAGCACATACGGATTTCATTAAAATTTTCTCTGGAAATCTCTAGAACCTCATAGAAGCATAGAGTTGGAAGAGACCTCATGGGCCATCCAGTCCAACCCCTTGCCAAGAAGCAGCAAAATTGCAATCGCCCCCCCCCCCGACAGATGGCCATCTAGCCTCTGTTTAAAAGCTTCCAAAGAAGGAGCCTCCACCACACTCCAGGGCAGAGAGTTCCACTGCTGAACAGCTCTCACAGTCAGGAAGTTTTTCCTCATGTTGAGATGGAATCTCCTTTCTTGTAGTTTGAAGCCATTGTTCCATGTCCTAGTCTCCAGGGAAGCAGAAAACAAGCTTGCTCCCTCCTCCCTGTGGCTTCCTCTCACATATTTATACATGGCTATCATGTCTCCTCTCAGCCTTCTCTTCTTCAGGCTAAACATGCCCAGCTCCTTAAGCCGCTCCTCATAGGGCTTGTTCTCCAGACCCTTGGTCATTTTAGTCACCCTCCTCTGGACACATTCCAGCTTGTCAATATCTCTCTTGAATTGTGGTGCCCAGAATTGGACACAATATTCCAGGTGTGGTCTAACCAAAGCAGAATAGAGGGGTAGCATTACTTCCCTAGATCTAGACACTATGCTCCTATTGATGCAGGCCAAAATCCCAATTGGCTTTTTTTTTTTTTGCTACTGCATCACATTGTTGGCTCATGTTTAACTTGCTGTCCATAAGGACTCCAAGATCTTTCTCACACGTACTGCTCTCGAGCCATGTGTTCCCATTCAGTATCTTTGCATTTAATTTTGTTCTGCCTAAATGGAGTATCTTGCATTTGTCACTGTTGAACTTAATTTTATTATTTTTGGTCCATCTGTCTAACCTCCAGTGTGACTCTATGGTCAACTTCCTGAAGTCAACTAGAGATTTCTAAACAGAACATGTCTCTTTAAATAGACCTCCATGCAATTCTGTGATCACCTTCCAGGTGAAGTTGACCCTAGAGTCATGGTGGAACATCAAGAATTTCCTAGATAGATGTTCTCTGAGGTTTAAAAAATAGTGATTTCTTTATCCATGGTTCTTCACAATTATGTTGTTTCTGGCTTTGTGTGCATATAACCAATGGCGTACTTTTATTCCTATGAAATGTGTAATGTATCTCCTCTCAAGTTCCAATTTCTAGTGCCTTACTTCAGTACAGATATACCTCAGTTAACAAAGTTGGTATATTCTTATGTCTATGGTTTCAGAGTTAGAAACAACATGCAAAGAATAGGGATAAGTTCTTAGAATGCTCCCAAAAGCAGTTCAACATGTTTCAGCAGACTTTTCATGCAAAACGAATAATATGCATGTACGAAATAAAACAGCCAGATCATGCAAGCTTTTACTATGTAAACTAAAACGTCCTGAATCTTCTAACTATGACTTTTTCCTAAATGCATCTAGAGACTTAAAAGATTCATTCAAAATGTGTTTCTTCATCAGCCTCCATTTTTCTTACATTTTCCATTTTGCATACTTAAAGATTTATGCTTTTTAGAATGCTAGAGGAAGCTGGTGAAGCAGGCTTATTTGTTCTCCCTCTGTCTCTGTGTTTCTCTGTTTATATGTGCTCAGTATTTTAGAGGCAGGTGCTATTTACCTTGCTTGTAGCTGTGAAACATGCAGCTAGAGTAAGGACTTTGTCATACATGCCACCGGAATCAGTCAGTCTTGCTGTGTTTTTGTGGTGTCTGCTCAAGGAAGCATGGGGACCTGCCACCCCATGCTCCGCTCAATCTCAGCTTCCCCTCATCACACGGGGAAGGAAAGAGAGTCAGGAAAGTGCTTTGCTATGCCTTGGCCCCGGAGCCCTGTGTGAACGGTGTCCCCTCGCCCCCAGTGAAAGACCCCCCCCCTTCACCACACACACACAGTCATTACGAGGTTTCTTCCTTCCTTCCTCCGTGGCACTAACCCTCCTGTGCTCCTTCCTTCCCACAACAAGTTTGCCCAAGCCCTCCATCTCTGCTTTAGGCACCACTCCTTGGAGGAGGAGAGGCCTGCTGGCTTTGTTTGCTGGCCAAGCCTCCCTTCAGTGTTGTCTAGCAACAGAGGACAGCATGAGGAGGGCACCCCTCCAGGATCTTGAAGACTGCTGGTTGGCTCAGCTGCAGACCCTGATCTCCCTGGAGGGGATGGTGGCAGAACAGCAGGCAGATAGATTACCCTCTTGTCTATGCAACTGGGGCCCCTGCACGTAGTAAGGCCACCACCACTGCCACCATGGGGTCACCCCCCCCCACTGCCTTTGCCCTGCTTTGAAGAGAGATTATCAGGGGGGAATGATGGCTGAGAGAGCATGAACCACTCTCTTTCTCTCTTTGAAGGTGGCTGTGGTGAGAGGATGAGGAGACAGGAAGACTTCCTGTGTTCCAGGAGCAATGGAGAGCTGCCACCTCACATTCCTGGTACATAGGGCTTCCTCCTGTCTCCTTCCACTCACTGCTATTGCCTCCACTCCAAAATGATAGCCCCATAAGCCCACCAAGGGAGCGTGGGGACCTGTCACCTCACACCCCGCACTTTCTCAGCTTCCCCGTGCCCCATCATACATGAAAACGTCCCAATAAACCACCTCAATCTCAAGCCTCCTGTTGTGCCTCGCCAGGTTCTTTTCAATGGTGGCAGGGGTTTGTTTTCCAGTTCAGCCACAGAACCATCCTGGAAGTAATTGTAATGGGTATGATGGGAGCTGTCAGGCTCCGTGGCTGAACTTGAAAAACCCCATAGCTGCTGCCAAAAAGGAGCCCATGTGAAGAGGTCCTAAGACTAGCTAGAGTAGAATCCCATGCATTTCCAGATCAAATTTTATTGAACATTTATTGCCAACACACTGCTAGAATCTGATTAGAACTGGAACATTTCCCTCACACTCCTCCATCTTCCTTCTCATAATGATGCAGCAAAAAAAAAAATCTAAACTACAGAGAGGATATGGAGGGAAAGTGAGACCATAAAAAGATGTTATAAATGGGAGCATCTTAGGGCCCTTCCACACAGCCCTATACCCCAGAATATCAAGGCAGGAAATCCCACATTATCTGAGTATGGACTCAGATAACTCAGTTCAAAGCAGGTATTGTGGGATTTTCTTCCTTGATATTCTGGGATATAGGGCTATGTGGAAGGGCCCTTTGTCAGAGGCTTTGTTAACTGAACTCTGATGGAAAACCTAGCTTTTTAGAGAAAAGTGTAGCTGAAATCTGCTTTGCATAGTTCCTTGCAAAGACAGCACAAAAAGCAATGCAGCAATTGAAGTCAAGAAGGGGAAATGCAGCAAAGAAGGATAAAAGCTACAATATAATAACTAGTACATAAAGTTTCATTTTTTCTTGACATGCTTGATATAGAAATAGTATGGAATTTTTTTTTTACTAAATGTTCATTTTCTGGGGTGTACTTAGAGTTCTCTTACTGTCTGAAGTAGAAGGAAAAGAGCCATCTATTTTCCATCTTCTCTCTCTTGCACTTTGCCTCTCCCCACCTCTCCCATCTTGATTTATTTCTGTTCCCACACTCCTCGTCTTACGTCTTACAGCGACAACAACAACAGCGCCTTCACTTGCCTGCTTGCTCACCTGCCCTCTATTTAAAGAAGCAACTGAACACTTTGGATCACTGCTTTCTTAGAGGGCAGCCATGCAGCAATGTGAAATGAGGCAAGTGATGGGGGAAGAGGAAGAAAAGGTGGGAGGTGTAAAGGAGGGAAGCATGGAAAAGCAAGCTGGGAGGGTAGAGAAGGAAGCTTGCGGGTGCAGCAAGTAGGCGCCAGGTGCTGGAGAAAAAAGGGGCAACAGCATGAGATGGGAAGAAAGGGTGTATAGGAAGAAGGGGGAAAGAGAGGATGGAATGTATAAATGGGTGGGAGGAATGACAAAGATTTGAGCTAAAGCAAAGGTGAACCCCCTTCTGAACAAATCTTGCCAAGAAACACTGTGATGGGGTCACCATAGGTTGGAAACTTGAAGGCACACAACATCAAAAACAGAAGTAGAGAAAGAAACTGGGGTGAGAGGTACAGTGGCAGGGTCCAAGAAGCAAGAGAAATGCCCATACATTGGTGGAAGATGTGAGAAAAGGGCGTGTGATAGCATAAAATGAAAGGAAGGGAGGGGAAAGATCCAAGTAGAGGAAGGAGAGTGGGGCATGCTGAAGGAGCAATGTGATCTAAGGAAGGGAGAGAAGTGAAAGAGGAAAGGAGGAGAGGGTGAGAGGTGCAGTAACAGAGTGCATGGAGCAAGAGAAATATGTCCAAGGTGAGGCAAAGTGCAAGAAAAATTAGTGGGTTGTAAGTGTCCCCTGATGTCGCCCTGCATTTGCTGCTGTAAATCGGGTGGCAATCATTCTAAAGGGCTTCTTGCAACATGTCCATGGATCTTTATATATTTTTTCTTTTCTAATGGCAAAAAGAAAAATAACTGCAATGATGTGTTAAGAATAAGAGAACAATAATGATACAAAAAGAAGCACATTTTTATAATATATTTTACTAAAACTATGCAGCTATCTCACTAGCTACAACATATTACAGAAATAATCTATATAAATCAAAATGTAATGTCCGTTTGTGGGATTAACATAACTCAAAAAACACTGGAAGAATTGACACAGAATTTGGACACAAGACACCTATCAGGCCAACGAGTGGCCATCGCTCAAAAAATTTGATTGTGTCATTTGGGAGTTGTAGTTGCTGGGATTTATAGTTAACCTACAGTAAAAGAGCATTCTGAACTCCACCAATGATGGAACTGAACCAAACATGGCACACAAAACTCCCATGACCAACAGAAAACACTAAAAGGGTTTGGTGGGCATTGACCTTCAGTTTGGGAGTTGTAGTTCACCTCCATTCAGAGAGCACTGTGGACTCAAACAATGCTGGATCTGCACCAAACTTGGCATGAATATTCCATATGCCCAAATATGCACACAGATGCAATTTGGGGGAAATAGACCTTGACATTTGGGATTTGTACTTACTGGGATTTATAGTTCACCTACAATCAAAGAGCATTCTGAACCCCACAAACGACAGAATTGGGCCAAACTTCCTACACAGAACCGCCATTACCAACAGAAAATACTTAAGGAACAGCAAGAAATACTGCTTACATATATTAGAAACCAACACTTTCGCATTACTTTATTTTCCAGATCACCAGATTGGGCCACAGCAATGCATGGCAGGGGACTGCTAGTTCAAAAATAAACACAGTCTTGGCAGTGGGTCCGTACATGACTATAAAGACCTATTCTGGATCTGCATGTGTATTTACCATATATTCGCAAATGGTGGGGAGAACCTATATTGGGGTTCTCAATCAATGAATCGTCTTGCACAATCAGTAAATATCAGGAATCTTGTAATTTCCTTGAGACATTACCAGAATTTCTAGGATTTCTAGAAGCATGAGGTAGTTACAGCCCCACAGAAATTTGATAAATAGGGTCCCCTTGGCATACGTGTATGAGCTTTACTGAGAATGACAGAACAGAAACTGAATAAATGAATGACTAAACAATAAATAAAATACAAAGTACGACAGATAGCAGTACAAAAATCCAATTATAAGCCCTGCAACTTCAGTGACAGTAACAGCCTGATCCCATGCATTATTTCTCAGTTACTCCAGTAACACATGAAGCACTGATTATAGCAGAAACAATAAATCATTGCAGTACGGACCCAGCATCTTACCTGCAAAGTTAAATTGCCAGAGGAGGCAAATCTGAAACAATATAAAATCTAGTCCTTTTCATGTTAACCACAAGCATCCCTAAATCTCTGGGCAGCTCAGAACTAAAAATGAGAAACAACACAGAATACAAAAAAAAAATCTTCTTCTGCATGTCTGTTCAGAAGTAAGGACTAGGAGTATTTAAGGAGAAAACACAGACAGATCATTTTGTTTTGAAGGACAAACGCAATCCATTTATTTTCATATAGTAATAAGTATACAGTAATGGTAAAAATCCATAAAGCTATGTGAACACCCTCCTTTGATACCACATTTGAAGCCACTAAGATCTCACACTAAGCCAGAATCAAGAAATTGAAATCAAGAGAACAAAATGAGTGTGTGAATGAGAGAGAGATCAAGACAGAAACTGTGTATTTTTGTGGATCTCTGTATCTTTTTGTGTGAGAGAGATCAATGGGTACTATGTGTATGTTTATGAATCTCTGTGTGCCAAGAGAGTTATGGCTATGCTTGTCTATCCTTATGTGATTGTGTGTGTGTGTGTGTGTGTGTGTGTGTGTGTATGAGAGAGAGAGAGAGAGAGAGAGAGATGTGCTAGTACATCTCTGGCTGAGATCCCACACATGTGTCTAGCTCCACTGGCACAGTGCTGCATCCTCCTACTGCCTGTCAGCTATCAAGCCCTGGGAGAGGTCCTTTTTGCTGCTGTGTATGTACCATTGGGGAGGATACGAAGGGAAAGTAGATCACAGAAAAGCAGCTTGGTGAGGGGTGACAGAGGATTGAAATGAAGTCCACCCACATTTCCCTATCTTCAGGATCTCAAAGCAGCCAGTTTTACATGGTTGAAATCATGCATACTCTGATGAGGAGGAGGAGCCCTGCCAAGACTTGGCAGTTGCTAGGCATGAAAGGTCTTGGGAGAGTAGACAAGGGCCTTCTACACCCCTTCCAAAGGGGACTAACATGTTCATGAGCTGTACTTACACACATAAAAGTTGCTAACAGGATGACAGCCAAAGTGTATGAGTGAGAAGAATGCATGTTTTAAATATCTTAAAAACAATTAGAATGCATTAAACTAAATGTGTTTTAACTCATTCTGTTCCATGTATCTCCCGGTGTTATGCAATATTTCCCCTCTGCTGTTAAGTCACCTTTAACATGGCGACCCTATGAATGAGTGACCTTCAAGTCACTATATCCTTAACTCATATCTTGCCATCCTTCTCATGTCTTGCCATCGCAGGACCATGGTTTATTTGATTGAATCTATGCATTTTTAATGTGGTCTTCTACCTTATCAAGCATTATTGCCCTTTCTGGTGAATCCTGTCTTTTCATGATATGGCCTAAAATATGACAGTCTAGGGAGAGTTCAGGGTTGATTAGTTCTAAGTTACATTTATTCATCTTCTTGGCAAACTAAATTTCAATTTTATTTATACCTCCATTTTATCCTTACAACAGTTCTGTGAAATGAGATTTATAGGAGATCTGAGAATTGAGTCTTATATATAATTTGTGTTGAACAGATGGAGCAGGTGTGAACACAGAACTCAATCAATGAGCATGTGTCTGAGAGAAAGCTGAGCAGTATCCAGCTAATCTTACATTAATGCATAATATAATTTTTATGATCATGTTGCAATCATACATAAATCCGGAGGTTTCTCAGCTTAAAATACCTCCATATTTGGGGGGAGGGGAGTTACGGGGTACATTCCTAGACTCTACATAGATAAGTGAAACTGCAAACTCTGTTGAAATGAAGACTTTTGGACTCAATTATGCCATAGAGTTGTGCTGGAGTATCTAGAAAATGCCTACAACAGGCATATTTTGCTAGAGGTGGATAAATGAGACCATGGGATATGGGGATTATACTATAGTACATGTTTAACATTCTTCTCATTGATATCTTGAGTCTTCCTTTTGATCCTATCCTGGTTGTACTTGGCCACATGCCTTACAATGTTACACAGGTGTCCTTATATTATTTGTGAAATGTGGGCCAGAAGGATAGGATGAGATCTCTCACATAGTTTTTTTTTTAAAAAAAAATGAAAGGTACAAGATCTCTGTTTTCCCAAAACACCAAGCTGTGAGGGAAGACATAGTTTCTTTGGCACTACAGTAGAGTCTTGCTTATTCAACATAAATGGGCTGGCCAAACGTTGGATAAGTGAAAATGTTGGATAATAAGGAGGGATTAAGGAAAAGCCTATTAAACATCAAATTAACATTATGATTACATTATGATTTTACAAATTAAGCACCAAAACATCATGTTTTACAACAAATCAACAGAAAAAGCCGTTTAATACACGGTAACGTTATGTAGTAATGGTTTTATTTATGAATTTAGTACCAAAACAGACAAGGGTTCTTTCTTTCTCCCACCATAGACTGCATTGGATAATACAGACCATTGGATAAGCGAAGGTTGGATAAGCAAGACTCTACTGTATTACCATGACATGGCTGGTTAAAATAATTGTGCATAGCTCAAATTGACAAGTGGCTCTTCATTCCCAGAATGCTTTCTTTTTGTAAGGATGGTGCTTTTCATTGTTTCCCTGCTTGCATTTTACTTGTCTCTTGTGCAATGTCTTGTGGAATGCCTTTTCTTTTCAGGATGGCTGAAGCAACTCTTTTGCTCCATCCCAATTTGCATTTGACTGGTATTCAGCTTTAGGTTGTTCTTCCAGCATCTTGACAGAAATCCTCTTAGGCTGTTGACTTAGCTCTCTGTAGTTCTTTATATTGCCGCATCATCAATAAGAATTCTTGACATCCTCCTCAACCTTTAAAATTCATGATTTTTCTTCAGAATCACTCAGTGCAGATGATATGGCAAAGGGCAGTCTTTTTGAAGTGTCTTCTTTCAAATGCTGTGTTAAAGGTGCTGAGTTTGCTGCCGCTTTCATCTAGTTTGATCTGCCAGTATCAAATTGGCTGTTTGCTATTGCCAGTTTGGGAGGGATGCAAATTTACAAGTGATCTTGTCAAGCTTTGGTAGGCTATAATGTTGTGACATTTTTACTTTTCAGGTCTAGGGGGAATCTGCTCAGCTGTGACTGTTTATTCAGTTTCACCCACGGAACTGACCCATTCTAAAGAGTTCCCCGGTCTTCTCAATTATGTGTAGCTGTTCCATCTGCTGAGATTTCTTCTCCTTCTCTGCCACAAGCTGAGCTACACAAGGCACACATTACTGTCACTCCTTTCATCACCAATTCACAGTTTTAGACCATTTTAGCAAACATTCTATGTTCTCAAGGAATCTAGTGAGCTCTCTATAGATGCTCTATTTATTAATGGGATCCTAGGAAATTCAGCTATCATTAAGGCTCTTATTTGGCTTAATGACAGATTCATTCTGCCCTACTACTGACATATCTTCTGCATCTTTGGCATATAGAGATATAAGTTAGCCTCATTGTTCGTGCTGCATTCCTGGAAAGTCCCATGGCAATAGTAAGTGAAGTGCTGGCACACATTTGAAGCAGGCTGATGAAATCCAAGTCTGAGTGGAACGTTATAATGAAAAGATAGTCTGCTATTACCTTCTACAATATGTATGTATGCATGCATGCACATACGCCATATCACCAAAACACTCATTTTTCTGTTGAACTTAAAGACTTGATGGCTAAACAAAGAGAGATCAGACGTTCAGGATCAAGAGAGGTCAGCAATTCCTTACTTTAAGCCCTTAACCTGTTTGCTTAAGTGACTCAGTGGTATAGCATTAGAAAAGGTCTGGAATACAGAGCATGCATACTTACAGGACTGTATTGGAGTCCTAGAAGATAAGTATTTTATATTCTCCTAATGGCAAAAATGCATGAAATGCCTGTTTGTGGACAAAAAGAAATTCAAAACAAACAGACTTTGAAATCTCGAAAATATAAACTCTTTGCTGTTATATGGGGCTAGAATTCTAAACTGGTCAGTAGAAACCAAGGCTTGGTCGCTAGGCTCAGTCATAATTTGTAGATTACAAGAGTCAATGCCAAAGAAAGCAGGTCTTAAGTGAGTGCAGAGACAAAAGCCATATGTTTAGGTTCTCATTTCCCTCCATTGAGGGCAGAAAAAATCTTTCTCATGAGTGAAACCATTTTAAGGGATTTCCATTTACCGTCAAGTCTTTAAGTTCAACAGGAAAAGCATGAATGGCTAGTGACATGGAAAGGAGGGGCATACATATTGTAGGAGATGATATCAGACTGCCTTTTGCAGTGCATCATTCCACTCAGACTCAGCTTCTTCAAATTTGTGCCAACATTTCACTTAGCGTTGTCATGGGACTTCCAGAAATGCAGCTGCAGCCATGGACTGCACATCGAGATCAATGTTTTTCACACGTGCGGCTGCTCCCAAACTCCATTGCTTCCTTCTTTAAATCACAAAACAGCATGTCTGCATTATTAGTGTCAACAAAGGCTTTAGAGCAATATCACATCCATAAACCTCCCTTTCAAGGCTACCTGCCTCTTTATGTGGGAATCAATTTCTTAATGACCTTTATTCTTCTTGTAATGCTAGGCTTGTAATGCTAGGTTATAATCACAAACATTCTCTTGTTCCCTTGAAGAAACAAAACAAAATCTCATCTCTTATAAGTAGCTTTGTCAATATGGATGTTGTAGACAAGTGTGAAAATCAGGATTACAGCTACTTTAGTTGCCATTTTCTTGCTTCTCGCATGTCCACATCCTTTCAAACAGTTCCTGTTAACTGCTCCATCAAAATGTTTTGTTTTTTTGTCCTGAAAAGTAAAGGTTGAAGTTTTTCCTCAGGTTCTTCTCTCATTATTTCCATTGGGAAGGAGCCCCTGATGGTGCAATGGGTTAAACCCTTGTGCTAGCAGGACTGAAGACCAATAGGTCACAGGTTCGAACCCAGAGGAGAGCACGGATGAGTTCCTTCTGTCAGCTCCAGCTCCTCATGTGGGTACATGAGAGAAGCCTCCCACAAAGATAGTAAAACATCACAAATATCTGGGTGTCCCCTGTGCAACATCCTTGCAGACAGCACTCACACCAGAAGTGATTTGCAGTTTGTCAAGTCACTCCTGACACAAAAAAATTCCATTAGGGTGGGCTGGAAAAGCTTTTAATACATACAAGTCTTTAATACATACAAGATTTTTTTTTCTGCCATTTTTTCTGAAACTCTAAGCAACTTTAAGAAACATCCATTGAGGGGACAAGAGAATAGGCACCATCTCCAGGAAGACCTTCCTGTATGTATTCTTTTATTTGATCCATTTCACTTAGGTTACCTGTTTCTGAATTCTATTTTTTGAAAATATCATTTATGAAGTTCAAAAAATGAGAGAATTATCAAGGGATTTGTAGATAATTCTTGAACAATTAAAAATACCCTTTTAAAAACAACCAATCTTCTCCCATAATATGCTACAAGAGCAGTAACTTAATGTAGTTGCCCAAAAGTCATACGTTTGATGCCTACTTTAGGATCAGTTTAGGATACACACAAGATCAGTGGGTATTTTCCTTAAAACATTTTCAAAAAGTGGTAATTATGATGATGATCATCATCATCATACTCAATCTTTATTATGGTCCTAGATCCCAATTTGCTCAGTAATAAAAGCGCACAGCAGATTCATAAACCAGTGCAATTCTAAATGCATATGGACATGGGTTAAACATACTGGAAAAATATACAAGTCTAGTACACAAAGTTGTCTTATCCAAGCTACCTGAGAGAAAAACTTGGCAGCATCCAAGGTCACATGGGGAAAATTGTCACCTAGTATAAACTTTATTTGGAATGGGCTGATCTGCCAGGAAGGTTTTTCAGTAGTGGATTAATAATATGTAGCTGAGCCTGTTTGTAAAAACTGCAGAACAATAAGATGTGATACATACATGCAACATCCTGGTTATTACAAGGACAAAGTCTTGTATTGTATGGGATTCCTGCAAATCTATCTCAAAGCACTTGGGATGGGATCACATTGCACCTTGTCTTGGAGAATAGGCAGCGATATTTGCCACAGTCAAGTTCTTAAGATAATTTGCTTCATGAAAAGGCCCAGCATTGTGTATGCTCAGGGCACTTAGGGAACAAGAAACACATGAGGGAAATGCCACCCTCAGAATAGTTTTTGTTTGATAGATTTAAGTGCCATGTCATAACCCAGATGAGATAAGAGGGAGGAAGAGAGGCCAATAGAAGAGGCTTTTTTAGAGCTAAGCTTGAACCAGTTGATAGTGTAATCATCCTGAGCTAGATACTGAATCAGACCTGAGCCCAGTCTGAAAACACAGACCTTAATCCATTGTAGTTTGTTTGTTTTTACTAGCCAGACAAGTCTTTTTTACTGCAACATTTTATTGTTTTATAGATGGTAATCCTAATATGGGTATGTGTGGCAGTCAGGAACCAGTTGTGGGCTTGCTGTACCTTCACAACGGGTAGGAACACAGGAGAAGATCTTCTTGGTGGTTGCTTCCAAATGTTGGATATCTCATATTCAAAAGGCTAGACTGGCTCCTCCATGGTAGGCTCCTTCTGGCAGTGGGTGGACCTTTTAGTTTGTTTGTTTCAACGGACAAGTAAGAACAGTCTGTGCGGAAAGGGCTTGAATGGGTTAAATTGCCTGCATTAATGTTCTCTCCACAGTAATTCCTTGCTTTTAAAGAGATACGTTTTTAGAAAATTGCTGTTGACAATTTCTACATTGAAACCATTGTATATTTTTACTGATGGAAGCTTTTATCTGGATCAAATGAATCTCAAGGCTGAGGAAAAGATGCGATGGAAATAAAAATATTTTATTAGTAATAGTAGCAGATGTGTCAAGGAAAGAAGGAACAGGAGGGAGAGACTATGATGGTGAAATCACACTTTCCCCTTTACTGCTATACAGAAAACATGAATTTCTGAGTAGGAAGTAATTTCATCTAGAATACTCTAAAGCAGAATATGCAAATCAGTAAAAGAGGATAGTTGTCATTTGGTATTTCTTGTCATTGGTCCATTTAGTTTGTTAAGTGAGACTAATTCTCAATTCTTCTTAGTCCTTTGTTTGCAGGTAAAGCTGAATGATAAACTTAGTGGCCAGGGTTTATTTGAAAATTGCAATGATAATAACAATGTAACACCCACATACAGGTGCTATGAAAGTACCTGAATTAGAAGGAAATATTTTGCCATTTAATATGACTGGGTGATTATTCCGATCACTCATAGTCCATGAATTACTCACACAATGTCTCCCTCCATAGTGATTCAGAGATTTTTATTGACCTTGGTAAATCAGCAGAAAAGAGAGACTGTTCTCGATGTGTTGTTGCTGCTTTGCTGCTGCTGCTGCTGCTTCTTTTTATTCTTATTCTTCTTATTGTCTAAATGTGTTGTTTTAACCTGTCGGAGCGGTACATAAATCAATTGGCCTTCCTAAGGGTCTACACTAAACACAACCAATAGTAACTTATTTTTTTTAAAGAACAACATGTAAATAAAAATATTACACTTATCTTATGTAATCTTACACTAAACTAGCACATAATAAAGAAAGAAAGGTGACATGTGTATGAGGGAAAGAAAGGAAAAATGTGCCACAAAGAGAGCCATATTGTCATGGATACATTATGAGATAGGCGCTCTCAGAGCTAGAGAAGGGAGAAAGGAAAGGGGAAGGGAGGGAGGGAGGGAAGGGAGAGGGAAGGGAGGAAGGAAGGAAGGAAGGAAGGGGAAGGAAGGAAGGAGGAAGGAGGAAGAAGAGAAGGGAAAAAGGAAAGGGGAAAGAAAGGAGAAGGAAGGAAGAGAAGAAAGGGGGAAAGGATGAAGGGGTGGAAGGGAGGGGAAAAGCAGGGGGACAGTGGCTCCTCCAACAGAGAAACTTTGGGTAGGCTAGTAAGCAATAAAAAACTGGTCATTATCTTCAAAGCAGATGGTCAGAAATAAAGGAGATCTAGTGAATGGGGCCACAGTAGCACAACAGGTTGAACAGCAAAACTGCAGAACTTGCTAATCAGAAGGTCGGTGGTTCAGATATGGGGGTGGGGGTGAGCTCCTGTTGTTAGCCTCAGCTTCTGCCAACCTAGCAATTCGAAAACATGCAAATGTAAGTAGATCAATAGATACCAATTGATCGGCGGGAAGGTAACGGCGCTCCATGCAGACATGCTGACCACATGACCTAGGAGGTGTCTACAGGCATCACCAGAACTTCGGCTTAGAAATGGAGATGAGCATCACCCCCCGGTGTCGGACACAACAAGATTTAATGTCAAGGGGAAACCTTTACCTTTAGTAGTGAATGTAGCATAACCAGATTTAAGGAAATCTGATGCAATCTGGCTGCAGAGCTACAATTCATTTTATTTTTTTATGTGTAGAGTAGAAAGATCTGCTCAGTAACAAATGTAAGCTTTTGTTGTGTTTTGCAATATGTGAATTAGTAATGATTAAAGAAAGAATAGGAAATATACACGGTTCCATTATTTTTCTTCTTCCACATCACTGTCTTGTCTGAAAAGCAGTTTTTTTTCATAATTGCCAACTACGATATGCACATGTTCTTTTTCCAGATAGGTAACTGTGTTTATTTATTACAGCAAAACCAATAAATACCATATCCAGATAATCAGAACCTCACCTTAATTAGCCAATATATGAAGAACTAAGGATAGTGTTTAAAAAATATGCAGCTGCCTTGCTCCTCTCTTCATGGTTGAAAAGTAAATCTGGAAGTTTTCCACTAACCACAATTTCCTTTTTGGTTGTACAGGCTACCAGTTACAGAACAAGCCTAAAGCAAGTTATTTATTATCCATGATAGACAGCAACAGAGGTTTCCTATTTCAAACAAATGGGAAAGTATGACTAATTTAATATTGTGTGAAAAGAAGAGTAAAGCACTATACACTCAAAGTCTTGTTCAAATCTTGGCTTATTAATCTGAGATACGGATTGTCAGAATTGGTCCAAAGAATCTTACGGCAACTTAAAGACTAACAAATTTATTATGGTGTAAATTTTCATTGCCTTTTCAGATGCATCTATAACTATGGCACTTCTAGTCTTGAGTACAAGTGAAGGGAGGGTTCAAATGGAATACATTCTATAAAAAATTAATCAATTTCGAATTCAGGAGTGTAAATTGAGCAGCAGTCAACCACTGCAGCAGAATCCCTACAGTCACAGCCCAATAACTTCATGCCATCATGTTGCAGGAAATCTGTGCAGAGAAAGATCTGATTTGAATGGACTTTCACGAGGAAGCATTGTGAGTTCCAGGAGCGCAGCATCTAAGAAAGCAAGGATCTTCCATCTCTAGTTTGTTCTTAATGGAAGATTTTCTGTCCAAGATCAGCTAAGAGTGGACTATATTAATAGTTCCTCCAATATTTTTAAAAGAAATGATAGTTCTGAACTAATTCAGAATTATTATCTTTAGATCTAAGTATGTTTTAGTGTAGAAATGTTGGATTCAATATATCAGACATGGCGCTTCATGATTTCTTGTATCTATAACATGCTACAATATCCCTTTGTAATACATTTGTCTAAGTGTGATAAATATACAGTGACGGATTATTGTTTCTTGCAGTTACCTCATCGCCGAGTGACATTCTCTGCAGCCAATCAGGCTCAAGATCTACAGGACCCCTCTCAACACAGTTACTATGACAGTGGCCTGGAGGAGTCAGAAACGCCAAGCAGCAAGTCTTCGTCAGGTCCTCGCATTGGACCCCTTGCTCTGCCTGAGGATCACTATGAACGCACTACGCCTGATGGCAGCATTGGGGAGATGGAGCATCCTGAAAACGGTAAGAGGCTTCATCCACATTTCTGTGCCTCTTTAGAAAGTCCGTCTGTGGGCAAAGAGTAAATATTACCGTATTCAAGAGGAGAATGGGAATAGGATTAATTTTCAGCCATTTTGGAAACACGCATTAACGGTAACTGTTAGTGCTTCCTCCACATAAAAGAAAGGGAAGGGACAATGCATACAGAGAGATCGGTGCAGGTTTTCCGTTTGCAGCAGAATATTCAGTAATATGAATAGATATATTCAATTCCCCATAATTTGCTGTGGTCTCCATTCTGCTCTCTCTACCTACCTATTTCATTTTGAAAATGACTACATCAACATTTTTTAACCATTATGGAGTTTTAGCAGCAGGCTAAAGAATATACTAAAGGCTAATGGGTTGTGTGTTATCCAGCCTACTCTATAAACCACTATTGTTCCTGTTGCTGTTACTATCGCCAGCAATATTAGGAACACTATTTGGGTAGTTCCTTGATACTCACCACAAAAAGGTGCAACAAATGTTTAATATTAAATCTCAATCTTTAGTTCTCCCAATATTTTGGACTTGGCCTCCTAGCATCCCTGCCTACTAGCTGTGGCCCCATTTACACTGCCACATAATGCAGTTTTGTAATGTAATTTAGCTGTATCGAACTACCTTATATGATACTATGTTGCCATATAATGCAGCTCAATGCAGTTCAACTGCATTATGAAACTGCATTATATGGCAGTGGAAATGGGGGCCTGTGTTGTCTTCAGGTTCTGAGAACTGGAAGTTCAAAGGTTGAGGACCACTCTAAAAGAACATTGCTGTGTTTCATCATTATTTGGAATTTGTTTTTAATCACTTTTGATACGTTTCCTTGTTTGAATCATTTTTTCTTTAAACTCCTAATTCCATTTATCTGTTGGCAAGATATATCCTTTCTAATGCATTATTTGCAAGTGCTGTGAACCTGAGCGGCTTACCAGTGCTATCAGCTCTTCGGTGTTTATTCATGATGAGCTACATGTTAGCTCAGCAAACATGTTCTCAAATACACTTTTACTAAGTCTGTGGATGGAGGAGGGATGTAAAGGAGAAGTGGGCTAGAGAGGGGGATTAAGGTTTTTTACACACTCTGATTTTCCAGCATAGATTATTCTACTCCAAGCCATCCTTTCACCACATATTGCTCGAATTAACTGAAAGGGGAGGGTTTAATATATGAAAAAGAGGGAAATGAAAGCAGGAATTACATGGGGCAATCCAAAGGGAGGGAGGTGCTTAACGTTTTCGTCCAATTTCACTCTGCCAAAGTATTACACATACACACCTCTTTGCATTATAAGGTAAATATAGTTGGGGAACTATATTTATTATTATTATTTGAAACACAACAAGATGAGCCCACAGCAGACAAGATCACTCTGCTGGCTGTTGTATTGGATCACACATTGGACACTTCCCAAGTGTCTAGGACTGTGAGATGTATCGGCGAATAATGTGTGCAGATCCCAGTAAGGTGGCCTTTTGCAGCTGGCACCTTACTAATAACAACAACAACAACAATAATAATAATAATAATACCTAGTTTTGTCTCTCCACAAAGGAGACCCGAATGACTTACATTAAAAGCATTTCAATGCAATATAAATTCAAAAACATACAAACATTAAAATAGAATTAAACATAAATTGTACTAATTAAAAATGAATTAATTAAAAACATATTCAAATATAAAACCACAGCACCCCCTGGCTTGATCTTAAAACATATCCTTTAATCTGTGCATGTCACTCTCGTACCTCAGATTTTCAGAGTCATATTACATTTTATTTTGCATTTTAGCAAACATCTATATATTATGGCCATTTGTCATATTTTCCTGTACAACCATTTGGTAGCTTCCTACACAGGACCTTTTACAGTCTATATAAATGATGTAAATGAGTCTTTTTTTATCTGAGTGTTTGCAGATATAATTTATATTTCTGACATACAAAAACACTACCTTTTAAGTACATCTCTTGCATATGTTTGCACCTCCTGTTTTAAATTATTTTGTAAACTCTTTACTAGCTAGAGATGTATGGTGGTTTTTTAAGTCATTTTACCAAAATTTGGAATAAATGTTCATACTCAGAGACCCATCTATACTATCATATCAGGCAGTTTGGAGCCACATTACATGGAAAGTTGGGACTCATATTGTGCAGTTCAGCAGTCAAAATGCATTATATAACTATATATTGACCATATCACAGTGTAAACGGGGCCATACACACACATATAAATATGCACATTTATTTCAGATTTTGGAGAAATTTATGAAGTAAATACTAGTAATCATGAATATTTTCTTCCCATTACTATAAATCTTATGTTAAAAAACACTATATGCAGTTGATTTAGGCTGGATCTACACTGCCCTATATCCTAGAGTCTGAGCCCACATTTTTTGCTTATCCCAGATTATATAATCCAGTTCAAAGCAGATAATCTGGGATCAGATCCTGGGATATAGAGTAGTGTAGATTCAGCCTTACTCTGTACAATGTCGCACTGTTTATGCATAGAAAACAACTTTTTCTACACAGAAAATAATATTTCTTCACTGAAAATGCTGGTTACTGTGTAAAAAAAAATCTGTTCAAAAAATGAAATGCGATTTTTGTGCAGAACACATTCTGAATTTCAGAGCTCCATGCCAGTCCAGGGTTCTCCTTGTCAAGATTTCTGGCATTCAAGAAATAAGTTTTTTCAGTCATGTCTAAAAATATATTAAAATATTCTTTCTATCTCAGATAGAAAGCTGGAGTACAAAAATAGGCAAGGAAGGTGGTACTTCATGCTTCTTTTCAGTACATGTGCAGTCAGACAAAAGTTCCTTCAAGTTTAATGTCACTTACACCCACATAAGTATTTCAGCTGTTGGTGAACATTCAAGACAGATTGAAATCTAAAATTGGTACATCTCAAGAAGGAAGATTTTCCTGTCTTTTTCCCTCAAGCTTGTTCACTAAACCTCTAAAAGGTAATCCTTCCTTCGGATTCCATTCCTCATCCTATGGAAAATTCCATCCTTCTAGAGATTTTTGGTAAGAGTCCGCCATTGCATTCCTGCTCAGGTGGCCCTTAGAAAAACAATGACCAAGGCACTGGGATTTGAAGCAATGTTTTCTGCTGCTCACACAATTATACTGTAATTTCAAAGGGCAAAGTGACAGTTTATGAAAAATGGTTTACTATATGAAAAATATACAGAAGGAAAAGCTAAATGAAAAAGGAAGAGAAGAATAAGCAGATTCAGTTGCCAACCCTTTTTTCCCCAAAGTATATGGTTATATTAACATACAAAACAAGTAAAATGGTCCATGCAGTAGGCTGCTTTGGGAATGGTGAAGCATCTCTAGCCCTCAGCTCATCTTTATGGGTTTAAAGCCACCCAGAATGGTAACCGTTGACCACACTCAGCTTGAAACAGGAAGCAACACTGCGGTGTCTGAGTACTTCTTTGTTTTGAGGGTCTCTGGTTTCAACAGAGAAATTGGGTTTCTCCATTTACCCAGGAGGAGAGAGAGGAGAAAGCAATCCAAGAGAAGAACAAAGTCTGATATACAGTAAAAGTGAGATCTTTGCTCATCATAGGTTGGACCATGGCTTACTCGATATAATGTTACCCTTATGCCAATATAGCCTGAGCACATGGCATTCATAAACCGTCTCCCATCCAAGTACTAATTGGCCCTGACCATTCTTAGTTTCCAAAATGAGATAGGATCTTATGACTTTAGGATCTGACTGAAAATGGTCAATTCCTGCTCACTTTACAATATCTCACTTCCCCTGATCCATGTCTCTAATATTCCAAGTTCCTATTCTATGTGATATACTACTTTGGAATTTCCTTTCACCATTGAGCACAAAAAATGAGCATAAAATTTGAACATTTAGTAATATCATTATGCCATTTGTACTTGTCTTCTGCTGTTTCCCACTAGCTTGTTAAGTGCCTTCTGACCTTATGTCATCTTCTGGCATTGCTCCTTGCATCATTTTGGATTGTCTCATCATAGGATTTTCATGGTAAAATATGTTCAGAAGAGATTACCATGCCAACTTTTGTAGAGTAGTGACAAGTGTTAGCTGATGTTGCCACTGCCGTTGTGTCTAAGGGCCCTTTCACACATCCATGTTACCCAGAATATCAAAGCAGATAATCCAGAATATCTGCTTTCCCAAGATTGGCAAAAGTCTAGGATGCGTGTGGTTGCCCTCGCTTCCCCAAGGATCTTGTCCACATTCTCGAACTACACCAACTGAAATGAATCCATCAAAACTGGACAAGCAGGTGCTCATATTACAGCCTCAGAGCATGTCATTAACATGGTGTCCAGGTCGGAGCGGATCAGAGTGACTTTGTCCGCAAAGAACTGAAGAAATGCTTCACAGCGAGCTGCCGAATGATCAGGGATCCCATCTTGCGAGACGGGATTTAACAAACCTCTGACTGTTCAAAACAACTCCGCTGGACTGTTCTTTGCGAATGCAGTGTTGGCCACAAAGAGAGATTTTTTGGGGGCATCAATTGCCACGGTATATGCCCTTAGATAAAGAAATAGCCATGTTCGGTCTGACTCGTTACGCCTTGAGTGCCACATGCACTCTAGTGCCCTCTTCACACACTTCGTCACTGCCAGCACCTCATTGAACCAAGGAGCTGGTTTAGCTCTGGTGTTCGAGAGGGGACATTCTGGAGTAACTGTGTCTATTTTCCTAGTCATCTCCCTATTCCAGAGAGTGACCAGAGCATCAACAGGATCACTTACTAAGGGGGTGCAGACAGACTACAAGCAGAGACATAACACAGTTGCTCAGATGATTCATTGGAACTTGTGCCACAGATACCATCTGCCTACGACAAAGAACTAGTGGGATCACAAGCCGGAAAAAGTTACAGAAAATGAACACATCAAGCTACTCTGGGACTTCCGAATTCAGACAGACAGAGTTTTGGAGCACAATACTCCTGACCTCACGGTCATGTTAAAAAACAAAGTATGGATCATTGATGTTGCAATCCCAGGAGACAGCAGGATTGAAGAAAAACAACTGGAAAAACTGACATGATATGAGGATTTAAAGATCGAACTGCAAAGACTCTGGCACAAGCCAGTCAAGGTGGTCCCAGTGGTGATCAGCACACTGGGTGCAGTGCCTAAAGACCTTGGCCTGCACTTAAGAACAATCGGTGCTTAAAAAATTACCATCTGCTAGCTGCAAAAGGCCACCTTACTGGGATCTGCACGCATTATTCGCTGATACATCACAGAGTTCTAGACACTTGGGAAGTGTCTGACGTGTGATCCAATACAACAGCCAGCAGAGTGATCTTGTTTGCTGTGGACTCATCTTGTTGTGTTTATAATAATAATAATAATAATAATAAGGGTTGAAAGTTTATTGATTTAATTAAAATATGCATGCATATTTGTCTAATTATTTTTCCTGTTTATAAATAATTTCTATTTAATACAATATCATAAAACTGGGGATTAGGAAAGGAGTTATGTGTTTAATTATTAAATCTATCTATCTCTAGTAATGGTTACAAGAAACTTTATTGATTTTAGTTCACAATTAAATTATGATTGTTTAGTTAACTCCAAAGTTACATTCTTTTAAGCCAATAAGTAGTAAAGGTTGGTTGGACCAAGTACATTTTCCTTGCAGCCAGGTGGTAATCCTCTGGTCTCCACTGAACACCACATAAACATTCGTCAAGGGTCTCTGGAAGGAGACTTTTGAAGCTCTTAAATCAGACTTTTACTAGGATCCCCATGGGGATCAAGAAGCTAAAGAAAAAAGAGGAAAGAACATGAATCATAAGGAAGGCAGAAAGGGAAAATAAGAGAAGGGCTTCTGGTGGCATAAAAAAGAAATCTAGTTTTCAAAAAAATGTGCAGTTGTTTCCTTCTTTCCAAATCTCACAACTGGGCTGCATGAGGGCAGAGAGAGGAAGATCCTGAACAGCATTTTTCAGCTTTGTTCTGCGAAGAGATTTAGTGAAGGTATTTAATTTTAATTTAAACTGCAATTTAGCATATTAAATGTTAAATTATTCAAATGTGAAAGCAATTGAGTTGCATTGTATAAGTTATTAATAATTAACTAAAATGCTTATACGTTTCCAACAAATTTTTGTTCTGACTCTGCTAACCACAGTATATTCTGAAAAATCCACATAAAAGTGGCTACAAAACCACCAATTTTGTTCACCATTAATCTTTGCCATGGTTGATGGTGCCACCTTCAATATCAGGAGGTGTGAACTGTACTCACTGACCACCAGCTTATAATAATCAATTTGTGAAATTAGTTTTATTGAATCAATTAGATCATTGTCTGTTATGCGCTTTATCTTAATTGCATCACATAGAACCATATCATACACACCTCGGGAAACACCTTTTAAGTAGGAAACCCATGATTTTTGAAGACGTGATGCAGACTTGATACATATAAACCCTATCATACTCACGGTTCTACCCTTTCCATGTCTAATAAAATAGTGGACATTGCAGAGGAATGACTCCTCCCAATCTGTCTGATGTTCCCCTTCGTTGCAGCTGTCTCTTTTTAAACAACTTTTTTGTACAACTCTCTTCTTTTGTCCAAATGAAGAAATGTTAAAACATTTTTGTTCCTATAGAGCTGAGTAATTTGGGAGGGGGAAAATGTCAAAAATGAGACCATTAATGGCAAGTGGAAAACATTTATAGCATTATTTATGGTCTTTCTTTAACTGCTATTCAGCAACAGAGAATCAAGCATTAAGAAAAACCTGCCCCCAAAACATGCCCCGAAAGGTGTGTCACTAGCACAGCTGACAAGTTGCAGGCAATTTGCAGACATGTGTATAACACACACATACTTCTGATACATGTGAAGAAATAAAGGACGAGTGAAGACAATTGGAATCCCATTTTACAAAAGGTGCTGCCTGCAGATCCTTTACATGTGGATTCCTACAGGTTACTGACGAAATAGTTCATGTGTCATGTTATAGGTAAAGGTAAAGGTTTTCCCCTGACATTAAGTGGAGTCGTGTCCAACTCTGGGGTGTTGTGCTCATCTCCATTTCTTAGCCAAAGAGCCGGCATTGTCCGTAGACACCTCCAAGGTCATGTGGCTGGCATGACTGCATGGAGCACCGTTACCTTCCCACCGGAGCGGTACCTATTGATCTACTCACATTTGCATGTTTTCGAACTGCTAGGTTGGCAGAAGCTGGGGCTGAAGGGGAAAGCTCACCCCGCTCCCAGATTTGAACCTGCAACCTTTTGGTCAGCAAGCTCAGCAGCTCAGTGGTTTAACCCACTGTGCCACCAGGGGCTCCAGTGTAAGAGGACCCATTAGAAATCGTATGCAAAGGGTGTCAAAGATGAGATCTAAGACTGCGTGCTAAAATCCATAGCAACCTTTGGGGTTTTTTTGTTTTGTTTATGATAAGGAGTTACAAGGAGATTTGCCTATCTGCTTAGGTAGCTGCCAATAGCCCTCAAGACAAATTGATTCATGCAGGATAGATTGGGTTGTTGTAGGTTTTTTTGGGCTATATGGCCTTGTTCTAGAGGCATTCTCTCCTGACGTTTTTCCTGCATCTATGGCAAGCATCCTCAGAGATAGTGAGGTCACCACCTCTAAGGATGCTTGCCACAGATGCAGGTGAAACGTCAGGAGAGAATGCCTCTAGAATAAGGCCATATAGCCCGTAAAAACCTACAACAACCCAGTGATTCCAGCCATGAAAGCCTTCGACAATACACAGGATATATTGTTGTGTACTTTCAAGTCATTTTTTACTTATGGTAACATTAAAGACAACCTATCAGAGACCTTTCTTTACAAGATTTGTTCAGAAGGGCTTTGACATTGCCTGCCTCTGAAGCAGAGAAACTATGATCTACACAAGGTCATCCAGTATATTTCCATAGCTGAAAACAGAGATTCCAACCCTGGTCCACAAAAATCCTAGTCCAGGACTGAAATAATTACACCATGTTGGTTCTCTGTGGCATTGATCCTTTATGCAAATACATGAGGGCTGAACTTGCCAGGAGATGGGTTTAACTTAAGTCTTGCCAGGAGGAGGGTATAATCAGATCCAGTTCTCATCTCAACTCAACCTGGAATTATCAGGATTCAGCTCAGAGCAAAAATATGCCTTGTGAGAATTAGACCTCAGCTGTGATGGGTGTTGACAGAATCAGGCCCTTATGTATAGTCATTTTTGAGATAATGAGAGCCTTTATAGTAGTAAGTTTAGAAAGATTGGCTTCTTGAGTTCAGTAAGTTGTAGCAGGGTCTGGCCCTTTTATTTCATAAAATCATAGAATCATAGAGTTGGAAGAGACCTCGTGGGCCATTCAGTCCAACCCCCCTGCCAAGAAGCAGCGAAATTGCATTCAAAGCACCCCCGACAGATGGCCATCCAGCCTCTGTTAAAAAGCCTCCAAAGAAGGAGCCTCCACCACACTCCGGGGCAGAGAGTTCCACTGCTGAACAGCTCTCACAGTCAGGAAGTTCTTCCTAATGTTCAGATGGAATCTCCTTTCTTGTAGTTTGAAGCCATTTTCATGTCCTAGTCTCCAGGGCAGCAAAAAACAAGCTTGCTCCCTCCTCCCTATGACTTCCTCTCACATACTTATACATGACCATCGTGTCTCCTCTCAGTCTTCTCTTTTGAAGGCTAAACATGCCCAGCTCTTTCATTACTTTACAGTTGTCTTGAAACAAAGAAAAATATTAACTTAATTTTATTTTAAAACATTGCATTCTCTTGTATTATATTGGTTTTAAAGGCAAGGCAGCACAAAGAGACCAACAGAATGAAACTGAAGAAATATAAATCTCCTTTTGTATTATTATAGTTATATGAAATATACTATAAAATGTCCAAGGCAGCAAAATATTTTAAGCAAATAAAGGAACAACAACATCAATAATACAGAAGGCATTTATTATCATAGATAATGTAAAATCTGAATTACGGATTCCATCATCTACAATGCTGCCAACATGTTTTCAGTTTCTCTGACTTAACTGTTCATCTGCTTTGTTGGACTGCCTTCTTTTTTATCTAATGTATATTCAAAGTATGTATAGTGTATCTTTCTGACTGAATCGTGAAATGCTCAAGGAAGCTAGCATGGAGTTTTGTAAAGCAGAATGAATGTTACTCCTGTAATTTACAGAGTAATTATATATATGTTTTCAATCACATTCTTTTCATACAAATTCAGTATGATTTAACTCTCAGCTAACTGTATACAGATTGCAGAGTTGGGTATATATCTGACCATGATCTTACCTGCCATCTCCATGAATGGTGTAATAGGCATGTCTGGTGAAATGGCCACAGTTACACAGTTACACAGTTACCTCTAGATAATGAAAAATAAAGCTGGTTCCAGCAGTATTGTAAAATATATCCTGAGGTATATACCATTCCAAGATAGGTGTTGTGGTTCAGCAGCAACAGCAGGATGGGACTGAGAGTGCAGATGAACATGATGGGAATGGGAATACAGATGCAGGTGTGGGATTTCAGATTTCTCAGTTTTCTCAGCCACAGTCTGTAGCTAGAGAGAAACCATTGTTATCACAGGAACGGAATGTGGCTGATAAAACAGCTGGTGAAGGTCAGACTGTGCCGCAGGTGTTAAGAAGGAGTTTACGAATTGCGGCCAAGTCTTGAGTGGGAAAACTGCTTGTTAGCTGTCTGTTTAATGTTCAATGTTTTGATGTTTTACCTATAAGTAAACTGCCTGGAAGC